>JAHHFK020001792.1:0-542406 GCA_024533555.2 Aedes koreicus | reverse complement strand
CTGCCCAAATCCACAAATTACTTACTTTGTATGCAGCTGAAACGAAGGGCAAACTCCGTAACGTTAGTAACGCCTGCCCATGCAATCTAAATGGGACTGTCAGTTTTCCTTGCGGAATAATATTTCTTTCGATTATTCCGCAAGGAAAACTGACATTTCACACATACTGGAGAAGTTATCAAAATTACTTCGGTAGAAATGGCAAAAATTACTTCAGGTCCTTACTTGACTTAAGCAGACGACGAGGAATACTTGCTCTTTCGTTTGGCTGAAAGTGAGTGTGTGAATGCATGCATTTCATTAAAACGATATTAGATAATGCTGATTTGTAATTGAGTCGAAATAGGGAGGATCACGTCCTTGAAGACGCCAGAAATTCAGAATTCAGAAAACGTTCCAGAAATTCAGGAAACTTCTTATGATTTTTGAGCGTTCTCAAAAGTTTAGGAAACATTCAAGGATTTTTTCCATACGTTTAGGGAGCTTCCCTGAAGCTCGAGAAACTTTCCAATAGTTCAGGGAACATCCCAGAAGCTGAAGTACTTAAGTTTTAAGAAGAACTTAAACTTTTTACTACTCGATAATTTTTCGTACCGAACTAAAACGAGAAAAAAATCAACTACACCAACTACATCAACACCAACTTATTAACATTTTTGCAAATCGACCAGCTTCCCAGATTTTTTAAGATTGTTAAAATATTTGTGATATTCTGCTTTTTATCATGAAAGATGTATCAACTGGAAGTCCAAATAACTTCTGGGAAGATAAATCTGCTTCTCAAAGTTCCCGTTTTTTCCAGAAAGTTGTTTCTATTCCATGGGTGATCACCAAACTTTTTGGAAGTTTCCAAGTTTCCAGTATTTGTATTTTTACGAATCAACAAGATAGTGCCATTTTAGAGGCGGCCATGGGTGAGATCTATCTGATTTTAAGTACGTAACAATAATCCTATTTTCAAATAATACAAAATACGTGCCTACTTTGGAAATGTCCAAATCTGGAAGTGTGTTGCAGTGCCCTTATCCAAATGATATCGGTAATGTTCACATGCGGGGCCTATTGTAAGTGAAAGTAACCTCGGAATGGGCGTGACTCTCCAGACATTCTGAAATGGGTTGCTGGTTCTGAAGTAGAGCTATCACTTTCTAGCTCCCGGATTAAAGCTGCTTCCAATGGTCACTTGAAGGATTGTTGTAAATAGATTTCTTCCATAATACCATCCGGCCAATGGGTGTTAGATTGTACACACACACACACACACACACACACACACACACACACACACACACACACACACACACACACACACACACACACACACACACACACACACACACACACACACACACACACACACACACACACACACACACACACACACACACACACACACACACACACACACACATATTCATGTTTATTGAGTATATTCAGTCTAAATGTAGTTTACTAACGCAAACCTACAACACTTTGAATTCAGACTCATGAACCGAATGTCTGTTATTTTCAATCGTCTTCAATCGTCTTGGCGGCCTTGGGCATCTGACTGGGCGAGGTGAGGCGTCGTCATTTCGTTGAGGAGTTACTATTGGTAATCTGTTCCGGAGATTTTCCTTCCAACACGTTGCTTGACGTTGAGCGGTACACTTGAAGAAATGTTTGCAATGCCTCGGATGATGTTACGTTATCCCCGTCTGTGGTTTTCCGCAGTGAAAGCTTGAGGGTGTCCACAAATCGTTCCGGTCCGTTTGACTGTGGATGGTAGGGAGCAGTACGAATGTGAATGATTCCGAATTCATCACAGAACTGCTTGAATATGCCACTGCAAGATTGGCGTCAGTTATCCGTAGCCATTGAATCAGGTTTTCCATATCTTGCGAAAGTTTCCCTCAAAAATTCAATCGTTGCTGGCGCCGTCGATGAGGAAGTTTGGAAAATTTCTGGCCACTTGGAGAGAAAATCGACTAGGATCAGGTAGTAAATTTCCTCGACCCTATTTGAAACGTCGAAACATTTCACCCCACTTTAATTAGCTTTCGTGCAGTGAATGAATTTTACTTTCACCGATTCACTCACAATTCACTTCCTGTCAAACGTGAGCAAACTTAAACTCATTTGCGATCTGGCCACCGTGAAAAGCGTTTCAATTGAAATTCAAGCTTGCTTCAAACGATGTGGTAAACGACCGTGAATCAACTTCGTTGAAATTGATTTGATTTCATCTCCCGAATTCATCTCATCGAATCATCTGTTCGAAATTAAGTGCAAAGCGATAAATTGTGGTCGCAGTGACGTGTCACATCCGAGTCTCCATTTCCATCGGTTCCCGAGACATCGTTCGCCGAGAGTGGGCTAAGGCCTGCATTGGGAACGCAAGCGAGGAAGACATTCTCTTGCTCAAGCTTTCTCCCCACCTTGAAACCTTATCAATTAACGTTTAGTTTGATGCAGCTTCATTTCCCGAACGACAAAAGAATTTTTTTAATTACTTTATTTTCAATGGGATTACTGTGTAAACATATCTGGCAACATTGGAGCGACCTCCGTATGATAGCAATCATAAATTTATAAGAGGTCATCTCTCTCTGAGCTGGCAGGTCCTGTCCTAGAGCCCGACATACAGCTGGAACTATGGTGCAATTCGACAAACATTTTTCATTGGGGCCTAACTGACAAACGTAAACAATGGCTTCTTCCGTAAATTTCTCGTAGCACAAGGGCTACCCATGTAAGCCTCCAGTTCTATCGGATAGGTGAACGCTTCCTCTTCGAAATGATCGTAGTGGATTGATTAGGCGAGTTTTTAATGGCGAGAAATTCGCGGAAAATTTCTTTGTTTACGTTTGTCAGTTAGGCCCCAATGAAAAATCTTTGTCGAATTGATGAACATGATGCAATCCTTGTTGATCGAAAGAGATTATCACCGGTAATAAAACGTCTTGAAACTTGGATCGGTGATTTGCTTGACTGCTGGCCAGCCAGTGTTGATGTCTGAAGCAACTTGTCTTTCTTTGTGGCTAAACGAACCATCTCGAACGTTACCGAAAGGTTGCTGAACGAGTCACATAAGACGTTGTTCAACTCCTCTTCGAATTCTTCATCTGGTTCCTCATGACTGTTGATCAACCGGGAGAGAACGTCTGCATGTCCAAACTGATCAGTTGAAATGTATTCCACGTCGGAAGCAAATCCAAGTAGCATAAGTGCCCATCTCTGGAGACGATTGACTGTGTGGAGTGGAATTCCTTTCTTGGATCCGAATACCTTCATGAGTGGTTGATGATCGGTCTGGAGCTTGAAAGGGCGACCGATGGAGCTTGAAATGCGGTGAAATTTGGTCACGACAAACATCAGAGCGAGTGCTTCTTTCTCCATTTGACTGTAGTTTAGTTCGTATGCTTACAATATGACCGATGAACTTGATGCTGGATAGGTCAAAGTTGCATTTCTCCAACCGTAGATAGAAGGCAAATTCTTTAAAACGGCTGAAGAGAGCGTTCAGTGTTCGATCGTGGTCCGTTTCTGTTGCAGTGTGGATGATGAAGTCGCCCAGAAAAGATTCTACTCCTTCAATGCCTGCGATCAGGCTGCTCTGTTGAAATGCCTCAGGAGCTTTTTCGAATCGTCGTCAACCTCAACTTGTAAGTAGACGCCGGATAGATCGATGAAACTGAAAATCTTACTGCCAGTCAGTTTGCTGAATATGACGCCTGCTGTCGGAAGAGGGTAATGTTGAGGTTCCAAACCAGTGTTCAGTCCGGTCGAATAATCAGCACAAATTCGCACCTTTCCACCTGGCTTCTTCACTACGGTCACTACGGACGATCGGTGCTGCCCAAAAATCGACTGGAGAGATGATGTCGAGCCTCTGTAGACGGTTCAACTCGTCAACCTTGTGGACAATATGGAACGGTACTGGTCGCTTGGGTCAGAAAACCGGTTTGGCGTCTGGTTTCAGGAACAGTGTATCTCTGAAACCTTCGGGGTATCGACTGAGGTATCGGTTTCCACAATCAGGATTTAAAATGGATTAACAGATCGAATGCTTCGATGAAGTCCAATCCGAGTAGATTCAAGTCTTCAGCGGTAGTGCAGTGTTGGCACGAAAGTGTTGTTGATTGATGGTAGGCCAAGCTTCTTCCACGTTTGAACGGAGACGATGGTGATGTCTGAACTGCTGAAGCTGCAGATTTGCCGGTTTGTCGTTGATGAGAACAGTGACGTACTTCCGGCTAGGTGCTCCTACTGCGTTGACGGGAGGAAAGATGTAGTTGGATAGCCTTCCTAGTGTCCGGGCTTGTTATACTGCTTGCAGAGATAGCTTGAAAATGGGCAATCCTTGATGAAGTGCATGGCACCACATTGCCAACACGGTGTCCGAGGAGATTTTTGAGAACATTTGTTGCGCTTGATTGTTGAGAAAATTGAAGATAATTCGTGATGATCCAAAACTGTGGACATTTAATTTTTAATTAATAAGTAGGTATTATCTATTATGATCTTATGCATAACGTGACAATTTCTCGCAACGGTAGTTCGAAAGGCTTGTTGAATGAAAAAAGTTCCACCAAAGCTCAAAGTTCCCAAGGGGGCATTGAACCTTCGCGAGCATAGTCCATAGTTTATCGTTCTGGCTTTACCAATTAGCGTGATACATTCTCTACTAAGCCCCAACTCGTCTCTCGATTTTCTCCACCCATCCCCAGATGTCGAACAACGCAGCCCATCGGCATCGGTACAAGAATGTAGGCCTAGACTCGACAGAGATGCGCAGGCGCCGCGAAGAGGAGGGCATCCAGCTGCGCAAGCAAAAGCGCGAGCAGCAACTGATCAAGCGGAGAAACGTCAACGTCTCCGATGAACTGGATCAGGACGCTATCCTGGCGGTATGTTTACCTACTGCGGCTTTCATCCCGATCTGATTAATTGATGTTTTGAATTTACAGGATGAACCCCAGTCGGCAGATGCGCACCCGCTGATCAAGGCGGAAACGATTCAGGCCCTGTACAGCACCAACGTGGAAGATCAGCTGACCGCGACACAGAAATTCCGAAAGTTGCTCTCGAAGGAACCGAATCCACCGATCGATCTGGTTATTCAGCACAACATTGTGCCACGGTTCGTGGAATTCTTGGCCAACACTACCAACTCGACACTGCAGGTGAGTTTGAGTCGCTTCATGGGCCCGCATGATGTTTGGGAGCAGGAATAAACTATGTTCTTCTATTTTCGATAGTTTGAAGCAGCTTGGGCTTTGACTAACATCGCTTCCGGAACATCAGAACAAACAAGCGTAGTGATAGGAGCCGGTGCCGTTCCGATCTTCATCAAGCTTCTGGAAAGCCCGCACATTGATGTACAGGAGCAGGCCGTCTGGGCGCTCGGCAATATTGCCGGTGATTCTCCGGAGTGTAGAAACTTTGTACTGGACGCTGGCGTGCTGGAACCATTGCTTCAGTAGGCATTTTGCTTTTTTGTTTCAGTCAGAGCAGTGTTGGTATTTACGTATTGTTTATTTTATTTTAGTGTTCTTAGTACATCGACGCGATTGAATTTGACTCGGAACGCTGTTTGGGCCCTGTCAAATCTATGTCGCGGAAAGAACCCCCCGCCGGATTTCTCTAAAGTAGAGAAAGGATTACCCATTTTAGCCCGGTTGATGTTCCACAACGATGTGGAAGTGCTGGGCGATGCCGTTTGGGCTGTGAGCTATCTATCCGATGGACCGAACGATAACATTCAGGCAGTCATCGAGGCTGGCTGCTGTCGAAGGCTGGTCGAACTGCTTTTGTAAGTTAACGGAATACACCTCGACGAAACAGTTCACCCATCTAATTTGAATCTTCTTCCACTTTCCGCGTAGACACAACAACAACAACGTCGTTTCGGCGGCCCTGCGAGCAGTTGGCAACATCGTCACCGGCAACGACAACCAGACACAGCTAATTCTCAATTGCAATGCCTTACCATGTATCCTGCAGCTTCTCAGTTCACCAAAGGAAACGATCCGGAAAGAGGCCTGCTGGACCATCTCGAATATTGCCGCCGGCAATCGGCAGCAAATCCAAGCCGTCATTGATGCGAACATCTTCCCGAGCATTATAGATCTGTTGTCGAAGGCGGACTTTAAAACGCGGAAGGAAGCTGCCTGGGCAATTACAAATGCCACCAGCGGTGGCACCGTTGATCAGATCAAGTACTTGGTAAGACAAATTTACAAATATTTTAGTATTTACAAATATTATCACGCTCCAATGCTTTAATAGGTGACGGCCGGTTGCGTGCCTCCGATGTGCGAGCTGCTCACCGTGATGGACCCGAAAATTGTGACTGTGGCCCTGAATGGGCTAGAAAACATCCTCAAGGCGGGCAACCAACACAAGGTGAAACCAAACCCCTACGCCGTTCTGATTGAGGAATGCTACGGTAAGTTAGTCTGCTACAGCATTTGGCTTCATGATCCATTCAACTATACTGTTCCATTTCACGCTTCTTCTCCAACGCACAGGTCTAGACAAAATCGAGTTCCTTCAGTCGCATCAAAACACCGAGATCTACGAGAAAACTTTCAACATCATTCGGACGTACTTTAGCAATGACGAAGAGGACGTGGCCGTTGCGCCATCTACTGAGAACAACCAGTTCCAATTCAATGCTGATCAATCTGTGCCAATGGACGGCTTCCAGTTCTAGAGTGGAGCATCCATCTGCAATAGCTTTACCGTTCTGGGTATGCAAAATCAACATGTTTCTATATTTTCTACTTACCAAGTTTTTGACGTATCGGCCGGTCTCGTTATAAGTAAACCGAGGATCGTAATATTAGGAGATGTAGATACAGCGAAGAATGACGACGTTTTTTTTTTGTTTTCAAACTCCGTAGTCACCGACCCCCTTGCAGGGCTGTAATATTCTACCGCGACGCAACCAACTTTTGTGTGTGTAAAGATCTGTTGTAGAAGACGATCACCGCGGACTCCACTTTCAAATTTTATATAGACTACCAAATTGCACGAAGCAGGACTTTACAAAGAGACTTCAGACTTCAGACTATAGAATGGTAATCTTTGACTAATTAGTTGACCCACGAATTATGTAGAACGCAAACATACACCGAACCCTGTAGCTGCTCTAAATCCATTTACAAAACATGCAACCAAACATGAAACAGAATGATGGCCTTTCAATCGACCACCTGTTTGTGGCCGCATCCCCCAGAAGGGACAAGCGGTGAAAATTACGCGAAGTTGAGAAAATCTTATCTTATAAACCGTAGCAGCAAAATATAATTCTTATATTTGGAACAAAAGGCAAATAAAAACCATTTTTTCTGAACCTCCCCCGTGCGCGTTTGTGTGGATTGGATTTAAAAATGAACCGTGTGGAGCAAAACATAATCAGGACGGAAAAAAATCCGGCAGAAAAGAAAACAAACCACACAGCAAAACAAAACAAAATCAGTAAATAATAACAATATGATATTTGACTAACAAAACAAAAAGAAAAGGAAGAAAGAAATTGTGATCAGTGTTTAAAAAGAGATGTACGATTTGAGAAAGGAAAAATAAAAGTGGAAAACATGAACAGAGCGTAACCCAATATGCGATGCAACATTTTTTCTTTAGTGCCGAACGGGTTGATATTTGAAATGTTGTTCTTCAGAATTTGAATGCGCTTGCAGAATGTAGTGAAATTGAAACTGAACCTAAGAAAAATGTACATCAGACTACCAGATATCTTCAATAACCTTGGAGTTCGAACTCCAAAGTGGGACATTTCTTAGTGAAAATGGAATCTTTAGAGTTGTAACTTAATCATAAAAAAAAACAATGAAACGGGTGCCGTTAGACCTTTGCTAGAAGTTGCTCCGAAAAAGCGGAAGATTCAGCAGGAAATTGTTCGACCGAAGCCTAGGCTGAACATTGATGTTTACTTGGCGTAGATGTTAATTAACTCACCCTCAACGATGTTCACTGCTCGAAGGTTTGACAGAGAAAGAGAGAGAGAGAGAGAGAGAGAGAGAGAGAGAGAGAGAGAGAGAGAGAGAGAGAGAGAGAGAGAGAGAGAAGACAATCTGCAATCAGGGTTGCCACATTATTTTTCGTTCCCATCTTTAAATTTTGCCAAAAAAAAATCTTGTTTATCTGTGTTTTACTGCAGAGAATCTTGGCAAAAATCTTAGCTTTAAACATTAAGCTGTAAAAGTAGGATAAAAACTTTTCAGATGCCTGCTTATGCACTTCTTTTTTATAATTGCTATTGAGTTGAATGCAACATAAAACAGATATATACTCATCAGAACACATTTATTGTGATACAAAACGATCTTTTCAACAGGGCTTAAGTGTAGTTATCGGTTTCCCTGCATCACACCACAGCAAAACGGATATTCTTTCTAAAGGAAACTAGTAGTACAAGAATTAGTAGAAAGTTCGCAATGAACTTTCTTAGCAAGTGAAAAGCATTCTTCCCATCTGCTCGTTTGAAACACAGCAGTTTTCTCCAACAGGTTTTCAAGTCATCCGATTCTTCCACCTCAATTTCCTTGCCGATGATTGCCGTCCTCAGCTCACGAAACTCATTTTCTATGGCCTGTTCATCACCGCTTTCAAAGAAGATCTGATCCAGTAGAAATACACACCAAGTTCCCAAAATTTTGTTCGGTACTTTTTTGCTGAATTCGGTATGTAATATCGAAATTTCACCGAACATTTTGTAAAATATGACATTCCAGCAATCAAACATACTGAATTTCTGTAATTTACAGAAAATTACCGAACAATGTAAAAGAAAACAACCGATCGAAACTGTAAAACGCTGCAGTTCCGCAATACTGTAAAACAAATTACGAATGTACTGTATATTTAATCTTTTGCAGAATAAACTGTAAAAAAAAGTATCGAACTGATTGTAAATTTATTCCATGCTGTCAAAATTGACATTTCAAAGTTGCTTGTTGGCCATTACTGTTGAGTTTCACGGTGCGACCAAAAGTAAGTGCCAGAAATGGAGGTAGGAAAAAATCGAGCTCTCCCATTGCATTCAAAAAGGTAACCCAAGCGATAGTATTGGCTGGCCCACAATTGATACGTTGCGGATGCGTTTGCGTAAATTTGACAGTTTTCCCATAGGTTTTCTGTCAAATTTACGTCAACGGAACGCAAACGTATCTATTGTGGGTGACCCTTATGTCCAACAGTATGTCTGATTACCCTTGTTTCTTATTCACACATATGTATATTACAGATTTCTTGAGAACGTTGGCAATAATACCATAGACTAACTCTAAGACCAGTAGGTCCCGAACAAATACGATATTTTTCTTGGCTCAGGAAGTACTAGCACATCGGTCCCAAGCTCGGTCCCAAGCTAAATGATTCGCCCCTAACAACGTAGCTCACACCAACACATTCTCAAATGTTGTGTCAAAATAACATAGTGAATCAAAACAACAACCAAGATACTAGTACCGGAAGGTACCGAATAGCGCAAGAATTATTGCAAGGTGCAGACTGCAAGGTATACTTCGGACCTAGGGGTTCTACAACAGTGAACCAATTTTCAATCGCTAGTTGCACATTGATTGTTGATAATACGCCACAAAATCCGAGCTGTGATGCTAAACGGCTAATACAAGACATGATTTTAATTAAATACCAATTGACCTCAAATGAAGGCAAAAAATATTTGAATTTATCACATTAATTATCCTAAATGTAAAAATAAAGAATGAAATTCAATGAAAACCCCTTTACGAACAAACCTATAAATTCAGCTGAGAAACTCTAAATTTTTTACATTATTTTCGGTGAAAATTTGACAGTGCGCGTTACCTCGTTCAGCAAAATTTACAGAACGTTTTGGTATATTTTGACAGCTCAGTAGCTAAGTTAAATTTACTGACGTGCTGTAAAAATTTAAAACTACCGAATCGATTACCGAATATTCTGCTGTTTCATATTCGGTAAAAAATTACAGTATACTGTAAAAAAATCTAAGTGTGTATGTTAGAATGCCTTCAGACATCTTAGACAAAATTTAAAAAATAATTCTACAAAACCCCTTGTGGATTTTTTTGAAATTCAGAATTAAATAAATGAGATTATGGAATACATGCAAAACATTCTTCTTGGATTTCTCCAAACAAATCAAGATTATCTCCAAGAATTATCTTATAGTTTTTGTGTAGTTCTTTCAGGTGTCCTCCAGAGATTCCTTTAGAATCACAAAACTGTACAAGTTCCAAAAAAATCACCACAAGAATGTTTTGAAATACTGCCGATGAGATGCCAGAAGAAACTCCTGAAAAAAATCTTTAGAGGAATGCCTACAAACTCCTGAAGAATACCTATAGAAACGCCAGAAGGAATATCTCAAAGAATGTTTGAGAACTTTTCAAAGAATCTTTGAGAAATTCTATTTAAAAAAATTAAGATTATCTCAAAAAATTTATGAAAAAATCATTTTGAGGCACACGCACAAACTGACTTTCAAACTGTCAGCTGTCACTTTAGTGTGCCCCTAAAAATTTAGCTCACATCGAAGAACCTTTCATATATTTTGTTAAATTAACAACGCGGATCAAAGCAAAAACAAAGATTCTTGTACAGGAAAGCGGAAGAATGTATTGCGTGGTGCAAGGTGTCAGGTGCCAATTTTAAATCGATAGTTTCCTATTGATTGTTGGTGTCGGTGTCAATTGTTTTGTTTTGCTTCTTGGGCCTTAAATATCACAATGAAAGTAGAATTGGTAAAAATTTGGATCTTGAAATGTACACATATTACAAATTTTAGATTTTTAAGTCTAAGCAATTCTCAAAAATCTGTAATCTTTACAAACAGGTATCTGTATGAAAAAAAATCTGGGAGGTTCTCCCAGCAACTGGTGCAATTCGTGGTTCATTCGCCTGCTCCACGTTCCGTCTTCCATCTGCACTCCACCGTAGATCGTACGCAGCACCTTCCGTTCAAAGACTCCAAGGGCGCATTGGTCCTCCACTAGCAATGTCCATGTTTCGTGGCCGTAGAGAACTACCGGTCTAATTAATGTCTTGTAGATGGTCAACTTTGTGGTTCGGCGAACTTTGTTCGATCTTAGCGTCCTTCGGAGTCCAAAGTAAGGACGATTGCCAGCCATAATGCGCCTTTGTATTTCTCTGCTGGTGTCGTTATCGGCGGTCACCAATGAGCCCAGATACACGAATTCGTCTACTACCTCGATTTCATCACCGTCGATCTGAACTTGTGCTAGAAGGCTAACATTGTCTTCTCGTGAGCCTCTTTCCTTCATGTATTTTGTTTTTAACGCATTAATCACAAGCCCAATCCCACCAGCTTCAGCCTTAAGTCTGATGTACGTTTCCGCCATCGTCTCAAAGTTACGTGCTACGATATCAACGTCGTCGGCGAAGCCAAATAGTTGGACAGACTTCCTGAAGATCGTGCCACTCGTGTCTATCCCAGCTCTTCGAATCACAACCTTCAATGCAATGTTAAACAACAAACACGACAATCCATCACCTTGCCGTAACCCTCTCCGAGATTCGAAGGGACTCGAGAGCGTTCCTGATACTCGGACGACACACATCACTCGATCCATCGTTGCTTTGATCAACCGCGTCAGTTTCCCTCTCTCCCCCCCCCCCCCCCCCCACCCCCACCCCCCCCCTCCCCACCCCCCCCCCCCACTTCCTCCCCCCCCCCCTCCCCACTTCCTTTTCTACTCTCCTCCCCCTTTTTTCCTTTCTCTTCACCTCTTCTATTTCCCTTTTCCTCTTTCCAAATAATTCATTTTTTCTGAACCTCTCAAATCGAGATGGTCGATTGCACGCTCTTTCAGTGACTTTTTTGTCCACGAGTGCAGTAATTGGTCCTTCAATAAAAAAATGACCAGGAGTTAAAGGCTCCAAGTCCCCAGAGTAATTTACCGCGGACAAGGGAATCTTATAAGAATATCGAAAAAATCTTGTTGAATCGATGGTCCAGTCATTAATACGTCATTCAATGCGATACCGCTAGACGTTTCCATTGAAACCCGTTCGGAGTTTTGTTGTGCTGCTTTCGGGTTTAAGAACTGGATGATGTGGGAAATAATATATGACGGCATTAGATGCGATCTCGTCATCTCTGATCATTTCCATGTGGCCTAAATCGAGATAGTTTTTCATGAAAGATTCGCATTCTTTTTGAAGTGCCGGGTCTCGTTGGAATCTTTTTTCTAGTTGAAAAAATCGTTTCATTGCGGTTTGTTTGCATTCGCCTAGCTCATGAGCATTATGTTTCAAGGGCAGTCTTACAACAAAGCGTCCGTTTCCATCACGTTCAGTGGTTTCTACAAACAGCTGTTCACAAAACATTTCCTCATCGGTCCAACTTCGCAAGTGTAGATTTGTAATTTTCTCATTCAAAAAATGAGCAACCTCTTTATTTACTCTCATTCGTGTTACGTTTCCTCCTACATGCCACCCTAGTGCACTGTTCTGAACCGAAGGCAAACACTGAGCTAGTTTTTTGTTTCCGTTACGTATAATGTCAAACAACACCTCTGCTCCCAATAGCATGTCAACCGGTCGGCTCAAATGAAACTCTGGGTCTGCCAAATTGATTCCAGAAAGATCCCATTCGCTGATATCTACATCTTCCTGTGGTAGTGGACCAGTAATATAATCGGTTACAAGCACTGGAATGGTTTTCTGATAATCCGAATTCCTTGCTTTAATGGTTATATAAGCCTGTTTGGTGATCTGGTGCGCACGATTACCGAGTCCTACTTCTTTTACGGTAACATTAGAATCTAATAAGACTCGACACGGTACAGGTGATCTTCCATCAGATGTAACAACCACTGATGCAGTTGGAAGCAATAATTTGCTTGACCAATAATCAGACAATTTCGGATGTTCTGTGGAAATTTATTGAAGATCAAAACATATTTATTCAAAACATACACTTTACTCACGGCGTTCGTGGCGACGGGTCTCCTGATCGTTTGTTCTCGGTGGGTTTTCCCGATGGATAGAGGTGTGGTGCTTGCCGTCACACTTGAAGCAGCCTCGGTTGCGACACTTGTCTGCTGTATGATTTGATTTCAGGCAGTTGAAGCACAATGCGAATCGTTTAATTAGTTTCACCTTGTCCTCCAATGACTTTTGCACAAATCGATGACATTTTCCAACATAGTGTTCATCCCCGCAGGCAACGTACCTTTGCCCTGGATCCGTTCTAACAGTCATGGTTCTAACTTTCGGTCTGTACCTTTTCTATTGAAAATTCTGCTCTGAGACCATCTTGCGCTTTTTCGGTATTGAATCCAACATTTGACACCGGTCAAATACGAATTGCTCCAGCTTGTCATCACTCAGCGAAATAAACTTTCGATATTCATAAGATTGCAAGGAGGCAAGGTTCCCGATGTGGAGGATTCCCACTCCCGTCGGGTTGCCGCGTCTAGTTTGTTAGACGTCGGATGAATAAGAACAGCATTCCATGATTTCACAGGTTGATCTAATATTTCCAGGCACCGTAGATGTTTTCTTGCTGAATCAAAAAGGTACCGTAGAGCACTTGCAGATTCGTCCTCCACAGTTTTCAACTCGAAAAGATCCCGGGTATGCTTCTGTATCAGTAGCTTTGGATTGTTGTAACGTTGGGTAAGCAGGTCGTATGCGATAGCATAGTTCGATTCGGTTGTTGGTAGAGAGTCGATTAGCAGTTCCTTAAGTGGTAATTTCAAATACTCAAACTTCTGGATGACGGCCAAAGAGGAGCGGTTATGGATCAATGCGTTGAACTTATCGTGCCATTCCAACCAATTTTCACTACTTCCGTTAAAAATTGGTAAGTCCACAGATGGAAGGCGTACATTATCCCTACCCAGTGTTTCGGATGTAGTACTTTTCTTACTAGAAACGCTCTTTTCCAATAGTGAAAGACCGCTCACGTATTGCATTTCAACTATATCTCGCCGGGTGTATTCGTCCGGATTCCATTGTTCCAACCAACTTTGGGCTAGGTCAAAACTTTTGTAGCATTCTTTCAACATTTCTCTCCTGGTTTTCAACGAAAAAACATCGTTCGTGTAAACTTCAATGTTTTCAAAAATTGCGGTGATGCGAGTAACTGCATGATCTCGTTCCATGGCATACCGTTCATGTTCTGACTGTACCACTATTATTGATTGATTAGCCAATTCACCAATTTCGTCTTGGTCGTTGTTCATGATACAGTCTGGTAAGTAGAACAAAACATTTACAATTTCGGTGTTATTTTGGGCTTCACAACTTAATCAGCTAAATATGTGTTGATGACAAAGGTACTAGTAATTTAAAAAAATATCCAAAACAAGAACTAACCCACGTGTTAGGTTTGTTTGCACTTATCGTATTGATTACTAGATGTATTTGTGTTGGTACTCAGTAATCCGCGTGCTACCGATAACCAAATCTCAATCTAAATATGTACGACCCTTTTGTCGTTCATAATACTAACCCACGTGTTAGCATTGACCACGTTGAGGTTCTTATAAGACCCTCGTGTCGTTTCAATTAGAATATATTGCCGCGTCTTCTACTCGGAGGCGCTAGTCATGATTCAACGACCCTCGTGTCGTTCTAATTAGAATGATGTAGAGCTTCACAAACGCCATTTTGCATATGAGCCTTTCGAAATTACTTTTTCTTTTCACTGCCTTTAAAAATTCTCAAAAATATTTCCAGTTCGTATAACTATTACCTTTTATACCAAACACGTGATTCACTTTTCTTTTGGTGAAGACGACGCTATTCGGCTCGAAGGACCATTTTATGTAGATGTTAATTAACTCACCCTCAACGGTATTCACTGCTCGAAGGTTTGACAGAGAAAGAGAGAGAGAGAGAGACAAGGCTGCAATGCATTTTTATAAACCCGATGTCACAACTACAATAAAAGTTGATAATGAGTAACTGAGTGAGTAACACAGGGTGTCTCGAAAGTATTTATTTAATCACATCTTACACTTGGGGCGGGATGGTTTCAGTTAGTTTTTCCTTGTAGAACGTTAGTGTTGGTTGGGGCTGTGCGTTGCTCACTTCGAAAGACGCATCCTATCTTAGAATATATTATTCAAGTTCTCCATGGGCTGTTTGTTCTCCAGGAGTGACTGATCATCGTCCTCGTACCAACGTGGGATTCAAAACAGTGCTGTGCACAATGGTTTTCCTTCGAGACAGGGGTACACACCTAGCCATAACAGCCACTAGAAACGGATCAAGCAATATTACTACAGACCGGAACCATTACGGACCGCAATCGGCTTCGAAAACGGACAACCAGTTTGAAACTTGGAACATGGCACTGTAAGTCTCTAAATTTGTTGGGAAGCAACCGCATGCTTTCCGAAATTTGAGGACCCCAAATTCGACAATGTAGCGCTGCTGAAGGTTTGCTGTAAAGGATCGACGTATATCCGTATAGTGCGAGTTGCTACCATGGTCTATTCCCGTTTCTGAACGAGTCGGATCCGTCATACGAAATAGACCTTTTTTGGATGACAGAGCCAACCCATACGAAAATGAACATAGGGGTGCAACAATACACACGAGCTGGGTATAGCTTTTATCGTGATGTGAATTAACCTGCACAGCCCTCACATAAGAAGTAACCATGACGATAAGGACGCATTTTACTCGCGGCTAGAACGACTATACGACAGCTGCCCATGCCATGACGTTAAAGTCGTTATCGGAAATCTCAGGTAGGCCAGAAGGATGAATCGTCTTCGCTGCCACAAGAATATGGCCATTCCAACAAGCAATATGAAATGAGCGATTTGAAATTGGTTCACTGTTGTAAAACCCCTTGGTCCGAAGTACGCCTTGCAGCCTGCACCTTGCAATACATTCTTGCGCTTTTCGGTACTAGAAGCTTTGTTTTTGTTTTGATTTGCTGTGACCTGTTGGTCCATATTAGCCAGGTATATCTATATATAGTCACTGGATTCATCTGGTGACTATAGGTATATTCAATCTAGTGACTACCCAGGTAACCAATAAGCATTAGCATATGCAGTACCGTGATGTTCCCTTATTCCAATCAGCCCCTAATTCCGTTCACTTGAAACAAAAGATTAAATTATAGCTACTTGACAGGACAATTCTAATCAATATGTTATCCTAAATTTTTGTGAGATTATATGCTTTCAAAAAACTTGAATAGTTAAACAGGACCCAGTTAGCGAACAGTTGCTGTAATTGAAGTTACATAAGATATTTTGGTAAATTGAAAACGGAAATGTTGGTTGTTTCAACCGTTTTCTTTTGTTTGTTTTAAACAGCAATTCAGTTTATATTATATTGAAATTTATTTGAAACAAACCATAAGCGTTGTTAGAATCTACCAACAACTCGGTTTGTTTTCGTAGCTGTCTAATGAAACAACCAACATAATGGTAAATTCAAACGGATATCACTTGAACTTAACTGCTCAATTCCCTAAACAATTACTCAAAATTTTAGTGTGTTTTAACCACCGTCAAATCAAACTAATATGTTTGTACCCAATTCAACGTCAAATTCCGGTTAAATTAAACTAGTATATGTTTGCGTTTACCAATTTTTTTTTAGTTACAAGATTGAACAAGTGGTCATAAGAGCGAGCTATCTAACAAGCGGATGCCTCAATGGGCCGGGAGCAGAGCCCGCCTTCTATTCACAACCTGTTAGCAATGGGGAGTTGAAAAAGGAAGGTTATTGAGAAGAGTTAAAAAAAACAACTTATTTGTTAAGGGAATTTCAAAATCTATTTGTCTAGGTGGTCACAATAACAATGAACCTATAAATTTTGAACAACATCTTACTCCATTTCCACGCCCTTGTGTGTGTTTATTATGTTTATGTGCATGCGACATCTGATACAGTTTCCTTATTTGCCTAATTTAATTCCGCTCATATCGACTGCCACGGTGGTGTCATCGGTGTAGGATTTTGCAGGTAGGACATAACGACCGCACTAACACTCAACATGAACGACGATAGAACCTGTTTGGCGTCGTCACTAACGCGTGAATTGGCGAAGCTTATGCAGGAACAATACAGTGCCAGCCAGGCGCACCACTTGAGCTTCATCATTAGACCGCACATGGAAAATATCATACCTGAAAGACATGAAAAACAATCAGTTTAGGTGTTCTTAGCATTAGGGATTAGATGTCGGTATCTTCACTCAAAATTTAAACAATCTTTTAATTTGAACCCAACTGTGGGTAGTCATACCGAGGATATTCATGTAGTCTGGCATGAGATCGTCTCCGACGCCGGCACCCTGGTTGGCGCTATCAATAGGTTTGTAGCGATTGATTTTATCCGTTCGACGAGGGTCTACTGTGGCGGTCATTTTGCTGTAAATATAGGATATCTATCAAAGGTGACTATTTTGGTGCATCTAGGTTTAAAAGGGTTAACACCAGACATGTCACAAGAGGCTATTTTTAAAATTTTGTTTGGTAGCTGCTTCGAAACAACTATAGATTTCAGAGGAATATAATAATGTAACAGAAAATATATAATGATGAGCAATGTTACATTTCCATCATACCTGGGTGTAGAAATAAATTTAGCTGCTTAACATAAAAATCTTCACTTACAAATTGAACACGATTGGCGAAGATTGACAGATCTCGATTGACCTGCCAGTTTTATCACACTGGAATCGATCTTACAAGTCGAAAATAAAACATCGAACGTTAAATAATCTGAGTTATGTTGCCCCAGGTTTTCGCGTATACACTGAAAAACTCGAAATTGTTGATCCAACCGTACCTACACGCAAAAAAACGCATTAGAGACTACCATTTCGAGGGTTAAGTTAAGCGCAAACATGAATAATTTTCACCTGACTATAAATGCGTTTGATTTTACCATGCCTGCGATTAGATCAACCATGGTGCGGTTGATATCAATATCAGGTCTGTCAAATATACCACAAATGCTGAAGGTTGTACCATAAACGCAGTAAAGTTGACTGAAATTTATTGGATCAGTGCTAACAGATTATGCGTGTGGTCTAGGTCTAGGTCTAGGTAATGGTCAAATAACTAATGAGATTTTATTGAATGTCAAAACTTAGAACTACATATATGGGTTGCTTTGGTTGCAATTTTGCATTCCTCCTCAACCCATTGGATTGCCCATTGCTTCACTACAAACATTTATTTTTACCGAAGATAATGGTTTCGTCAAGCCATCCGCAGTCTGCTTGTCTGTGCTGATGTACACCACCTTCATGTCGCCTTTTTCCCACGCATCACGAATGAAATGATGGCGAATATCAATATGCTTCGTCCTCGGTTGATAACCATTTTTCGCCACGGATATAACACTTTGATTATCGCAGTGAATTACGATGGCCTCCTCCTTCTCGAACAAGCTTCGTAATCGCTTCCACCATAAAGCTTCCGGTACTGCAGCCGACAATGCCATATACTCGGCTTCACAGGTGAATCGGGCAACGTTTTGTTGTCGCTTGCAGTACCACTGTATAGCTCCTCCTTGAGCGGTAAACAGCGGTTGTGGTTGACTTCCTATCGCCCGGATCGGACGCCCAGTTAGCATCCGAAAAACCGTCTATTGTTGACTCTTTGTCGCGGTGGTAAACCAGGCGACATTTGGAGGTCCCTTTCACGTACCGCAGTAGATACTTAACCACATTCCAGTGGCGTACGCCGGGATTAGTATTGAAACGGCTGAGGATATTCACGGCATAACAGATGTCCGGACGCGTACTTTGTCCATGAGACAGCCCACAGCTTCTCGATACGGGACGCGTACTTTGTACATGAGACAGCCCACAGCTTCTCGATACGGGACATCCTTCATGTGTTCTTCTTCTTCAGGCGTCGAAGGGCACATTTCCTTCGTCAGCTTCTCACTTGCATTCATCGGGGAAGTAACCGGATTACACTTGGTCATTTGGAAACGGGCAAGTACGGCATCGTTGTACGCTTCCTGGTCGAGAAAAATCATTTCTTTGGTTTTTGAGACCATTTGGACCCAAGGCGTGCTTGGCTGGTCCAATGTCCTTCATTTGAAACTCCTGACTAAGCTTCGATTTAATATCTGTTTTCCAGCATTTGCAGTTACTAAAAATCAGGACATCGTCGACATAAATGGCAACAAAAAGCACTTTGTCACCGCTGATACGATAGTATACGCACGGATCGTATACAGTGCACTCAAGGCCTTATCTCCGGAGAGCAGCATTCAGCTTGGTTACTCCATGAAAATCTCTTCTGCTAGATCACCCTACAGGAACGCTGTTATAGCATCCATTTGGTCCACCTGCAGGTTCCATCTTGCAGCCAACGCGAAAAGATATCGCTGGAAACTGTATCGGACCACCGGGAAACAGGTATCCTCGTAGTCCACCCCCTTTCGCTGCGAGTATCTTTTTTTAACCAGCCTGGCTTTGTACCGGTCAATGTTTCCGTCCACATCAAGCTTCGTGCGATAAACCCATTTGCACTTGATCGCTTTGCGTCCTTACGGCAAGTCTACCAGCGTCTACGTTCCGTTTGAGATGAGAGCATCGTATTCTTCGTCGATGAGAGCATCGTATTCTTCGTCAGCATCGTCGCGCGATAGAGCCTCGTTGTGCTTGCTTGTACCAGTAACGGAACATTCACTGTTATTACTTAAATACTTGCCTTGGGGCAGGCCTTTGATTTGAGCACGATGGGGGGCGCAACGGAACTCTCAGGCTCAGTTGTATATGACATCGGACGATCACCAACGGAGTCTGTAAATTTCGACGGCAAGCCTTTGTTCACGATATAATAATCTTTGTACTTGCCTGAGAGAAAGCGCACCCGACCAATGCGCCTCAATGTCATAGGTGGGTTTGAAGATTGGTGCGGTGGGAGCGCAGAGCTGGCGTTCGTGTCGTGAGCATTTTAAAACGATTCGTCACTTTCATCCTTGCTTGAATTCACATCATCTGCTTCATCTGGATTATCGGGTTTAGCCACTCTCGGTAGTGGCTCATCGAAAACGTTCTAGCTGAATTCCAACCTCACAAAACTGCGGTCGTCGGTTGTACCAACTGGTGTTCCGTCACGATTGGTGACCCCTTCGTTGATAAAAGTTACGTCTCGACTCTTGAAAACTTGCTTCGTTTTCTGGTTGAACAAGCGGTACGCCTTCGTTTCGTCGTCGTAGCCGGTGAGGATACATTCGTCTGCTTTCTGGTCCCACTTTCGTCGTTTGTGCTTCGACACGTGGGACATCACGGTGGTACCAAATACAATGATGTACGAAAGATTCGGCTTACGACCTGTCCACGCATCCTCCGGAATTGTTTCGATACACAGAGACAAATTTGATAGTCAATTTGTCCATTATTGGGGGTTAGGATGACTATTGCAGTATAGTGATTTTGAACCGACTATGATAATGGTAAAAACTACCATTAAAAATAGTTGATGCAACAATTGCCATAATGTCGGAATAATCCTTGTTACCATGATCATAGTCATAAATGCCATGAACGTGGTGAATTCGTCCATTTTCATGGTTATTGTTACTATTATATGCGATAGTCATCCTGACCATGATTTAATTGTCGGTATAACGATGGAATTTTTCTCAGAGTAGGAGATCTGTTGATCAGATAGACTGCAGCGGCCACAGCTTCTGCCTAGAACGGTTTGGCCAGTTTAGCCACAAGACTGAAGCGGCTGTCATCCACGAACAACAATCGTGAAGCCGAAAACTTGGTGCTGCGTGTGGTGCTAATTTTACAGCTCGGTTTTCTTGAAGGCTATATGCAGCAAACAAAATATTTTCAGCGGAAGTTGTCGTGTTTTGACGTTAATTTGATTCGAGATAAATCGGACAGGATTTTTTCATTGTTTATCAACCAGGTATTATAATGTTTTATCTAAATTACTGATACTAGTAGTTTGGTAGAAGAAGTATTCCCAAGTAACCACAAGCATTATATCATAACACTAATTCGACTGACTATCAGCAACAGTAATGCCATATGACATTTTTTCAACAACTCCTATGCTATGTAGCATTACCTTTACATTAAAAATGTTATGATGCATTACCATATATCTACAAACAACTTAACGTTAAATACGCATTAAATGATGCATTATTGCATTATCTCAATAAATGCTTCATCGCTAGCCAAAAAGCAGCATTGGTGCAGTATCATCAGGATGACGTTTTCCAATTTGACTTTAGAAGGGAGAAACATATGATGGAGCCGAACTGCCTGTCAGATCCAGAATAGTCATCTTCATTCTCCTTCACCTTGGACTTAGCAGCAGTAAATTTGGTTTGGAATATGGCTGCATTATGGGGAGCCGCAGGTTTTTCTGGTTGTTGGTATTCGGAGGACTGAGCTGTTTTACTACGAGGAATCTTCATTCTCATATATATGATATATCATTTTCATTTATGATCCAGTTTCAACTTGCACCGGGTATCGAAATTATGTCGGCTTGTTGTGTGATGAACGGCGGTGGGTATGATTTCATTTGTAACTCGTATCGGGTTGAGGTTTGCACTGATGAAAGGTTCGGGTATCGCAGTCTCAACGACGTGTTTAGCCAGAATCTAAAAATAGCTGCATGAAATATGTTTTTATAGAACGACAAAGAGGGTTGCATAGCGTATGCTTCGTTTATATGATGCAGTTGTCTTGTATAATTCCATTGCTCTCTTATCGATCTTATCGATCAGTCGTGAGAAGCGTTGGTTCGAATCCCGATGTAGGAAAACACATTTGAGCTTATAAAAAATAAATCCCATCAATGTAACGTGAAGATGCCGTAACATAATATGAAATTAAATCCCTAAATAAAAAACGTAACAGAGGAAATAAATTCAAATAGAAGAAAATGAAATACATTTTTGATGTTTTTTTTTCCAAAATATCCCAAGCTCTATATTTGCTTTTTAAAATGCAATAAAACATTTCAGTGGAAGCAGTAATTCAACTGCTAAAAAAGTTACTATGCCCTAATTATACTTGTTCTCGGGCTTCAATAAAGCATGTGCGCTAGCTTTAATTTGACAGGAGTGGGGCCCTTTTCGACTTTAGTTCTACTTTAAGTACGCATGTAAGATTAGACTGCTTTATACCATAAACTTATATCGCAATATAATGCAAAATTGATGTATCTATATAGAGCTTCATGGTTACTTGGGTTGTAATGAAATATAATCCATTGTGAACCGAGCTGAAAATGTTAAAATCGTCACTAGCGCCACAACAAAAGTGGCAGGCTTCAAGAACTAACGCTTTCTTCAGTCCTCTGAGTTTAGCTTCATACAGCATACATCTCGCGCGCTCCACCGCCGTTCGGTTGACTCGTTCAGCGAGTCCGTTCTGTTCCTGTGTGTACTCCACCGTGTTTTGATGGTGGATACCCAGCTGCTTGAGGTAATTCCCGAAATTTCCATTCTTAAACTCCCAGCCGTTGTCCGTTCGTAGCATCTTCATCCTTTTTTCGGTCTGACGCTCCGCCATGGTGTGGAAGTTTTTGAGCTTTTACAGCACCTCTACAGCAAAAAATAAACGAAAATGTTCCTCGTTTTGTCATCGATGAAGGACAAGTAGTAGCGGCTCCCACCTAGCGAATTCTCTTCCATCGAACCGGCTATGTCCGAATGTACTAACTCTAGAACTTCACTCGCTCGAGTTCCAGCGTGATTGAATGGAAGCTTGGTTTGCTTCCCCATGGAACACGTCTTGCAGTTTCCGCTTTCGGTACCGTTGAACCTTACTCCTTCACTGATAAAAAAGCAATGATAATATCTATGTGTCACATCTATGATTTTTTTTGCAATATAATCAACAAATAATATTTATTTGTTACCACAAATACTTCCTATGTGTACACATAACCACTATGTGTGGCCACCTTGGTGGCCACACATACTTTTCATTTGCTACATAAACTTCATTTGTGTTTCTCAGAAGGTTCTGTTTATGTGTGAATAAATGAATATTATGTCGAATTTTACATGGATTTTTGCCAATAAATATGTGTGGATTATTTGCCGTGTTCAACCAGGCCATTTTGCAGCTTCACCAGGTTTCTTGATGCCATGTGTCCCATGCGCTTATGCCATAATTCTGCTGATTCTCGGGATGCGCAAGCTAGCGCCTTGGACGGGTTTTGCTCCAATTTAAACAACCCGTTTGAACGCCATCCAGTAGCTATAACTTTGTCTGTCCGATTGATGACTTTGCAACCTGGCTGTAGGTGAAGGTGGTTTTGTCTTTGATCGCCTTTTTTTCTCCTTAAAAAAAGGTTTATCCCAAATCCCAAAAAAAAAACACATTGGGCACACCCATTGTTTCTGGGTTGCATGTGGGTTGCAGCTTCATTGATCCTTCCGTGACAATCTTCAGGATGCCTTTGTTAGCCGCGTAGATTCTGCCATCCGCCGAACGCAAGTTTTCCAGCAACATTTCGTTCTTCGTGAGATGCTTTACCGAACCAGAATCGAAGTACCATTCTTCGTCCTCTTCGCCGTTTTGCACTGATAGCACCATAGACTAACTCTAAGACCAGTAGGTCCCGAACAAATACGATTTTTTTCTTGGCTCAGTCAGTACTAGCACATCGGTCCCAAGCTCGGTCCCAAGCTCGGTCCCAAGCTTAATAGTACGCCCCTCATAATGAACTCACACGAACACACTCTCAAATATTCTGTCAAAATAACACAGCAAATCAAAACAAAGGCGCAAATATGTATAGTTAGGTGCTGGCTTCAAGGTGTACTTCGCACCAAGGGGTTCTACAACAGTGAACCAATTTCAAATCGCTAGTTGCATATTGATTGTTGATAGCACCGTACAGAAAGCGTCACCTTTCTTGTCCGATCCGGCTTAATATGCCCAAATTTTTCGCACCGACGGCATTGTGGTCCCTTACCTTTTGTAGTAGCTGCTTTGGTCGATTTACCATGCTTGCCCTTCGAAACGTTTCGTGAAACGAATGCAGGTTCCGTAGTAGGCTCTGACACAACTTCGTCTCGATGATGTCACCCGTTATCTTGGTTCCAGAATTCTCCAATCCCATAACCATGGGGCGATACTCCTGCGATAAACCAGCCAACAACAGCATGCCGATCCACTTTTCATCAAGGGGGAAGCCGAATCCAATGAGCTGGTGTGCAGCTGAAATCATCCGGTTAACATACGCTTCCATTGAGCTACAGCTTGCCAGATTCGTTGTAATCAACTTATGAAGTACCACTGGCGGGTCAAACCGCTGTTTTTGAAGGTGTTCGACAGCTTCCTCCATACTTCGGACGCCGTTTTCACCTCCTCGACGTGAATGTAGTTTACCGGGTCGAGAAACAGAATTATTTTACCTCTTGCGATTCTGTCCTTCCGAGGATCCATGGCTAGGAGGGTTCCGTCTTGATTGGCCGTTGGCTCTACTGCTTCCCAGAGATCTTCCACTTCCAGATAGGTCCGAACTGCGAACTTCCAGGGTCTCCAATTCTCCCGACCGACCAACCGCTCGATGTGAGGGTGGCCCTGTGTGTTGAAACTCTGCTGCTGGTGCGGCTGTGCTTGTACCATAACGCCATTTCCCGGATGCGGGATGCGCTATTTCTTCTTCCAAATCTAGCTTCAAATCTTGATTTTTCTTTCTCCCAGTTCCCCTAGACACGTACCACTGGGCCCATAACCTATTGGATCAAAGCTAACAGATTATGTGTGTGGTCAAGGTATTGGTCAAATAACTAATGAGATTTTGTTGAATGTCAAAACTTAGAACTACACCGTGTCCAATATATTCTCATACACTGTTTCCTTGCATTGGTGTCGTGCAACTACTCAACATGCTTCACGTATGTGTTGGCGTAGTTTTGCACTATGTTTATACAAACGCTTTTATGTTATGTCCGATTGTTTTCATTCAGTGTTTATATTTTACCAGCGATGAAGGAGTTTCGTGCTGTAGCGATAAAAAAGTTTTTGAAAAGTGAGCGCCCGAGCGCTATTTTCAGAAATTTGAAAAACCTCGGAGTAAAGCGGGATTTTGTGTGACACCTGCTCGTAGGATGGCCGGAAGAGATCCGGTCGTACTCGTACGGTGTGGACTGCACGAGTTGTTAAAGTGGTCAGGGAACGGATTGGACGAAAATCACAGCGCTTTCGCGATCATCAATGCACAATATACTGCAAAATGACCTCGGATTCCAAGCTTTCAAGAAACGTAAGGTTCACGGAGTTTCGGAACCTTCCAAGCAGAAACGACTCGAAAGAGCAAGTCTGCTTTTGTCGCGGCACGGTGCGGAAGAATTTATCTTTTCCGACGAAAAGTTATACGTCTTGCAACAATCCCACAACGTCCAGAACGACAGATTGTGCACAGAGAGAAATTTGATAGTCAAATTTACCATTATTGGGGGTTAGGATGACTATTGCAGTATAGTGATTTTGAACCGACTATGATCATTGTAAAAACTACCATTAAAAATAGTTGATCCAACAATTGCCATAATGTTGGAATAGTCCTTGTTACCATGCTCATAGTCGCGAATGTAATGAACGTGGTGAATTCGACCATTTTCATGGTTATTGTAACCATTATATGCGATAGTCATCCTGACCATGATTTAATTGTCGGTATAACTATAGAATTTTTCTCAGAGTGGGCTCTGTCTTCGAGAACTGTTCCAGAGAGATACGGTGTACATATATGGGTTGCTTCGATTGCAATTTTGCATTCGCCAACAAAATTTCATGGTAGTTTTGAACGAGGTTTTGAAAAAAGACATAGTTGGGTAAAATGGTAGTTTTTACAACAAGATTTTTTTAGTGTACATTTCCATTTAAAATAAAACCTTATCCCGGATACAAATAACGGTACAATTACAATTTAATAATACAGCAACTGTTCGCTAACTGTGTGCTTTTTAACTGGGCTGCTTTTAAACTGGGCGCTCGTTAACTGAGCTACACTCAGCAAAATAATCTTAAGAATTTCACAAGCTTCAACTTATGAACGAAGCTTTGAAATTTCATAAGCCTGACTTATCCTATACAGTTTTAACCATATGGCAGAGCTCAAATAATATTATGCGGAATAGGCGGATGTATTCGCTCTATTCTTGTTGTATTTTATGTCAAAATGTTGGGATATAATCCAGAATAAAAGAAATCTTACAATGACAATATGGCATACAGTAACCATATGTGTTAGTGTTAAGAATTTTCAGTAAAAACCATTACAGATCAATTCCACATATTGTTACAATATATCTTACCTCCAACATATAATTATTATTAAAATTGGCACTTAAATCGGTCAATTTTTGCTTCGAATTGAAATCATGTGAGCCAGTATGATTTTCATTTGCCACACATAATTTTTAACACCCGTCATTTAATACACAGGGTCGTTTCCAATCAGGGGGTGCGACTCTATCTCAGATGCAGGATTTTTTTAGTTTTGCTTTTGTGCGATGTGCGCATGTTTAGTAGATAGAAAGAAGATTTCAAAGATTTTGATGAAGATTTTAAAGAGTTACTGCAAAAAGATGCAGCACGATGCAAGTTGATGGATTACGATTCACAAGGTGAAACATGATTTTTCAATGATTGATTCGCTAGCGTGGGATTTTTCGATCATCTTGAATCTGGATTTAGATGTGTCGCACCCCCAGTTTCCAATGAGACTGATATGGTCCGCACATAATTTTCAATGGAGCGAGAAATGTCATTCAAGTGTGTTTTCACTTTGCCCTATTCTATCCATCTTCGCACTTAAAACGAAATAAAAAACCGTGCGCGAAAAACAATCAGCTGCATTATCGTTCTAGAAGAAGAAAAAACTGCAAAATGGAGAAGCAAAGTGAAGTTTACCGTGTGGTGATTTAGGTACTTGGTTTGCCAACGGAAGTCACTGAATTTTTTGAAGGTAATAAATTACTATAGATGTTCTTCTTTGCCATGTTAACGGTCTATTGTTGATGTCTCAATTTACAATAGATTCTATTGTAGAAACAGTAAGTCCTAATGTTATATTATTGTCGCGAACAATACGATCAATTGTACATACTATTGATTCTATTGTATGGTTACAATACATTTGCTTGTCAATCTATTATACTTTTTTATTCGGGTAAATTTGCACTTTGCCCAAATCTATAGGTGATTGCACTTAAATATATGGTGCATTGTTTTTTGAATGTAGGCTATTTCTTGATTTTTTTTAGGATCCAGTTTTTTCTTCTCTGAGAAAAATTCTATCGTTATACCGACAATTATATCATGGTCAGGATGACTATCGCATATAATGGTTACAATAACCATGAAAATGGTCGAATTCACCACGTTCATGGCATTTTTGACTATGATCATGGTAACAAGGACTATTCCGGCATTATGGCAAATGTTGGATCATTTTTTTTATTGTCCTTTTGCCTCACGTCGCCAAAAACCCCACTCCCCACCGCCCCCGAACACCACAAACCTTTTACATAACACCAAATCCACCTACCTACCACCACCATAATCCCATATCCCATTTTTCCACCAACCCCCATGCTATGTTGCATTACCTTTACATTAAAAATGTTATGATGCATTACCATACACACCAAGTTTTTTATACTGAAGTCAGTAAAAGTTTTACTGACTTTCAAACAGCTAAGCGTTCAGTAAGCAGTTCAGTAAAAGTATTTTTACTGAACGATCGTCAAACTAGTGATGAACTCTCAACTGTCAATAATTACTGAACAACTCAGTAAGCAATACCGAAGTTCAGTTAAATTAACTGTGAAAATAGAAGCATTGTTAGCTACCAAAAAGTACTGAACACATCTTCAATTAATACCGAAGTTCGGTAAAATTTACAAGAACAAATGTTAAAGTGGGAATGCTGCAGAATTCTACAGTTGTTTCGGTAATTTAATTTTCTCTTCCTATCATGCAGATGGGCAATGCAAAGGGAAATTTCCGTTTCTGTATGAAATAAAAGCTGTTCAGCATCAGAATGTATGATAAAAAAATGAAGCGCAGAATAATTTTCCGTATATTGCCTTTATTATATGAAACTCGAAACATTAAATTTCATAATCCTTTCAAATGGATTCCTTAACAAATTCCGGAACCGGTAACCTACAAAAAAAATGCAAATTATATAATTGATACCCATTTTGTTGGAGTGCTAAAAATGAGAACATTTTGAAAACATTTGAACTGTACTTACCGAAACGTTCCTTTACTTCGACATCCGTAACCTCTAGTTTAAAAGAATTCAAAATCTTAACGGCTTTCACAGCTTCAGAACGCAAAAATGGGAGAGGCTTGACAGGTGTGATATGTACTGAAACGTTCAGTAAAAACCTCCTGTGATTTTTACATTTGGCGTCAGTATTTATTATGGTTTTACTGATAATTGGTAAAACATTTACTGAACAGCAAATGATCAATGATAGTTCATTAGTTTACAAAGTACTTTTGTAAAATAAATACAAACGTTCAGTGATATTTTCATACGAATTACCGAAAACTTGTAGTTTTTTGACAGATATCTATAAATTGAAGAATTTTAGCAGATCATTCAGTAGAAATTTGATTTTACCGATCAAAGCCGTTAAATATTTTACTGAACATCAAAACTAGAATTTGGTGTGTATAACAAAAAACAACTTAACAAAAAACACATAAAAAATGAAATACAACATTATCACAACAAATACTATAAAAAAACCAAAAAAACAATACTGCAGGAACATTATCATGAGGATTTTCTCCTTACATTTTAAAAAAAAAAAAAAAAATCCAACCGGGCCGGGTCCCACAACGGCCCTCTCCTTCCCCCCCCCCCTCGAACTACCCAGCAGCAAATTTGGTCCGGAATAAGGCCGCATTATGGGGAGCCGCAGTTTTTTCTGGTTGTTGGTATTCAGAGGACTGAGCTGTTTTTACAACGAGAAATCTTCATTCTCATATATATGATATATCATTTTCATTTATGATCCAGTTTCAACCTGCACTGGGTATCAAAATTATGTCGGCTTGTTGTGTGATGAACGGCGGTGGGTATGATTTCTTTTGTAACTCGTATTGGGTTGAGGTTCGCACTGATAAAGAATCGGGTATCGCAGTCTCAAAGACGTGTTTAGCCAGAATCTAAAAATAGCTGCATGAAATAAGTTTTTATAGAACGACAAAGAGGGTATGCTTCGTTTATATGATGCAGTTGTCTTGTGTAATTCCATTGCTCTCTTGGCTAAGAGTGTTAACGCAACCGGCATTTATCGATCAGTCGTGAGAAGCGTTGGTTCGAATCCCGATGTAGGAAAACACATTTGAGCTTATAAAAAATAAATCCCATCAATATAACGTGAAGATGCCGTAAAATAATATGAAATTATATCCCCAAATAAAACGTAACAGAGGAGAAATTAATTCAAATAAAAGAAAACTAAATACATTTTTGATGTTTTTTTTCCAAAATATCCCAAGCTCTACACACTTCAATTCGATTTTGCTGTTCGGTAAAAAAATTGACGAAACATTTGGGTAAACATAACATCTTACCGATTTTTCGGTAAACATAAAAAATGTTACCGTAATTTTGTAACTCTTTACCGAACGATCTGTAATGTTGAATTGTATTTACCGTATACAGTAGAAAAAAATATAATCCATACGGTAAAAACAAACAATCTTTGAATACGGTAATAACTTTACCGAACAAAACGTAAAACGAACTCTGAATAACCGAAGCCCGGTAAAGTATTATTAACTGTCAAACTGTCAGCCATTTTCTATGAAGCCTCGTGGTTCCAGTGATCGGTTGTCCAGAAGGTGGTTTGGATATTGATTAATTTTAATTATTCCATGTATGTATGTAGAAAATAAACCAGCGTTAATTAGAGCTTTCATCCGGCTAGCTATAAATATTTCAAATGTGCTGATTACACGCTAAACAATCAATAGGTTCGATGTAAAAAGGGATTATTATTCTAAATGATACACATGCAAAATATATTTGCAGCATTGTATCCATCTACAGGTAGAACACAACTTCACTGACCACCATCCGATGCAGTCGACACGCATCGTTCGTAGTATTTCGTTGACTGCGCCATATGCTGGAAAGACCTCACAGTCCCGGTCGGAATAACAACAAATATAGTTTTGTTTAATATATTCAATTACCCAAAAACATCCAAATATTTTGGTGTTTAACGATAAAAACAAAAACAAAATACCGAAACGGTTCGGTACCAGACTACACAAATTACCGAACTGTACGGTAATTTTTGACAGATCATCAAATGTTCCATTACCGAACTGTACGGTAGTTTTTGACAGTTCATCAAAAAATTTGAGTACCGAACGTTCGGTAATTGATTTAATTACCGAACAGATTACCGAACGTTCAGCTGTTGAACACACTTAGAAAATTTTACATTTTCCCCCCCACACCCCCCCATCGCCATTTTTATAAAAAAAAAAAATACCGGGACTAATATATCTCAACCCCATTCAACCCAACTCCCACCCTCCCGTTTTTTAAAAAGGTAAAAAATTACCGAATACTGTAAAATTTTCTTAGTGTGAGGGCATCTGCAATCCTGATGGATATTTTGATCTAAAGATGATCCATTTCAAAAATTTAGATCTTCCTATTTTAGATCAAAATAAGGAATATTGCACCGCTGATCTATTCACTTTGATCTATATGCAAAAAAAGCACATGGCAACCCGGTCAAACGAAACGTCATTCCAAAAGAATACACAGCGATGAGCTCAATATCAGCTTTCTACTGTTTTCCGTTTGTGCGAAGTTTATCGATGAGTGAAAGAATCAGCCGCTTTCGTCGTGATGGTGCATCGAGAAGTACATTGTAATAAACGTTCCCAACCGCCTCGATGATGACTCCAGCCGGATTTGTGTACCTTCGCGAATACCGGTGACCCTGCTGCAATTCTTCGTGCTTGGTAAGGCTTGGCTGCTACTGGTGAGTGTTGCAGTACATTTGAAGGCTTCAGCAAATACAATGTTGTCCGCATTTTTCTTCCATTCAACACTTCAGAAGGGGACTTACCATCGAGCAGGTTGGATGGAGTGGCTCGATACACATGCAGAAAAGTTTGAAATGCAGCAGATGCAGGTAATCCCTTTCTCTCTTGAATTTTTCGGAGTGACCTCTTGAGCGCGTCGACGAACCTTTCCGCTTGCCCATTTGATTGCGGATAAAACGGTGCGGTGCGGAAATGAATGATGCCCAGCTTCTTACAGAATGAACGAAAATCGTATCCGGTAAACTGGGTTCCGTTATCGGAGACAATTACTTTCGGTTCGCCGAATCTTGCAAAGCTATCGAACCCGATCATCGTCGAAGCAGTAGTTTATTTTGTCTAGAAAATCTCTGGAAAACGAATCGAAAATTACCAAATAGCTGAATCCTTTGGTCGGTCCGGCGTAGTCAATATGAATGCGCTCCCAACGACCTTCTGCGCTCTGCCACGGATATGGCTCTGCTTATGGTGGAGATTTTTTGCACAACTGGAACAGCGTCGAATTTACCGATCTCGTCGTTGATCTACGGCCAGCAGATGACACTCCGAACGATAGCATTGACTCGCTCGATGCCCGGATGACCTCAATGTAGCTGCTTCAACAGCTTTTTTTTCGGAAACACTCTGGAATCACCAGCCGTTCGATCATCACGCATCCTTGTACTACGGATAATTATTTCACGCTGGTGGAAAAACGCCTGCAACGCTGGATCTTGAATTGATTTTCCATTCTTCGGCCAGCCGGAGTTGATGTACTGGACAGGTCGCAAAATGATGTACAACACTCTGCCGAATATTCCGATTTTCAGCTGGAGTGTCGGTAGTATCTTCAGGCATGGTATATGGTCTCAAAAAAATAAAAATAAATCCAATATAAGATGCAAAAACCATACAAATAATATAAAATTAATCTGGGTAATGTTCAATAAACACATGGAAAAAAGTATTCGTGGTATTGAAATCTCACACTGGGAACTGATTTATAGATAAAGTCTACTTAAATTAGCTTACGATCTTCATGATATGTAAAAATAATTAAACGACAGTTCGCACGGTCTAAGACTTTTGCAACTGTTAGGATTGCCTATATTCAGCTAACGTAATGATAAATAAGTACACATAAATATTTCACCACCCCTGACCTTTCGTCTGATTTTCACCAGATCAGGATGAAGGATGAAGATATAGAAAAGACGTCTTTATTCCTGATTTTTTGCAAATACGATTTTTTTCGTATGCTATTCGGCTTGCGAAATGCCAAGGCCATCTTTTAGAGTTCTATAGACAACGTGTTAAGACGACCTATAGGAAAACGCTGTTACGATTATATCAACGAAGTAATCGTTGTACGTAGACCACTCAAAGAACACCTCGATAATTTCGCATCTGTTTTGAAAACTCTAATTGAAGCTGATCTCAACACAGCAAATAAAGTTGTTGAATATTACACAGAATCAGATGCACATAGGTCATTTCATCGGTTGTGTAATGTTAGATTGTCTCGATGTACTCAATAAAATGATGCATTGCTACCAAACCACCCCCAACCATTATATTTATATGGTACCAACCGGGGGAGACATGGTCCTATACCCAATGCTCTCCTTATCTCCAATCCGTTCAACTACTCGCAATATTATGTGATATAGTGGGCGGAATATAACAATTCACAGCAGTCAATTTACGAAAATTTGGCCTATCGCCAGGTAATCGGTGGGTGACTGACCACCAGGTACTTCATAGCAAGATACTAGGAAGCGGACTGGAAGTGTAAATGAGCAAACTCCCCTGCAAGTTGCTGGACCGCCCGCTTTAAATGCAGGAACTAAGCTCTTTTCACTCGTTACCGTGACCAGAGCAGGTTCAAGGCTTTGCAAACAAATAGTATCAACTTTCACAGGAGTGGATGTCAGTTCTTCCGTCCATTTTTTAAGTATGTAGTTTCAAGGTTATTTTTTTCTGCACATTGGTTGCAGTTTCTTTTTCTCTTTCGTCAAAATTGCTTTCATCACCAGCAACTTCCAGTTTATCTGGCAATTCATGGATTGCTCGTTCTGTGTCCTCATCTGCATCTTCTTCGTCGTCCGGCAATTTATCGCAAATACTCTCCGTCATAGCACCAAACTTGAGAATTTTCTAATCGTTCTTTTTAAGAAGGCATACAACTCCGGATCAGTGTCCTTTGGCAACTGCCTGATGGACCTAATCATTTTTCTTATGATCTCCGAGATCCGCATCTTATGTATCCAGACAATTATCAACGATATATTTTTCAGCTCCGCTTTTTTTTGTGTTGCCCGTCGATTTAATTTTGCTTGTTTTCATTTCTCTGACGGCTTTGATACATATACCTTTCTTTTTCAATAGCATTGTTGCCAGCACTACTACAGAAAATAGATCAAGGCAAAAAAGTGATCCAAAACATGAATCATTTGGATCAATCTTTTTAGAAGATCCAAACATTTAAATCAGATTGTGGTATAAAAGCCAATATAGAACGCCGCGGTGCAAGAATTTAGATCACTACAGATCTAAATATTTAGATCTATACCAGTTTCCCATCAGGATTGGAGGTGCCCTAAAGATAGGTAAAAAATAACCAAACACATAAAAAATTTCTAACTGTGTATATATATTTTTTTAAAAAAAAAAAAAAAAACAAGTAGGAACAAGAAGAAAACCAACTACAAAAAAAGCATCCCCGAACTAAATATACTTGCCCGCCAACAACAATGAAGGCCCCCTGCTTTAATTTAAAAGGAGGGGGGCCCTTTCCCACTTTATTTTTACTTTAAGTACGCATGTAAGATTAGACTGCTTTATACCATAAACTTATATCGCAATATAATGCAAAATTGATGTATCTAGGTATATAGAGCTTCATGGTTACTTGAGCATCCTAACCCCCAATAATGGTAAAATTGGCTATCAAATTCGTCTCTGTGTATAGACACTCAAGTAATGGACCGGCCAACGTGAATCTGGCACAGTTGATGTATCCAAAACAACTGACAAATCGTATGGAAAATGTTCGTTTTGGATACAACATGGCGGCACGTTGGCCGGTCTATTACTTGAGTGTCTATAGTTTTTCCCAGTTTTTTTTTTGCATTCTTCCAGTTTTTTCAAAACAAATATTGGCAACGCTGCTTTTAACGAAAAGAATGCAACTCGGCGATTTGCTCCATTTGTTTATATTTCTGTAAACTGAGATTTTATATTTTGTTAAGTGTGATTATTTTCAATGTTCGAGGTTTCTGAAGCAATGAAAGCGTCATCACCTAAGGTAATATTAACTTTGCGATTTGTTGTAATCCGATTATCAAAACGTTGATCTTTTATTTAGCAATCACCATGCCCTAGAGAGCCAAAAAGAAGAAGACCGATACACCACGTAGATTCTATCTGCCAACATGACACCAGTTCGGAAACGGTTCATACCAGTCCAGCAAAGTATGTTTTTTTTAGCTTATTACACACGAGGTTCCTCGAATGTATTTCCCTCGATTACAGAGACATCCACATCGCCAACGAGGACAAATCGTGTTATGAAACGGAAGAGAATTCAACCAGAATTGAGGATGAAGAACAAGAGAACGTTGACGAGTTCGGTGATGGTCCGAAATGCGATGATACTGGTGATATGCAGTTCATAGTTTCAGTCGAACAGAAAACGTACCATCTTGAAGGTTTACAAGACTTGACTTTCACCTCGGAGCGTACACAACAGACCTCTAAATATGCCATTGAAATAGTTCTCGCGATTGCCGTTTTAGTTGCAATCATAGCCATTTCAATGGCTCTGTTCGTTCCTAAGAAGGAAATCGCTGTTCGCCAAAGCTGCAAAAAATTCCTTCAACTGCACTCCAAGTATCCGAACATGAATGACATGCTGTGGGCCACACTGATCGTCGGTGTCGAAAGAGCTGTAAATGATCCAGGCGAGCCGGCTACATTTATTTTCCTATACAATTCATCCTCGGTTGGCCAGTCTTTGCTGAAAGACGTCATTCACATCACCATCGAATGCTTCGGCAATGGTGATGCCATTTGGCGCACCAGCAACGATTTCAAATCAGCCGAAATCACTGAAAACTATGAAAAAGTTCTCAATCGATACCGCGAAGAGTTAAACTCAAACAGTGTTCTGGTTGTACGCGATCTGGACCAGGTTCCACCAAAGGCAGCTCAGGTATTTTTCACCATATGCGATTCGTATGAGCCACTGGTTCGGAACGCAGTTGTATTCTTCACAATCGACATTTCGCAGCGGATTACCCATCAACAACTTAGCCCAACCTCGATCGCTGAGGGTATTTTGAAGGACTTGTGGCGAAAGGAGTTGCACTCAAATGAGCTAGATCCATTGTTAGTAAGACTGACAGAAAACGTATTCAAGATTGACTGATAATTTACAGACATTCAGTGACGACATGTGCTGTGCTGTAGCAGATAAGAGTTATTTCATACGAAATTCGCACTTAATAAATGTTTAACCAGTTGAAATGTGATATCTATTGGATTTTACCTAACCGTACAGCTCCATTTTATCGACACAAAAGATTAATTTTCAAATTGTCAAAATCAAATCTATTTCCTTTCGATTAAAGACAAACATTGACATTTTTTTTCACATAATATTATTATAATAAACCTGATCTAATAAAAAGAAACAGTCTTCTCTCCATCAAATGGTCTGCTTCACTACCTTCAGTCGGTGTCACTATCGGACATACCCTTGTTTTCCTCCTTCTTCTCGTCGTCCTTATAGTGCCGATACTCCTTCTTTAGTTCCCACATGTTCTTGTGCGGGTTCTTCATGTTGTAATCGCAAACTTCCTTCAGGATCTCCTTTAGATAGCTAATCGGTTGCCGGGTTATTTTAACCAGATCCTTAATATTGTAGTACTGATGCTTCTCGAACGCGTTGAACAGCATGTCCAGGACGGCATTTTTGTCGTCGCGGGACTTTTTGCCCTCAGCTTTCTTCCGCTCCTTATCCTCGATGTTGTGTTTGTGATCGGAAACTGGTTTAAAGTTATGAACAATCTTCTCCAAAGATTTAACCTGCCTGGCTGGTTGCGATGCCTTTCGGATGGATTCCAATTTCATCTTCATATAGGCATTGTCTCCGAGGGGACGGCACTCCAGTCGTTGAACGATACGTCCTTCCATGAATAACTTTTCACCTTCTGGTGTCGTATCTTCTCGACTCGTCGTCGGAACGCTGTGCGAAAACACTCCCAACGTTTGCTTCGTCACCACCGAGACGTCTAGTTTGTGTTCTCGAGGAATGTCCTCACCCGTATCGATGCTAATCACTGCATCAGACAGCGTCAGCGATACTTGTGCTTTCTGACCTACTTGTTTGGATATCTTCAGCTTGCCGACCTCGATGTTGCCGGGGGCCTTTTCCCACTTGTTGGCAATATATTTGGGAACTTTAACCAACCAAACACCTCGTCCCGCATTAGAAAGGTCCAGCTCTTTGTCCGCCCGTGGAGTTTCCGTTTCCTTGGACATTGTGAAGTTGTTAATAGCAGATGATTAATGCGGTGCCCAGAATCAATTAGCACACCGTTTCACCTAGCGACACCGAGGACGATTGTAAATAAACAGCCAAAAACGGCACCGGCTCTCTCTGCATTGTCGAATCAGTTTGACAGTTCGTACGTTAAGGGATTTGGAATATGAATTCGAATACAAAGTGGTCGTAATATTGAATCTACACTGAAAATTACATATTAATGAGTAGACCCTACTCTGAGAACAATTTCATCGTTTTACAGACAATTAAATCATGGTCAGGATGACTATCGCATATAATGTTTACAATAACCATGGAAATGGTCGAATTCACCACGTTCATGGCATTTTTGACTATGATCATGGTAACAAGGACTATTCCGACATTATGGCAAATGTTGCATCAACTATTTTTAATGGTAGTTTTTACCATGATCATAGTCGGTTCAAAATCACTATACTGCAATAGTCATCCTAACCCCCAATAATGGTCAAATTGACTATCAAATCATAGTCACAAATGCCATGAACGTGGTGGATTTGAACATTTTCATGGTTATTGTTACCATTATATAGTCGATAGTCGATAGTTACCATTATATAGGCGATAGTCATCCTGACCATGATTAAATTGCCGGTATAACGATGGAATTTTTCTCAGAGTACACTCCCGTTCCATTCTACACTCTGAGATTTTTCTAATCGTTGATAGTTTATAAAGTAATCATTTTTATCATTCATGGGGTTTACATGTCAAATAGTATATTGCTGGTTGCAGTTGTGATTGGACTGTAGAAGTGCTTTTTGCGCATTTTAAAGTGTGATAAAAGTGCACGTTTCCGTCAAATCGTTTTGTTGTCTTTGGTGCACTTATCCTTTATGCTGAAAGGTATAAGTTCACTGAAGACAGGAAACGATTTGACGTAAACGTGCACTTTAATCACATTTTTTTCTGTTTTGTCGGAGTCCATTTTTAACTGCAATCAGCAATAAAAACTATACTAAGGTTTCTTCAAGTTTAAACTGAGTCTAAGTTATGTGAGAGAATTCAAAATAGGGTAACTGCCCCCATATTAATCTCATTGTTCCTTTATTCATCCTACGATGAATCAAACAATTGGGCAGTTGAAGGATCGGTTTCGTTTTCTAATAATGTTTGCTTACGATAAATAACTACAACAAACATTACTAACTAATCCTGTCACGTGTATATCGTTTTATTTCAAGTAAGATGAATTATAAAGTGATGAGATAAAGTGATGAGATTAATATGGGTACATCATCCCTAGCAGTTTCATTCCTTCTTGAGCGCAATAATGTTGTCATTTTATGATATCAACACTTCATCGGTTCTCAAAAAAAATTACTTTGTGTGTTCCGTGTGATATTTTTTTTTCTAACAATCAATGCGCTTTCGGGGCGTAATCTAGCGAATTTTGTCCTCAATTTTGACGTTTTTGAATCAGTGAACTGAAACCACGAAACAACAGCTTCCGATGTTCAATTTAATCAATGGCAGTAAATCGGATCTCTCTTTTTTCTTGGTAGTACGTGACATGAAATGAAATCTTACCGCATAGAAAAAGAGCTCCGATTGGTTAAATGTCTGCATGTGGCATTGCCAATCCACATTTCCACCCGAAAAATATCCTGGAAAAATCCACTAGACCAGAATGCTTTCGATTATATGATCAATCGGTTTTCATTCCCATCGACAGATTGAAGAAAGTTCGGTTTCATTCATTTTTACGTTAGTTTGATAAAACAAAAACAAATCCAGGGCGGGAAAACAATTTATTCTGAGTTTCTAATAAATCTCGTTTAAACTACGCACATATATTTCAACATTATACTACGCCCCTTATATTTCAAGTTTATGCTTAGCAAGTATAGTTGCCAAGGGTAAGTCGCTTAGAACAGTGTGCCATCCACGATGTCTTAGTCGAGGCGCCCACTGATGTGGCGGAAGTGTGGCATCACATAACATGTCAAAACATCGAGTCAAAGTCTTGTGGCGTGAGGCGAACGCCGAAAAGATATTTTGGCATGCTAGCAGATGTCACACCTCCGCCACATCAGTGGGCGCCTCCCACACCACACAACCAAAATATTTACTAACCAACGACCTTTTTTTTTCCACCCCCCCCCCCCTGGCCCCCCTTTTTTTTCTTGTATATTAAAAAAAAAAAAAAACCCCCACCCTCCCCCCATACATTCCCCTGTTCCCCCCCCCAGAAGAAAATAACAATTTCGACTTTCAACACATCGGCACCTTCGGCACATTACGGGAACTCTCAGAACATTGCAACGCTTGTAGAAACACTAAAAAAAAATAGCACAGGAGAAAAGTGTGCTGAGCGATCCCCCCTCTTGCCACTGGTATACTTCGTGTGAAATAAAATCCATTCATAACGTATCAACTTTAGGGTTATTGTCTCAACAATATGGGAAATAGTTATCAATAATATGGGGAATTGTCAATGAATGGTTTTTAATTATGCGTGGAACCACGAAGAACATTTTATTTATTGTAGAACGCATGACCTAAATGACGTTTCGATCTTTGAATCTGCTGTGGTATTAAACATGTACCACATTCAACCCACGGTAATTTTTGTGGAGGAATGACACAAAGTTTTCCAAGTTGAAAAAAAGAAAATATTTAAAGTAATTTGTTTCCAATAGATTTGAAAAACTGTTTAAAGCATTCTTAGTGTTATTTTAAAATCAGATTTCATCATTTATGTGTAAGCAAATAAAACTTAAACCAAGACTATAACTGAATTTAAAATACAATTTATATATTTATTTGTTCACCTGGTCAATATTTAAACTTAACAAATATAACAACCCAAATAACAATAACAAATATTCACTGTTCTTTGGCTTTTATGTGTTGATTTATTTTAAGTTTTTCTGATTTTTCCTGATATAAAGTAACCAAATTTATGGCACCGTGGCATCATTTTCATGAATTATGGAGAGTGTGAGCTGTTTAGTGGAATACCTGTAACTAGAAAATAAGAAGAATGATTAGTAATTTCCATTTAATTACAACTACCTTTATTGCTTATCTTGACAGATACGCGTATTTCGTCTACAATGTGCAGACTTCTTCAGTGTCGTGTACTAATACTCGACCAGTCGAGTAAGTACACGACACTGAAGAAGTCTGCACATTGTAGACGAAATACACGTATCTGTCAAGATAAGCAATAAAGGTAGTTGTAATTAAATGGAAATTACTAATCATTCTTCTTATTTTCTAGTTAATCATTTTCATGCTTCAAATCATCAAAGTCGGAGTTTCTAAGTTCCCGGAATTCATTATCAGTATCTTAATACTTATCATCTTTGTTTTCCCAACTAATCTGTTTTCCTCTTGTTCACACTTCTTTAATTCAAATGATTCACTAGTGTGCGTCAATAAAACTTCAAAAAACTGCAGTTGACAGATAGAGAAAGTTGATTTATAAACGCTAAACAAACAGCAGCCTTTTAAAGGGGATAGGAATCTTTCCACATTTAAAAAAATTTCCTACTCTGAGAAAAATTTCATCGTTGTACCGACAATTATATCATGGTCAGGATGACTATCGCATATAATGGTTTCAATAACCATGAAAATGGTCGAATTCACCACGTTCTTGGATTTTTGACTATGATCATGGTAACAAGGACTATTCCGACATTATGGAAAATTTTTAATGGTAGTTTTGACATGATCATATTCGGTTCAAAATCACTATACTGCAATAGTCACCCTAACCCCCAATAATGGTAAAATTGACTATCAAATTCCTCTCTGTGTACAATTCTCGAGTACTTTTTCAAAAGGACGTAAGTCACAAAATGTAAACAAACGCGTTGTTCATGGCATGTTGTTGAAAAATCATGTATATATGCCCTTGTTTGATGAAGTTACTGATGGATTATTCTTAAAAGATTTAACTAACTTTTTTCAAAACGATGTAAAATCACCTTTGCACACTTTGGGAATAATGGCAGACACGTCGCTTGTGTTGAAAAGTAACTGCGAAACATTATTATATCATTTGGATGCCCCTTAACGACTCGTTAGTAAAAGTCTTTATACCACAAGGTAAAAATTTAGATTTTTTCAGTAAAAAATGTTTTTTTTAGCAAAAAAAAATTTTTACAACGTTTTGTTGTAGAAAAAAATTATACGTCATTTTAAAAAGTTCGACGTATCTGTGTGAAATATGACAACTTGACGTAACATTTCGCCGTAACAACATTGTCATTGTTGTCATTGTCATTCGCAGAATGGCGTATCATTTTGACGCCAGTAACATGCCATCTATCATACTGACTTAAAATGACGTATTATCTTTTTCGATTGCGGACCGTTGTAAGAAAATTTTTTTTCTAAATGAAGCTTGAATTTTAACTCCTAGTGTAGTTTTTAAGCACAGTGATGCAATATCTTTTACCAATGTGTCATTTAGTGGAATTTAATTGGGATAAACATGTCCGGTTTTCAAATAGGAATAAAAATAAACTCAAAAAAGTTCAATGCTGATTTTCTCATCTTCGTCCAAATGTTACTTACGTCTATTTGAAAAAGTACTCGAGAATTAATGGGTAAAGCAAACAGGGTTGTGAAAAAAAGCTGGAAAAAACTGGATAAAAGTCAGAAAAACTGGACGATTTGAAGATTTAACTGCTTGACTGGATCCCGTAAATAAAAATTGGAAGAATCCAGTTTAAACTGGAACATTGGCATCCCTGGATAGAAGTAAACTTTGAGCAGCACAGTCCTATCGGTCGAAACTCACTGATGATCGCAAAATAAAGGCTGTGCTATACAGGGTGACTGGTAATTGGTGTTACACCCGAAAGGAGGTGATAGTAGACCCCATTTGCAGCAAAAAAATGTATGGCAAGGTGGGTCGTAAAATCATTCCTTACCGAGTTATTGAACATTTAAGTCTGCATTGCCGAGCGACAATACCACTTTTTGGTCGGGTACTTGTACGCATTATCAAGGCCCACCAAAGAGTACGCATTGCTCGGCTCCTTTGATCAACCTTTGTTTACTAACAACTCGATTCAATTGGCGTTACAGGCTTACTTTCGGATGGGTTTGGTCATTTTCTTTCCGTTCTGTAGCTCATTTAAATGTAATAAAATATTTATTTTCAAATGATTGATATTGATTGTTATTGATATTCGGAGTTACTTTAGATAATTTTCGAAATGATTGCCATCCATTTCAATGCACAACCTAACGCGTTTCTCTACTTCCGTTGTAGTTACTACAACAGTTAGTTCTTCTCTTACCTGTGCACTGGCTTGGTAAATTCTTTCCATTAAAATTTCCTGCGTGGGAACTGCCCAAATAACCACGAGGCTATAATAGCATGCATATATAGGGCATATGTATTACGTCTAGTGCATCATTGAAGTTGGATTAAAGCTGAAAAGGGCCCCACTAAGATCGAACTAATGCTATATCTTTTGTAATGCCATAAGACATTGCTAAAGAAGCATTATTGTATTGGTAATGCATCACTACATTCTTAAGCTAATCTAACCCTTCATTACTTGACAACTGTTGAATTGATGCGATTCCGCATTACCGATGTTGATTTTGGGTTGAATAAGTGCAATAATATAATGGTTGTGGTTACTTGGGTGGTGAAATAAACTAACTCCTTCATTCTACCCCAGAAGTAAAAGTCCAGAGGAGTTAGATCTGGCGAACGAGCTGGCCATTCTGTAGATCCCCCGCGTCCGATCCAGCGTCCTTCATATTCGTTGTTCAAAAATTCTCGTACATCTCGATGATAATGCGAAGAACAACCATCATGTTGAAAAACCATTCTTCTTCTGATCTCTTGTGGAACATTGCGTAGAAGTTCGGGAAGTTGATTTTGTAAGAAATCCAAATACGCTGCTCCATTGAGCCGATCAGGTAAAACATATGACCCAATGAGGTGACCCCCCAAGCAACCAAAAGTTCTGATAAAAGGGTGTTCTTGGCTTAACCAGCTAATCGAAGGATTATGATGAGAATTCTATTCAGCTTTCTTTTTAAGTAATTAACCGAACTTTCTAGTTCGCATTCAATGATTAAGCTGCTAGCAGCATTCTTATAAACTTCTAAATAAAACTTTGAAGTTCACAGAAGGTTCGTTCAAGAGGCTGTAGAGAATGCTATTCAGCTTAAAAAGTACGTCAAACAAACTCAATAAAACAAAAAAAAAAGACATATGTGTTCGACATTTTTGTTCTTGTTTTTGTTCTAATCCTGCCGCAAATATATTTTTAGAGTGCTGTGTGTAATGAAATGATGATTGAGTTCAATTTGATGATATTTTCTTAATTAAATTAAATTTTTCATAAATACTTACTAGCTAGTTTCGAACTCGAGTTCTCCTCCTTAAAACCGGGATACTTACCACTGTGCCATAGGGACTGGGTGGTTTATGTTATGATTTTACTCGAAGCGTTGATTCCATGCATTAGTACTTTTTTGTTCCCTATAATCCTACATCGTTTTGATTAATTTAGAATCACGCTATGTAACGACTCCTCAGTTTGAGTGTTTGGGAATATAGCCATGTAATTCAAATTAGTAGCCAAAATAGGATTACCCTATAAGGTCAGTACAATTACTTATATTGAGTCTTACCGAACAAAATCAATCAGACACTGCTTAATACCTTTGTACCAATATTGTCCTCCAGCAACTTTAACAATTTCGGAAGTTGCTTGCCAGGATGTCTTCATACGCGGAATGGGCAACATTTTCCCGAATAAAAATTTACAATAGGATTACAATACAAAACCATAAATTTATAATAAGTTTTGTTGTTGAACTGCAAACTATACTGTTCATGTATACTTCTACTAAAACGACACTATTATCAGTATAATTCATAGACAATAAAGTCTATTGTAGCGAAAATTTTCAAGAAAAACTTGATTGTTTAATTGTTACGATACATAACAACCCGCATTTCTATTGTAAAATCGTCATCAACAATAGATTCTATGGTAGAAAACAATAATTTTAAATGTTACCGTATCGTTGAGAACAATATAGCCTTTAGTATCTACCATTCTTTTATATGTTGTTTTACAATAGATTCAATCGTAGTTTTAATCTGATTTTAATTAGGGTTAATCACCAATATTAGATTTATGGATTCTTGTGATTGCCTAATGCACTCATTCAAATCCATTTAATCCAATGCAGCACTATATTTATCTATTTCAAATGATGAATATCAATAATCTAATGAGTCATCATCACTTTCCTGAAAATCTTCCATTTCGCTGTCATCGTCTTCAGGTCAATTGTCTTCGGACGGAGATGTATGTCTTGGGTAATCGGTCCCAATTTCTCTTTCGTTTGAAACATTTTGTGCTAGGCTATTGTTTTCCTATAAAGCAGGATAAAAAAACATTCAAATAAAAAAAAAACTACACATTAATTAGCTTGTTGAGTGACAGCTTAATTTTTCGCATCCCATTTAGCCAACAATCAATGTGTAACTAGTGATTTGAAATTGGTTAACTGTTGTAGAACCCCTAGTTCCGAAGTAAACCTTGCAGTCTGCGCCTTGCTATGCACTTTTGCGCTTTTCAGTACCTAGTATCTTTGTTTTTGTTTTGATTCGCTATGTTGTTTTGACAGAATATTTGAGGGTGTATTGGTGTGAGTTACGTTATTAGGAGCGAATCATCCCAAGCAACACAGCTTGTTATAAACAAGTTGAAAATACTGTCCAATGACAAATACATGCAATTAATAAGCAATTAACTTCATTTCATACTTCAATATGACGTAAAAGGCACAAAATATGCAGCCTTATAAAACAAAAGGTGAAAAAAAATAAAACCTCATACAAAAATAAAACAGCGCCAGGTATGGAATTCGAACCCTAGTCCTTGGCGTGAAAGGTTTGTAGCTTCTTTACTATACCAATTCCGATGATTGAAAAGTTTATTCTTAGTATCTACGATTAGCTTTTCGTTGGCAATGAAACCACAATCTTGTACAACAAATCCATCCTGATGTCACAAAATATGTTTTGCAAAACATGGTTGATGTAATGTTATTTCAACAGTGTTTTATACTATCTATAAAATCTTGTCCTGTTTATGTTTTATAAATGTATAGAACGATGTTTTTACGAACAACTATAAGGAATAAATCACTCGCAGCAGTGAAAAAAGTATTTTTAGCTTAATCATAGTCAGAGAAAACTGGTTTGGCCCATTGATCTTATAAAATATGAATGATTCAAACCGCTCAGAACGTGACATATTTTGCAAAACACTTATAATATATTTATAAAACAAAATATTATAATTCATTCTAAAATGATGATTTTCTTTCAGTTACTTGGGATTAAGCTTGGGACCGAGCTTGGGACCGATGTGCTAGTACTTCCTGAGCCAAAAAATATATTCATTTCCTTCATGTCTATCCAACCGTTAATTAAGCTCCAATAAACAATCTTTCCATTAAAATTCATTGCACTTCTGGCTATTTCTCCTCAAACCCATAGTCAGCTGGATCGTTCGCCGTAGGATTAAATTTACCACCCTTGATGTAGCCACATTTCCTGAATAAACTGTCCATATTAAAGTTTGAATAATGTTTCATAATTTTGGCAACAGTTAGCTTCAGGTTTGCTGTCACACTTTCATCGTACTCACGCTGTAGACGCTTTTTACACAAGCTAAATAGCACCTCGCTTAGATTCATGTGAGGACAATATGCAGGGAGGAAAATTAAATAAACTTCGAGTAACCTGAAGTAATATCAACAATCAATATGCGACTAGCGATTTGAAATTGGTTCACTGTTGTAGAACCCCTTGGTCCGAAGTACACCTTGAAGCCAGCACCTTGCTATACATATTTGCGCCTTTGTTTTGATTTGCTGTGTTATTTTGACAGAATATTTGAGAGTGTGTTCGTGTGAGTTCATTATTAGGGGCGTATTATCAGCGGGTGGATAGTGAACCAATTTAAAATCGCTAGTTGCACATTGATTGTTGGTATTGGAAAAAAAAATATGTGGGTCCTAGACGGAGCTCGGATTCACTGCGACCCCAATTTGGTATATTACCATAGACTAACTCTAAGGCCAGTAGGTCCCGAACAAATACGATTTTTTTCTTGGCTCAGTCAGTACTAGCACATCGGTCCCAAGCTCGGTCCCATGCTTAATAATACGCCCCTAATAATGAACTCGCACGAACACACTCTTAAATATTCTGTCAAAATAACACAGCAAATCAAAACAAAGGCGCAAATATGTATAGTTAGGTGCTTGCTTCAAGGTGTACTTCGGACCAAGGGGTTCTACAACAGAGAACCAATTTCAAATCGCTAGTTGCATATTGATTGTTGGTATTAGTAAGCTTGGGACCGAGCTTGGGATCTATGTGCTAGTACTGACTGAGCCAAGAAAAAAATCGTATTTGTTCGGGACCTACTGGTCTTAGAGTTGGTCTATGGTAATATACCAAATTGGGGTCGCAGTGAATCCGAGCTCCGTCTAGGACCCACAAGGAATGTACTCCTGGATGATGTTGTACAATTCCACTTTATAGTGTAAATCGTTTGCAGCAATCAAAAAACTTCGCCCTCGTAAACGTTCCTGCAGTGTGGCACACTTCCACCATACCCTGTTGTCCAGCAAAACATAACAAGAACTTGTTCGCATCATAGCTTTTTTTTTTTTTTATCAAAGCTGACTTCATCAATGAAAAGAAGATTTTGGTAATCCCATTCATTTGCAGAAATTTCATTATAATATCTAAGTACATCGTCCTCCCTGATCTGCAGAGCTCTACGTTCAATGGTTTTTCATGTCATGCCTTCGTGATGAAGGATTCTACAAATTGATGCCACAGAGACCGTTTTATCGAAATGCTTAAGAAAAAGTTTTGCTACTTCGTCCAAGAACGTTATCGGTTTAGCATGATAAAGCTAGACTAACCAGCGACGCTTTGTGCAGTTCTAGCATTTTTGTGCAGTTCTAGTGTGGTTCTAGCATAGGCTGTACTGTTAAAATATCCATCTTCCTCATATCTTTGGATCCAGTTGGCAATAGTGGTTGTGCCTTTTTTTTTTATAAATTGTCGAGAGCTGAGCTTAGAGGCCCAAAAAGTAATAGCCGTACAGCACATGGTACACTGTGTTAATTGAAGCCCGTCGATTCAACGCTTCTGCTATGATGCTTGCCATAAGGTATATCACTTGATTATTAATACGAAAACATTTCCAATTGTTCGTGAGTATAGTAAATTAACAAAAACAGCGTTTCGGAGAAAATTGTTTTGAAAACATTTTTTTTTTCACTGACGAGCGAAACGTCACTGATATGTCAGGTTGACAGTGCGTAATTGAAAAAAAAAACATTGCATGATTATCACTGGAATCGTGAAAATGACAAATTTCTATAAAATTTTTGAGCGTGCGAACCATATTTAAAAATTTTCGATCAAAGTATCCAAACCCGTATAGAAATAAAAAAAAACATCGCAAGGTCGTCGAATGTCAACAATGATTATTTTTAACTTTTCGTTGGCTTCTCTGCATCTGGTTCACAATCGCAACAAAACAAAGCAAAACTCCAAAATTAGTGCAAGACGGGAATCATAAATTCCTGTCCGATTGAATTCAATTCCTGCTACGTTGTGGCAACACAGTGTTCAAATCCTATTACCTCAATTTGTGTCGTTAGCTTGTTAGGAAGTACGCACCCTCTCAAAAATGGCAGGTTTCTCGCTTAAGTTGAAAACCAAAACGGGGCAGCAGCATATCGTTAGCAATCTGGAGCAAAGCACAACGGTGCGCAATCTGAAGGGGAAGATAAGCGAGCTGACTAAGATTCCGTCAAACGTCCTACATGTAGTGCTGGGATTTCCACCGTTTAAGCAGTTGGACTTCAGCAAAGAAGACGACTTAATATCGACCATCGGGATCAGCAACGGGGACACGTTGATCATAGATGAGAAACAGCTGAGCGAGGAGGAACGTCAGCAGCAAGCTGCTCTCAAGCGCATGGAAGAAGACGAAAAGTTGGCAAAAGAATTGGCCGCTCAGGGAGAAGGCAGCAGTGGGATTTTGTTGAAGCAGGTTGTTCCCAGCGATAACTCATGTCTTTTTACAAGCATCGGTGAGGAGTGGCGTTTCTGTTATGGATTTTTTTTATGATGGGGCTTTCGCTTTTGCAGGGTATGTGCTCACAGGAAAGGTAGATCCGGAGAATAGTCAGTATATGCGCCAGATAATTGCTTCTACGGTCAATTCGGATAAGCAGGAGTACAATGAGGGTATCTTGGGCCGACCGAATGATGAGTACTGTGCCTGGATTTTGCAGCCGGAATCTTGGGGTGGAGCGATTGAAGTTTCGATTCTTTCCGCTTATCATGGGATCGAGTTTGACGTTGTGGACATTACCAATGCCATCATCAATCGCTTTGGAGAGGACAAGAATTATGGCATGAGAGCTTTTCTGCTGTTTGATGGTATTCACTACGATCCGCTGTACCTGGAATCGACATCGGTGAGAATTTTTTTACGATTATTTCCTATTGTAGCAGTTCCATGATATCAGTTGAATTTTTCAGGGTGAACCACCGAAGACTATCTTCCCGATCGAGGACAACGGCGTATACCTACAGGCTGAACAGCTCGCCAATGAAGCCAAATCGTCGCGCCAGTTTACCGATGTCAATCGATTCACGCTAAAGTGCATCGATTGCGATTGCTTGCTGAAAGGACAGGTCGAGGCCCAGCAGCATGCGAAAAAGACCGGACACGTCAACTTTGGTGAGGTTTGACTGACTAAGGACTGACAACAATAGTAGGAAAGTTTTGCGTGAAAAGCATTTTGCATGTTTTAAAATAGTAATAATTTAGTGTTTCAAATTTGGAATAATTCTACTGTTTACGGAAAGACATTCACTTGCCTTGGATTCATATTTGCTCGGGAAAATAATATTCAACTATTACGATAGGTCTTACGCCTGTGGAACTGGTGGATTATCTTTATTCTTATAGGAGATTCATTGCGCTCGGGATTGCGTTGCGTGTAACTAACTTGTGACCCGATAAAATATCTTCAGTAGTGTTCGACTGTGGGTGTACAAGTTTATTTGGAAACTGGATTTTTACGTTATGCTCATTTTGCGATTAATAAATTTTACGCTACATAGCGCAACAAAAGGAATTATTTGTAAGTTATTATGTCATACCAAGCATAGATACCTGAACAAATTCAAATATGTAAAAGCAGCAGTTTTGGCTATGCTAAATCTCCAGCTGATTTCTTCCAGTAAGCGTTTTGTCCTTACAAATTTCGAATCGGTTGTGTTTGCTGCACATGACTGCTTTCTGCCCCCTCCAACTGGTTTAAGCCATTCTTAACCATGATCGAATGCCACGATTTGGATTCCTTGCTTCGCTGATCTACCCAATCCGCGTATTTTTAAAGAACATCGCTGGTGAATCCCAGAGTCAAGTTGAGGTTACTGCTAGTTGCCAGACATCATAGAACGTGCTTAGTTTCATTCCATTCTTATTCGTTTGGGCAATTGAATATCAGCGCCAGGATCGTACCTTGTTTTTACTCGAGTTAACTGCAAAAATCCGTATTCTGTCATACTGACAACAGTTCGTACTTCACCTTACAGTTTAACGCGTATCAGTATAGTTTACTACAAAGGGCCATGCAGTTATTAGTTAAGGGTTTGTGGGAAGTGGCAGGGTCTGCAATTTTCTTTTGCGCCTTACAAAAATTTTGATGTTTCTTTCAAAAGGGGAGTTGGGTAAATACATCTGGAATAACGTCTTACGTAATTAATGTATGGTCCCTAATTGGAGGATGCAGGATGTTTTTGATCCCCCAACAATGTAAACATCAGTATACTATAGATCATTGCACGATGGCGTCATCAATGCAGTTTTGACAGTTCAGGGAGCTTGTTTACGTGGACTTAGAATTTTTTCGGTAAGATCGGTTTGAGATTTTGTGCTCTAAATTTATTACGATTGAAGAAAAATTGCCGGAGAACAGACCTCAGTGCTTATGTTTACATCATTTCCTGAATCTAATCGTACAGAATTCGGAAAAAGCCAATGAAAAAAATCGTTTGGGCGGTTCAAATTCTAACACCTTGTAAACAAGCTCCCTGGACTGTCAAAAAAGTGAAAAAAGTGAGGTTAATACATTCCGTGCAATGATCTATGGCGGTCCGGTAAATACTTAGCCTCACTGTCCGATGGCGCCATCTTTTTATTTTATTTTCTTTATTTTTACGTCGGCCTATTTCCTCACATGGTGACAATCACCGACGCCAGGAAGACGACTCCACCACCTGGACCCTACCTAACGACTCATGAATATGAGCCGGGACCAACGGCTTTACTTCCCTTCCGAAGGAAGACGTGACCAGATTTTTTCGCCTCAGAAAAACCACCGACGTCGACTGGGATTGAACCCAGACCCACTGGGCCATCTATCGCAAGAGAAATTTACTATCGTGTAGTACATTCTCGTAGACGGCTACTGTCAAAAAATGCAGCCGAAACGAACTCGATTCGGACAAAACTATTTTGAACGCGTGGGGAAGCGGGCGTGTCCGCGAATTTCAGAAAAAGGAAAAAGAGCAATACGGCGACTCTTCTTCGTCGATGGCATCCGTCAAAAAATGGTTGAACGTGTTTCATTGTGGTCGCATGTTGGTTTTTGATAAGCCACGCCCAGGTGCCTCAAAAACGGCTACCACGGAGGATAACGTGACAAACATCTACGATTTCGTATTGGCAGACCACCAAATGAAGGTGCCGGAGATAGCTAAGACAGTAGGCATCTCAAAAGACCGCGTGGATCATATTCTGCATGAAATTATGGGCATGAGAAAGCTGTCGGTGCGATAGGTGCCGCGTTTACTGATTCCGTTTGCTCACAACAAGCGCAGCCGTTAGACAATTTCAGAGCAGAGTTTGGCGCTGTTTAGTTGCAATCCGAAGGAGTTTCACACGGCGAACGTGTTCCGAAGAAGGCGAACTGTCCTATCGACCGAAAAGGTATTAACCACCGTTTTCTGGGATTCACAAGGTGTGATCTACATAAACTACTTGGCGAAGGGCAAAACGGTCATAGAGCTCTACTATGCCGAATTATTGAGCTTAACGACTAATCCACAAAGTATAAGCACACCTTATTTTAACGGTCACTTTGAATATAATGAAATATTTCAACATGTTTTGGCTGCGTCCTTTTGTTTGCACATTTCTGAATGACATAGCATCAAAAAAGTGCTCAGTTTTCTATTACCTATCAAAACGCGCGGTCTTACTCCGGAACAACGAAAAAGTATCGTGCACAAATGGTGCACTGTGAGCGGACTCTCCTTGAGGAAATTGGAAGAGGTTGTAAGCGTCAGAGCGGTACGACCTGCGATTCGAAAATATAGAGAACAGTGTACGTTTGAAGATGCGCCGAAGAGTGGTCGGAAATCCGGTCCTGTTAGTCCGGATATCGATAAAAAGATCAGGGATGCCTACAAGCGAAAATCAGCGACTTCCGAGCGATGTTGTGAAAAAACTAGGGACCTCGCCGAGTAACGTCATGCGTGCCAAAGAAAGACTTGGGCTAAAAACATACCGGAGCAGAAAAAAACCCAAAAGGAACCCAAAACAGGCCGCGTCCGTGAAACCACGGGCCCGCAAACTCTACGATTCGTTATTGTGTAGAAATTCTGGGTGTATAATAATGGACGAGGAAACGTATGTGAAACTAGATTACAAAACGCTTCCCGGACCACAATTCTATACTGTAAGTGAAGACAAAGACATCCCCGAAACGGAGAAGGCAATTTTTACCGAAAAATTCGGTAAGAAGGTTATGGTTTAGCAGGAAATATGCGAGTGTGGTAAAACATCTAGTCCGTACATCACAACGGGGACGATGAAAACTCAGAAATACGTTAAGGAATGTCTCCAGAAGCGATTATTGCCGATGATCAGGCAGCACGAAGGTCAAGTAGTGTTTTGGCTTGATTTTGCGTCATGTCATTACGCCGCAAAGGGGCTGTTCATAAACCACGTTGACTTTTCTAGGGGGAGGGGGGGGGGGGGTTGGTTTACCAAAGTCTACGCTGCATACAACATTTAAAAAAAATGTATGGAGAAAAGTCTAGGAGGGGGAAAGGGGTTGGGCCTGAGATTGTCAAAAAGCAGTCTACGTGGTTTATGAACAGGCCCAAAGGACACTTTAGAATAATACAAAAGTCAAAATGTATGTTTCTTGCCGAAAGACAAGAATCCGCCGAACTGCCCGGAGGCACGGCCAATCGAGATTTTTTGGGCTTTAACCAAAGCAAAGCTTCGAAAATTCATAAAACCAGCGGACGACATCCAAAAATTTAAAAAAGATTGTCCAAAAGTGGTCAAAATGGTGGGAAGTACCACTGTGCAGAAGCTAATGGGTCATGTTCGAGGAAAAATTAGGAGTCTTGGCTATGACTAAATATTTTGATTAAACGAGAGTAAAATATCATATAAAACACAAATACAAATATGATTTGCCAAATAAAATTATTAAAACTAAAAAAAACACGACTTTTTTGTTATTTTGAAAGTTTTCGTAAAGGAAAATTTCTCGACTCCCTGGGCATAGCGTATGATTGTACTTGCCATACAATCATACTAATGCAAAAATGGTACCTGGCATCGAAAGCTCTTAGTTAATAACTGTGGAAATTTAGAACACTAAGTTGAGAGCAAGCAATAAGCTAAGGGCATGTTCATAAACTCCACGATGCTCAGCACAAGACCAAACAACGTGATCTGCGTCTCAATAGCCTTGTCCACACTTGCAGAGATTGCTGTCGATCAGCCCAACCCGGTATAAATGAGCGTTCAAAAAATAATGATTGGACATGAGGCGAGACATGACACGAATGAAGTCTCGACCCACATCCATCCCCCTAAACCAAGATTTCTTCGACACCTTTGGGATGATAGAATGTTGCCATCGCCCCAAATCTCCTTTACTCCATTTATACTGCCAGCTGACGAGTGACTATTGACGAAAAATGGGAAAAAACTCATTGAAGGCGATTTGTCGATCGTAAACATCGCCTTCTATAGCGCCCACCTTTGCAAGTGTGTCCGCTTTCTCATTACCCGGAATTGAACAATGTTACCCATACAAAGGTGATGATAAAATAACGCGAAGATAAAGCACTTAGAAGCTCCGGTGTTTTCATGAGAAAATGGAGTGCTTTACCGGCCTCAAGGAGCAAATAGTGTAGCCAGCCCTAACGATCCAACTCTAAAGCGTGTGACTTAAGCGCCACTCCATAAAGGAGACCACACACCAATTCTTATTGGCCCGGTTAAGACTCTCCTCAGGGCGAGTCCATTAATTTTCTAAAAGATTTATGGATCGAAACAGCCGACAAAAAAGCTTGGACATTTTTACAGATTATTTTCAAAAATGGAAGATTTTTCCTAATGCTTCCAAAACTCAACTTATAATATTCCCACACAAGCCTAGAGCTGCATTTTTGAAACCAAGTAATAGTCATATGGTCACTATGAACGGAGTTCCAATTTCTTGGTCAAATCAAGTAAAATATCTTGGACTGATACTTGATCAAAAATTAACTTTTAAAGATCACATTGAGGGCATTCAGGCCAAATGTAATAAATATATAAAATGTTTATATCCTCTTATAAACAGAAAATCCAAACTTTGTTTGAAGAACAAACTTCTAATATTCAAGCAAATCTTTAGACCGGCCGTGCTTTATGCTGTGTCAATATGGTCTAGTTGTTGTGCTACTAGGAAAAAAGCACTTCAAAGGATTCAGAACAAAGTTCTGAAAATGATTTTGAAGCTACCACCCTGGTTCAGTACTATTGAATTACATAGAATTTCAAACGTTGAGACTCTAGAAGAAATGTCCAACAAAATAATTCATAAGTTTAGACAAAAATTATTGCAGTCTTCAATTGCAATGATCACTTCTCTCTATAGATAAGAACTAGTTTTAAGAAATCAATAATTATTCTACATGCAGGCAAAAGGAACCCTGTTAAAAATACTGAATAGACAAAGTAAAAACAATATTAACACAATTAGATATAAATGATAGCATATAAGGTTGAAATGTTAATTACTTAGCAGGATCACCTAGGTTAATATATGAATGTAAAATAATGTAAAATTTGGAATAAATAAAGAGTTAAAAAAAAACAAAAATTGGGTGGAAAAACCATGGCGGAAGTGGTGTAAAGGAGCCATGATCGGGCCGAAATCGGGCTGAAGAAAAATGCTCAACGATCGGTTCAAGGAGTGAGGATAAAAACCGCCATCGTTGCTAGCGAGCTCGTCAGAGTTACCTCCAATAAGAAAGAATCGAGTTGTAAAGGTCGTGCTGAAGCACATTAAAATAAAAGAAAAGTGTAAGCCTCAGTGGAAGAGTGGAAGATAAGAAAAAGGCGAAGAATCAAGAAGAATCGGACATCTTAAAGATTACGAGAATTTACGGCGTGGTCGGACCGCCTACAGTACGAACTGTTTCGATTACGGTGCGAAGTACGTGAAAGCGTGGTGGAGAAGAAAGGGGCCTCCAACAATAGCCGACCAAGGAGAAGGATGCGAGAGGAAGGAAATAGAAGTAGAAAGAGATAAAGATAGAGATAGATAGAGATAGAAAGTGGGAAAGTGCGGCAAAAGGCAAACACATCGGCAGAAATAGTCCTGGAGGAAAGTGGCCGTAGATTTGGGGGTGGTCAAAGGTTGTTTAGGTGTCCCTTGAGCGCGGTATTCAAGCGCGTACGCCGACCCTGAGGCAGTGTAGAAGGGGGTCTCATAAGTGCTGGGTAGTTAGCCCCTCCATTAGTTACACACCAACCCTAGACCCCTAGCAACCTATACCTATACTTGATTCCCAATAAATGAGAAGTTCATAGTTTTCACTCGTCAAGACCAGTCGTCTTTCTTTTCAAGCTCCCCGAGAATCTTCCCCGATCTAGTCCACTCGAGATGTTATGGGTACATTCACAAAGGATTCGGTCCTCGGAATACCCCAGTTCAGCGAGGGTCCTGAATTCCACAACTGGAGTTTTCGGGTACGGATGTTCTTTGACGCAAAGTAGTCATGACAAGCTCTCAACAATGTCTTTGCCAAGAAGTCTCTGGTGGCGCAGAATCTGGATAGGAAGCAGATTGGACGATTGAGGATGAAGGAAGGCAATTCCATGCGTCATCTGGTCATCTCGTGGCTTTCGAAGACTCGACTCGGCAGCTCAAACTAGCTGGTGGAGTGTTGCCAGAACCGGATTTGAGCATGACGCTGTTCGGAACGCTTCCGAGCTGACATAGCAGAACCTGGTGAAAATTTTCAAGAAGAAGAAGATCAACTGCCCGACGACGATGACGTCGCCCAACCCGACGAGCCTGACAATACAACACTACCAGCGCTCCCTTCGCATCCAGAACACTGCGAGTCTTTCCTGGTTGAAGAAGGAAAAAAATGATAATCCTTTTCTCCGACGAAAAGCTTTTCAGCATCGAGAACGTTCTGGAAAAAGTGAAATTCAAATTTCAAACCAAACATCCGGCTGGTGTCATGGTGGCGTCCAACGGTTTGAAAATGCCGCCTGTTTTCATTGATGCTGGAGTTAAAATCAATACCGAAGTGTATATCGGTATTTTAAAGGGCCAAGTGCTTCCCTGGGTGAAGGTCAACTTCTCCGAGGACCAAAACGTTGTCCTACAGCAGGATGGAGCGCCAATCGAACCCAACAATGGTTGAACGATAACATGAAGTTTTGGCCGAAGGATTTGTGTCCCCCTAGCAGTCCAGATCTTAATCCGTTGGATTATTCAATTTGGGCATATGTTGAAGCACGAGCCTGAAAAACATCACACCTTAGTGTGAAAACCCTGAAGTCAACCATAACACGCACATGGCAGTCAATGTCGGAGGACTACGTCCGAAAGGCATGCTCTGGCTTCCGGCGTCGGCTCGAGGATGTTATTAATAAAAATGGAGGACACATTGAATAAATTTGTTTAAAAGGACTTTATAAAGATAACTGCACTCGAAAATGTTGATATTATTGCTTGAATTAGTTAAAAATGGGATTTGAAAGAAATAGAACAAATTTTCGCATTATTTTCTGCCGCACCCTGTACTATGAACTTCGGAATATCTATGAAGAATGGGTGGAAATATAATGAACTTGACAGAAGTTGATTAAGCTTCTCAGAAGGTGAATAAACTTATTAGAAGTTTCAAGAAAATCGTGAAGTTTGCTCGCACTCTTTTGAGAAGAGAAGTGGTGGAAGTTCAGAGAAGTCCATTGAATTGCTGAAAAATTCTCATCATTTCTGGAAACTTGTCCAAACCCCCCTTTCCCCCTTTTTCCCATCCTAGCTTACTACAAGTTTTATTTTGTTTCACGCTAAGCTGATTACACTCAAATCAAATGATTATACACAAATCGAAAGGTAACTTAATACTCTTACGCATCTCATACGCATCTTAACATTTCATTCACACATACTCTGTATACTACAACTTGGTTGAACTTCCAAAGAGTTTGCTGATCACCCACGGGATATACACTACTTTCTGGTAATTACCGGAACTTTGAGAAGCTAATTTAGCTTCCAGGTGATACATATTTTATGATACGAAGCAGAATATCACAAATATTTTAATAATTTACGAGCAATTGGAAAAAAGATCTGAGAAGTTGGTCAATTTGCAAATTTGGTGGAATTTCTGTGAACTTAATAGCATTTTCGAGATGTTGTTAGACCTAACAAGAACTTTTTAGAAACAACAATATTGTGATACGGCGGAAATTCCGTGAAATCCATTAAATCATAAAAATAAGTAATTGAAAAACTAGGAAAATTTAAATTAACACTTCACTTGATCACTTTTTCTAAAAAAAATAAAAAATTGAAACACTTTTTTAAAATATCACTAGTAAACGCGAGCAAATTCCGTTAAATTTAATACGCTCGAAAAAGTGTGTGTTTTTTTTTTTTTGAAAAAGTTGTTTTAAAAAAAAGTGAAATTAAAAAAGTAGTTGATTTTTTTATTCTCGTTTGGCTTGGTACGAAAAATTATCGAGTAGTAAGAAGTTTAGTTCTTTTTATAACTTAAGTACCCTGAGCTTCTGGGATGTTCCCTGAACTATTGAAAAGTTTTCTGGGAAGATCCCTGAACTTCTAGGAAGCTCTCTAAGCTTATGGAAAAATCCTTGAAATGTTTCTTAAACTTTAAGGAATGGACAAAAGTCTTTAGAAGTTTCCTGAATTGCTGGGACGTTTTCTGAATTCTGAATTTCTTGCGTCTTCAAGGATGTGATCCTCTCCGTTTTGACTCTTGTTTTCCACTGCCAAATTACAAATCAGCATTATCTAATAAAGTAGAAAAAGAGAGGGCCACATCCTGGATGACGCCCCAACGTCGACCGTGATTTCCGTTCCGGTCATCAGAAGCTGTTTCAGGACTACTTTAGCGACACGCAAACCTACAACGAGAAGCACTTTCTGCGTTTCCGCATGCCAAGGGAGGTGTTCCTGGACATTATGCGACAACTAGAGTCAACTAGAGGCTTCTCCAAAATTTATCTGTATAAGCTATTTGCAAGTGCTTATCATGGCCAATCTATCAATAAACCGATTGTTTACTTTTAAGAATTCATTACTTTTCACTTCTGAGCAATCGAAATACAGGGTGCGGCAGAAAATAATGCGAAAATGTTCAAACTTGAGTATTGGGTTAATTTGTGTAGCTAATGACTAATTTCTGTCGAAAGTGTATTTGTTTATGTTTACTTTCAAGTGCTGCATCCAAACATTCTATTTGTTTTATTGCAAATTCGTCAAAATTTTCGCGGAAGAAGTGATCACCAGTTTGTTGCTCGCCCAGAAGAAGCCGAATTGGCAACAGTTTATCGCATAAAAAAGTCCTTGCAGGATGGTTCTAAGCAGCGAAAGCCGGGAAGAGGACGTCCGCGCTTTGCACGCACGCCGAACGTGATCAAATCGGTCCGTGCAAAAATTGCTCGCAACCCGGTGCGTTCCATAAGAAAAATGCAAGGAAGCCAATATTTCGGAGAAAACCATGCGGAGAATCATCAAAGAAGACCTGGATGCATCTTCCAGAGCCAGAGTGAAACGCCACTTGATTACGGACCGGGTCAAGGAACTACGAGTGACTCGTTCCAAGAGATTGCTTTCCTTGTTGAAGAAGGAAAAAATGATAATCCTGTTCTCCGACGAAAAACTTTTCAGCATCGATGCTGTGGCCAACAGCCGCACGGACCGGTTCATTTCATCGCAGAAAATGGAGAACGTTCCGGAAAAAGTGAAATTCAAATTTCAAACCAAACATCCGGCTGGTGTCATGATGTTTGGCTTGGTGGCGTCCCACGGTTTGCCACCTGTTTTCATTGATGCTGGAGTTAAAATCAATACCGAAGTGTATATCGGCATTTTAAAGGACTAATTGCTTCCCTGGGTAATTGACAATTTGGTACTGCGGCAAGTGTTATCAGCCTCTGTGAATAAAATAAACACCGTTGTCAAATCGTTGAATCGAATTTCCGCATATCTCTTGATATGAGGATCACTAGTAATTACCAGTATCCGAGGCGAGCAATATAACTTTTTGTCCGCCGCCAGCTTCACACGCAGCAAACACGATTACTTTTCCGCTCACAAATATACCTCAGAATATACTCAATAAAATTGAGTTATTGTTTAGTAAAAGCTGAAATTTTACTCAATAATTGGTATTACCAAGTAGCGTGTAGTGTTTTGGAGCTGTTTTTTTCTTGTTCCAAATTACTTCAAGAATAGATCAACACATATACCAGTTTTAAAATTATGCAAAATAGATCCAGTATAAGCCGGCGTCGGTGGTAGTGGTAAGCGTGACTGCTACTTGGCACCCCAGTGGGTCTGGGTTCAATCCCAGTCAACGTCGGTAGTTTTTCTGAGGCGAAAAAATCTTCGGATGGAAAGTTAAGCCGTTGGTCCCGGCTCATATTCATGAGTCGATAGGTAGGGTCCAGGTGGTGGAGTCGTCTTCCTGGCGTCGGTGATTGTCACCAAACAAAATTTACAACACCAGTGCAGCAATGTTTTTGCGTTTGGTCTAAAAACATAAATCCAATCCACGATTTGGATCGTCGTTGAAGATGCCCTTACTGTTGGTTTAAATCGGTTCAAAGCGGAAATCGGTAGTCATTTTTAAATATACCACTTGACAGCTTATCGTTAACCAAAACGAACCCTGCTGCCACCCAATCCTGTTATCCAAAATCCCAGTGATTTCTCGTGGAAGTGCAGTGGATTCCGCGGCTTCCAATAAAGCGAGTATCACGTCAACATATTCCTACCATTTTCTTACTTGCCCGACATTCGGGCGGGGCCGGCGCCGGTGTTGCTTTAGTTTGAGATCACCAGTTTTTACACATTGAAGATGTATGTTAGTCTCAAGCATCATCTGTTGGTTCTCTGTGTAATAACAGCTGATCTGGCAACAACGGAGTAGCAACCTCGGGCGGTCAATCATGTTCATGCTTATGCGATACTGGTATTTATGGAATAATTGAGCGGAATATTTTTCCGAAAGTGAAAGTTACAGCTCCCATTAGTTTGCGTGGAAAACTTACAAATTTCAATTTTATTTTTCTTTTTTTTCAGGTGAATACTGCTGCAGACACTTCTTTTCGATTCTTTACTTGTCCGTTTCAGTAAACGGAATTTAATCATAACAGCAATTGAGATAGAAAAAAGAAATTTTGTTAGAACAAGACACTAACCTCTAAATATATCACAAGTGAAACTTAAAAAAATGTTTACTGGAATTTTAACCAAATAAATGAGAGAAATTCAAAATATGATGAGGTGGACAGTTTATGTTGCCTATCAGTGTAGATGGTATGATATAAGTAGTCGGGATGCGATGGAATCTTCAGTGGTGTCCTATGACAATGACGTTTATAAAAATATAGTAAACATTGCTTGGCAAGCGAGCGCCGACGTTAAACTACCATAACATTCCATACTGTGAACTGATAGTTTGACCACAGAGAACAGACATTGATGTCCATATACCTTTTCTTGAAAAACGTGTGTAAAAGTTAGTATCGGCAGCCGGTATAAAAAGCAAATGCAGAGAAAAACAAACAAAACTTTTCAGGTTATGTGCTAGGCTTTGTATTGATAAACATTGACATGACAGTTATCGCACAACTGCAGCGCCGCCTACCAGGAGCATAACGACATACATTTGAAATATCGGTTTAAAGTTTTACACAAGTAGCAGACCGAAGATGAACGTCTGTTCTCTTTCCATTATAAACAGCTTGCCGTGTAAGTAGATAAACATTGTGGGGAAACCCCAAATCCGCTATACATTTCCCCATCCCCCCACCTTAACCTTTCTCGACCTTGTATAAACGTCATTGGTCCTATGAGGCTCCAAAACGCACTACCACATTTCCAGAAAGCACACTACCACACCCAGACGTGATAAGCTTAATGTACGAGTCACTGAGGAAGTCTGCTAAAGTCTACTTCTTCACGAAATACGAGTATTTGTCAAAGGATAAGCAATTATAACGAAAATACCTCAATCCGCTCGAAAAACTTCATCACAGTGAGGTTGGCCATAAGGTAATTCTGATAAGCAGTTCGTTGTCAAGAAAGGTGACTCGTAGCCAGCTAAGTAACGAAAAAGTAACTTAAGTGACGATGATTGTTTCTTCATCATCTTTCTCTGCCACTCGTTTCGAGTCAGTGAGTCGCGGTGACTGTGTCGTGTGGGAACCAAAGTTACATCCTCTTTACTAACGATCATATTTTGCGGGGGAAATTGGGCAAAAGCGTGCTCCTTCGAACGCAATGGGAAATAATGGATCCCATGGAAACGACTCGGTTGCTGCCAACAGTGCTAAAAAAATGGTTGAAAAACTTGCCGAGAAAAGCGAAAAGTTCAACGAGAAACAATCGACCGAAATGGAGCATTTACGCGAACGGGTGCTTAAATTGGAGTGCAAGTTGGAAGTGCTGGAACGAATGGTACAGTGTTTGGCGCAGTTGTTGGCTGTGTTTGGAGCGGGGTTTATGGGAGTCGTCTGTTGGATTGCAGTTCGGTCATCACCTACCGTACGGATAGAGTCATCGCAATTGAGTGGAATGTGATGATTGCAATTCTGTATAAAAGGTTCTTTTACTATTTAATATTTATAATAAAGTCTAATTTGAACAACTTCCTTTTACAATGCCAAAAAACTCGATAATTAAATATTAAATACACACATGGTTGTCTCTAAAAGCCCTTTTTCTGATTGAGTTGCTGTAGAACGAGTTCCAGAAGGAATCCAATAAAACGTTCGCATTGGATTTGTTATCAGTATGAACTCCTCGCCAGCACCATCGCGTCTTCAAGAAAATAAATCTATGAAAATAATTCAAACCAACAGATCTACCTAAGCAAATCATTCGCTATCTTCAACCACATCGCGTAAATGTATGAAGATTATTGTATATGATTCCGTTTATTTACAATCACTCTTGTATGCATAACTGCAGCTAGACTACACGCACGTGGCCTCTCACAACAGCTTCCAACTAGCTGTCTCATCGCGACCGAGCATCATCGACGGGCGTTCCTATTTGATAACATCACAATCGCAATCTTCGTCCAGTTTTTCGTAGCTTTGGTTCATGTTTTTGCGGATCGATTTCTTCGGGTCGGTTACCCGGCCAGTTGATAGTGGCTTTGGGTGATCCTGATGTCAAATGGATCCGTTCCGGGTGCTGATTTTGCCCTCGTGAACATCCCGATCATTCTCGTCCTCGTCGTATTCGTCTTCATCTTCAAGGCTCTGTCCGGGCCTTGGCATCGAATCGTCCACCAGCACGTCGGTGAGATTGTCGTATCTGTGAGAAAGGGAAAGCAGTGAGGTTATTTCAAGAGTATGAATCGGTACGGTTTCGCGGTATCGTTATCGATCAAGCGTCTCCATTGAAAACTTCATGAATTGCTCGGAAAGTTCCGAACCCTCTTTGTAAACCGATAATCCTAATTAACCCTTAGTGTAGGGTTAATTAGGTTTATAGGTTATTGTAGGGATTCGAATGTTTATATTTGTAATATATCAGCTTTTCATGACAATAACGGGAATTACCAAGCTTGTTTGTAACTTGGAGGAAATGAGGAAAGATTGTTGTTTAAGTAAGCACAACTTGTATCAATGACGGTGAAAATTTAAATTTATTTAAAAAGAAAATTTACCGTGCATTTCGTAGTTGATACAGGTGATAAGAAATATTGTTATTATATAGAGAACCGCATAGATGGTACTTGAGATTAGTTTTCCATCTTCAATGTATAAATTCACTAATTTATTCTATTTATAGATCAGTAACGGCCCGGACAAATCCTCACGGTCTTCTGGGAAGTTTGACAATTGTTGTTAGGGACCGTGTTTCCCTCATCGTCGTTCACATATGCCAATTTTTATATTAAGTCTAGTGGGGCGGGCCTGGGATTTGACTCCCGACCTTCTGCTCGATAAGCAGCAGAATTCCATAACTATGGAACGGTTGAAATAGTTGAATTGATGGCAAAAAATATGCCACGAAAATGTCGCAATCATTTCTTGATAACGCCGCATGATCCAGAACAGGCAATTTTGCACATCTTGATCCACAAAGCTTTTTATGAAGTAAACAAAGTCTTGCAACTGTGTGCGAGCGACTGGTTGTACCCTGATTCCTCGAAAACAAACTCTTGAACGCTGTACCGGCTAGTGCCTTGACAGTCGAAGCAATCGTAGGGTCTTTATTCAACTATCATCATACCTTACCTTACCAATTAGACCAAGCCCGGGATGGCATCTGCTTTACACATAAGTTGTCTCCATTCTATTCGGTCCATGGCTGCATTTCGCCAGCCTCGCAGTCTACGAAGGGTCCGCAGGTCGCTTTCTACTTGATCGATCCACCTTGCTCGCTGCGCGCCTCTTCTTCTTGTGCCCGTTGGTTCATTTTCGAGAATAATTTTAACTGTGCTGTCATTCGACAGTCTTACGACATGCCCAGCCCACCGTAGTTGACAGATTTTGTAGTCAACTTTGTAGTTCGGCGCACTTTGTTTGATCTTACCGTCTTTCGGAGCCCAACATAGACACGATTGCTAGCCATAATGTGCCTTTGTATTTCTCTGCTGGTGCCGTTATTGGCGGTCACCAATGATCCTAGATACTAGAATTCATCTACCGCCTCGATTTCATCACCATTGATCTGAATTCTTGGTGGGAGGCTGATATTGTCTTCTAGGGTGCCTCTTCCTCTTTGTTTACAACACATTAATTATAATGAATTCATACACGTCTTGAATTATCTTGATTATTTGTATTTTACTGTATAAAAAACATTTCCAAACTGTACGTCAACCAAAGTGAACGTGTTTCTCTTTTTGCTCCTCGAATCTGAATCTTCTCAGGTTATGGGCCCAGCACGCTTCCACTGCGATTCACAAATGCTATCGGCCAAGGCACTGCATTCTGACTCGATAAACGACGGAGTAATAGCTCTCTGCTTGCGAGTACTTCAAGATGTAGGGGCTCCATATGTCTGAAATACATACTATGAGATGGAATGGCGATCAGTTGGATTGTTTGCCAAATTTGCGTCTGCAAAACCAGTTATCTGCTTTGCCGATTCCGTTCTCCTATAAACTAGGCCGTGTTGCGTCGTTCCTTTAAAAAAAAACTAAGTATTCTTTTAGCGTGAAACCATTGTTCCTGGGAAGGGTTGCCCTGAATTTGGCTGAAATATGATACTGTCACACTGATGTCAGGCCGTGTGGTTACCATTATGTACGTAAGACAACTTATTAACTCACGGTAGGGTTTCTCAACTTTCTCCACCGATAACTTCTGCAGCTGTATGTTGGTGGCCATGAGCGTTGATGCCGGCTTACAAGTTTCCATGCCGAACCGCTTAAGAATTGACTCGGTGTAGCAGGGCTGTCTCTGCTTCATGACTCCATTCTAGACATTTCGCTCGATCCGGATACCCGAAAACATCTGAGCTTCACATCAAGCAACCATTTTTTTGTTCCCACTATATGGTCTGATCCCTCGTGTCCAGAATCCATGCGGTGGCAGTGTTCAGTAAGTCGTTTACACAGCCACCCGTAGTAACACTAATCAGATTGCTAACGAAAACCACTTCTTTTTCGCTGATGTGTGCTTTTTCTTTATGTAATTTATTCTTATTCTTTTTATCCAACACTTGTTTCCGATTTGTAATGAAGCGTAAAGTCACAATACAATATTTATCGAGCAGCAAGCAACCGGCAGATATGTAAACGAAAAGTCTGGGCCCTACAACCTTCTACAAGCACTGTTCATCCTTGGGGATTCAGAAGCGATAAGTTTGAGGAGGGGTACTAAAGATCAATCTGATCACTAATCATTGAGTGTGCACCGTCACACCTGAATTTATACACATCTTGAGTTATCTCGGTTATTTGTATTTTACGGTGCAATAAACAATTCCAAACTATACGTCAACTTAATGCCTGGGACAGACGTACAATGCACAGCGTTGCACTCCTTTTTCCCCTTCTCCTTTCTCCCCCCCTTTTTCCCCCTCCTCATTCCCTCCCCCCCCCAATCCTCCCCCCCCCCCCAAGCAATTTCCCCCTTCATCTCCCCCTTCTTTTCCCTCCCCCCCCACAATAATTAAATGACCACAACCCCACCCCCCCCCCCCCCCCTTCCCGTCCGCTCTCTTACTCTCGGGGGTCTCCTTGAGCCTCTAACCACAAACATCCATCTCGTTCGATCGTTGCTTTGACCAACCGCGTCACCATCTATGAAAAGATGATGTGTGGGCACTAGCCTGGGACAAAATTTAAATTCCAGTTCCCTAATGATTTTCGGAAGCCTTTTGGACCCTGTAATAACTGTGCAAAATTTCAGCTCGTTTGGTGAAACTATATTTTAGCGCTAGTGGCTTTAATTTTACATAGGATTTTCCATGGGAAAACTTACTTTTACAGATAAAAATCTGGCAAGGTGATCCATTGTCCTTGAAAAATAAATCAATACAACCACTTCCTGGGAAATTTTTCAAGGAAACTTTTCTTCGAAGACCGCAAAGCGATCCGACGTTTGTGGAAAAAGTTATTAAGCTGAAACTGATTGCTATCTAATCAAACGGTTCATTGAACTGTTTTCTCTTGCAACACTGCCACCTGCAACCTGCTGCTGGCTGCGCGAAGCAACCACTGTGTTTTGTTTATGTTCACTCAGCATGGAGGAACTGTGCTGCTAGAAAAAACAGTCCAATGAGCCGTTCGATTGGATAGCAATCAGTTTCAGCTTAATAACTTTTTCCACAAGCGTCGGATCGCTTTGCAGTCTTCTAAGAAAAGTTTCTTTGAAAAAATTTGTTAGCAAGTTAAGGGATTGATTTATTTTTAGAGGACAACGGGTCACCTTGCCAGATATTTCTTTGAAAAGGTAAGTTTTCCCATATAAAATACTATGGAAAATTAAAACTGCGAGCGCTAAAATATAGTTTCACCGATCGAGCTGAAATTTTGCACAGTTATTAAAGGAACCAAAAGGCTCCCAAAAATCAATAGGGAATGAAAATAATTTTGTTTCATATATCCGTGTCCCCTCCCCACCCTTTTCCCTCCTTTTTTTTTTTAAATAATAATATCCTTTAATTTTTTTTTAATTTTGACAAACGAAACTATTGAAAAAAACAATTTCAAAAAATAATTATTGCAAGACAACACCATCCTATTTCACCATGAAACTACAAAAAAACAGACTACCTAAACCAACGAACCAACCATTGATTTCTAGCATACATAAGTTGACATATATGTCTTAATGGGAGCCCTCGTTACTGAAAATTAAGTGCTGTCAGTTTGTATAAATGTCACTTTGTGAAACTGCATGTCAGTTTGTGAAAATAAAAATGATAAGATTTTTCTTGTTTAAAAATCGAGAAAAAATAGTTGAGATTCATAATAAATATTTTTGTGCTAGGAAGAACGCCCATCATACAGATGGAAAAAACCATGATTTTTTTTTAAATTAAAACCCCCTATTGGAATTCCGCCGTCAAATGCTTTTTGTTAGTTTTTTGTCTTATATGTGCCATCATCCAACTCCAGCCTGCATGTCATCAAGTTTGCCCTTCTTAATCCACACGGCGATTTTTGAAATAAAACCACCAAAAAGGGTGCGGGGCCCCAAAATTGGGGGAAAAAAATATCAAATAACCTTCCTTCTCAAAGGGTTTTGATACCAAACTTGATATAGTGGCTGAATGGCTACCATCAAGTGCTGTCACACTGTCGGCAATGGTTTGAATCTCGCTAATGCCTGGGACAGACATACAACGTACATAGTTGTACTCCTTTAGTCTAGTACGTGTGTTTTGGTACTGGATTAAAGTATTTGACAGTTCGTACAACGATCAGCGTTGTATGTCTGTCATAAGTATAACGAATCCAGATCGTTTTTTTGTAAGCCATAGGACTTTCGGATTTCAATCTCCCACTCATTAACCTTACCTCACAACCTCACGCACATAATTTTCAGCCGTAAATGGGCGCCATAAAATATAAATGTCGTTCTGATTTTTTTTTCTTATGCACACCGCCATGACACTTTTTGCCTGCTTTAAAAAAAGCTCAATACACACTAAGGTCTTTTTTTACACGGATTTTTTACGTGGTTTGTTTTCGGTGATAACTCCAGAACGGAACAATTTATCGACCTTATTTAAATCACATTTTTCGTTTTGGGCAAAAAGTAATCATATGGCAGTTTTTCAAAAAAACCACAATTTTTGGTGTAAATACTCAAAATTCTAAAAACTGTATTGTGACTAGTACATAAAAAAGTTACACATGCAAACAAAATCGAAGCAATTTAAAATGTTTATGCATGTGAATTGATCAACTCTATTAAGTCTTTTTTTAGGCGGTTTCATAGTAAAAGTGGAACGTATCCCCCGTGTAAAAAAAGACCTTAGTGAATTTAAAAAAATTTCTAAATTATAAGATTCAAACAAAAAACCAAAAAAAAAACAAAAAAAAAACCAAAAAAAAAAAAAGGGAGCATCCCCGATGACGATGCTGCCACCTGGAAAAGTTCATAGTTTGTGTGAAGTTTTTCATTAGGGACGAGGTAAAGACTGAATTCGATGAAATCTGGACACACGCAATTGTTCGTAACTTTTTAGCGTGTGGGTAAAAATTATTGAAACTTTAACTTTATGTATTTCATTGTGTTGTGTCAATTGTGTAATGAGTTTCGTGAAAATCGGTCGAGTGATTTCAGTGATGGCTTCGAATGAAGAAATAGTGCGCCAACAAATTTTGGCGCCAAGGCGAAAGTTTCAGTTTGTTTTGTGCAGAAAACAATGAAACGTTCTGGATTACATGTGTACAAGGTCCAGAAGGCACCGAACCGGAGCGATAAACAGAACTCGGTGGCCAAAACTCGTGCAAGAAAACTGTACAGGGAGCGGCTCACAAAACCGTTCTGCATTGTGATGGACGATGAGACCTACATTAAAGCCGACACCAAACAAATGCCAGGACAGGAACACTACGTCGCCACCTCTAAATTGGCCGTTCCGGAGAGTGTACGGAAGAAGAAACTGTCGAAATTCGCCAAAAAATTCCTTGTCTGGCAAGCGATCTGCGGATGTGGCTAAATGAGTCAGCCCTTCATCGCCTCTGGGACCGTCAACGGACAAATCTACAAGGACGAATGCCTCCAAAAACGACTTCTGCCCTTCTTGAGATATCACGATGACCCGACACTGTTTTGGCCGGATTTGGCATCTTGCCACTATGCCCGGCCCGTCTTAGACTGGTACAAAGATAATAATGTAGTTTTTGTACCAAAAGACGTCATCCCTCCAAACACTCCGGAACTTCGCCCAATTGAAAAATTTTGGGCAATCAAGAAAGCAAAGCTCGTTAAAACTCCAAAACTAATAGAAAATGAACCTGAACTAAAGAAAGTGTGGTTAAAAGTAAGTAAGCAAGTCGGTCCTATCATTGCCCAAAATTTGATGAAAGGGGTCAAGGCAAAGGTTGGGTTGGGAGAAGAGGTTCAATAAACCAATGATGTCAGAACTTAACCATTTAGTAGTACTTTATTTCCAGAAAGTTTGAAAAGAATCGGGCTCAAGGAAAATTTTTGGTGACCTATTTTGTGTGTCCAAATTTCATCGAATACAGTCTTTATGACAGGACATGCCAGGTTTCAATGAATAAACGAAACCAATTTTTATGTCACGAAAGGCAAGTTCTGATTAATCGAATTGAAAAACGCATGCGATCTCATTGTTAAAATGTTTGATGATGTGCCACGTTTACCATCAGTGATTGCAATTTGATACTGATTGGGTTAAATCGAGTAAGATATTTATATATACCTTCATTAATATTCTCAATACTATACAACCTAATTCAAGACTGGGAACAAATGGTACGGCATGTCCACGCATCCTTCCTCCCTTGTAGATTCACAAAATGCGTTGTGGTTCAAATCTATTCCAACTCATTTTACAGAACCATCTTTGCGGTTAATGCAACGCAGTAGGCTTGGTCACTTTGACACTTATATCATGTCTTTTATATGCTGCAAGCATCAATATTGAAATAAAAATGGATGTCATCTAACTCAACTACTTTCAGCGTCCTTTTTCGGTCTTTCTGCGTTATTTTATCTCGATACTTTATCTAACTTGTTCCAATGAACTTCCAGAAATATGTATGTATGTACTAAAAACATTAACAGAAACCCCGATATGTTTGTAAATCTTAAGACCTTTTGGTCAAGGTAACCACAACCGGCCAAACACAAAAATGGAACACTGACCATTCCACACCAAGTTATTGTGCTGGCGACAACTATCTGATGAGATTACAAAATCCTATTTCCATGTTCCTCTGTCCAACCCATCCCCAAAAAATGTCACCTATTTTAACCTCGGGTAAACCGCGAGTAAACGGCCCAAGTCCTACTACCTACCTACCTAGTCCTACCTAGTATTAAGTCATTACATTATACAAAAAACAATAAATTATCGGCTCCGTAAAGCTAACGCAATTGAGCCTCCCAAATAAATGAACTCGTTTTAAAAAATCTTAAGACCTTACTCGGGTTAATTCTTGGATGTCAAGAAGTATTTTTTCAACACAAATTTTGTTTTACATGTTTTACTTAGCCTCTGGGAATATGAGCCAGAGCCATAAACTACCAAGATATGTATGATGGTTGGACTTCTAGATCTTAAGACATCAACTTCAAATAGTTCTGGGTTTTCTAGGATATCTGTTCTACTCAATGCTTTGTTTGATTCGGATCATAGAAAATTCCAAGAAGATGTAATACATCCAAATAGATTTTTTTTTTCAAATCATTGATTATATTTGTAGATCTTAGTACGCACACTCCAAGGATTTCTTGGACGAACACTGATTGAACTCAACAATAACGACCCTCCAGAAATATGAACCGTTACCATCATCTATTAACAAAATGCAGTATAATCTTCATACTGAATGGTTCGAAATATTTGACGAACAGTGTTATGCAACTTTTATATGACATTACTTAAAAGCGTGTACAAACTTTGAAATACCATTAACGAAATGAAGTAACATGCAACAATTGATGACTCAAGAGTCTAGCATAATTCTACATGATTGCTGGACTAATCTAGAATTCACTAACAGCACACCGCTAGAGTTTTGTTGACAATTCAAGCTGAACAATGCATTAGGTCCCAACTAACATTGAGATACTCTCTTCGCTGACTTACTCTTTGCGTTCCTACGGCTATCTAAAAATATGTTCAAGCAATTTCAACACACAGTGTGGAAATGTAAAGAGTAGTTAAGGACCCAAAAATATCAACACATCGTTTAATAGACAAGCAATTAACGAAAGAGAAATTTCGAAGAGAATTTCTCAATGTTACTATGGATCTAATGCATTGTTCAGCTTGAATTGCAACATATGCAACTTTAGGGTCGCCCACCATAGATACGTTTGCGTTCCGTTGACGTAAATCTGACAGAAAACCTATTGGAAAACTGTCAAATTCATGCAAACGCATCCGCAACATATCAATTGTGGGCCAGCCATTTCTGATTTTGCTTGCTCTTCACTGCCTATAGGGTGTCCCAGTAAGTTTAAGCACGATTGGTAAATAACAATGCTCGGTTTTTAAGTAAATTTAATTTTAATTGCACTTTTATGTTCTCTACAATATTCTTCTACAGTTCAACGTGGCATTTCCGAGGCTCATTTAATCGTAAGCCAAAGAGCGGACTTTTGATCTAACACTGCTCATTAGCTTTAGCACAGAATGTTTGCCAATGACTTTTGATACTTTTTTTACAGTTTCTTTCAAAACTTTGATGGAATCCGCTGCCTCAACACGTTTGCGCATATATGCTTTTGTCAGAGCCCAAAAAGTTTCAATGGGTCCTGCCTGGGGACAGTTTGGAGGATTCATCCTTGGGTACGAATTCAACTTCGTTGGCTTTGTACCAGGCTACCGCGTCCATCGCGTAATGCACTGATGCCAAATCCGGCCAAAAAAGTACTGGATTATTATGTTTTCGGATCATGCTCACCAAATTTTGATTGCTGGAAAACAGCTAAGTTTTGCTGAATTTCCGCATACATAATTAATTTAAAATTCTTATCTTAATCACCAAAATTCATGCGATAATTAAACATTCTAGGCATGCACACCGTCTAATAAAACTGATGTAACGTTTGAAGATGACAGATAAAACTGGTCCTCAGTAAATATTAGTTACTGCTTTACAATTAGTAAAAAAACATTTACGTATTTTCGGTAAATAATATTGGATTTCACAAAATGTCAAAAAGAATGCTGGTTTAAAGCATACATGTGAGTGATGAAGGATATTCAGTAAATATCGATGCTGATTTTCATTTATTTGTTATATGCTGGAATATCAGCAACAAGTGTTTTGCTGATTTTTTTTTTTAAAGACCGTGCAATTTCGTAGTTGCTACTCCGTTACTGACAGAACTAGTGCAATTGCACAGAGAACTACATAGATGGAGCTTGGGAGTAGGTTTTACGTCTTCAATGTACAAGTTCACTAATTCTATTTATAGATCAGTGCCGGCGCCGGCCACGTCCTCACGATCTTTTGAGGAGGGCGGAAGGATGATTAGTTTGACAATCGTTGTTATTAGAGACCGTGAACACCACTGCATCTCTACAATTGCCAAGGGAAGGATAGTTGTGTTAGTGAGGTGGGTTATTTTTAGATCATGGATGCACTGTGGTAAGTGATGCGATCAATGAAAGAAAGCGCAGACTGCTTTTTTATTTCAAATCTAGTGGTGATAGAAAGAGGCAAGTGAAAAATGGCAAGGAAGGGGACGGGCCTGGGATTGAACTCCCGACCATCTGCTCAGTAAGCAGAACGGGTAACCACTAAGCTACCCAGCCGCGTCACAAGTGTTTTTGTTTTTTCAAACAAATCCGTAACATATAATATTATATTTTTTGTTGGGAGGAGGGGCGGCCCCCAACCAATTACAAAAAAAAAAAAAAAAAAAAAACTTTTTTTTTTTAAAAAAAAAAAAAATAAAGAAAAAATTTTTTTTATTTTATATTATTAATTCAAGACGACCCCCCCCCCCCCCCCCCGCCCCAAAAAACCTCACGATCTAAAAAAAAAAATGATATCCCCCCCCCCCCTATAAAATATTTCCCTCCCCCCCACCCCCCCCCTCCCCCGCCACACACTTTTTTCACATATTTTTCCCTTTAAAACTCCCCAATAAATTTCAGTGTACCGTTTACGCGCATTCAATATAACCCATACAACGCCAACATACATATTTACTGTACCTACACGCTAAGAAAAAAGTACCCAAAATTAAGTAAAAATAAACTCAACGTTGAGTTCTGTCAAGTGAAGTTACCAGTTGGGTGAATTAAAAAAATGAATTAGGTAGAATTCACCCATCTAGTCAGTAATGATAGATATACTCAAATTTAAGTTTTTTTAATGTTCGATATTTTACACCAATTTTAAAAAATTTAATTGGCACACACCTGCCGTCGTGTCGTGAATTACAACATCGTCATTCGTCATATTGTTGGTTATATGCTTATAGACCTATGTATATTATCAACAATATTTGAAATTTAATCAGGACCATTAACTACTGTAAACTGGTATTACCAAACCTAATTTGTTTATATTTTAATTTGAAGACCAAAACAACTCAATTTTAAGTTGAAGCTACTCAACCATCCCGTTCTCTTCGCGCATTGAACGGTTGAGTATTTTCAACTTAATTTTGGTTGAAAATCGTAGCACCCGTCGGCGGTGTTGACGATTGTCATTTATTTGTTAGTCTGGTCGACTACGAACGCATTATTTGTTCGTCGCGATTCTCTTAAGTTATCGGATAACCATCCAAATCCACGAAATGGCAGCATTGTTAGCAACGCTATTACTTAAGGATTGCCAACGTATTTATGAGATGTTTTATTGCACCAATATTGACAAATAAAAATGAACGATTTAACTATTTGTCCGTGTGTTTTAATATTCTGTTCGAAAAAAAATGATCATTAGGTATCTATGTTTATATATTCCATTCCTTATGGCTAAGAAAATTTCTCATTTTATTATAAAATTTCTTAATTCATTAGGTAAATTTTACCCATTGGCACTTGAAATGTAAATACCCAAAATTAGGTGAATTTTACCCATTGATATTTGAAATGTAATAACCCAAAATTGAGTTTTCATCTTATACCTAATTTTAACTTAATGCACAAAACATGCAAGTTGGGTGAAATATATTTAATTTTGGGTACTTTTTTCTTAGCGTGTAATAAATCATCACAATAAAAATAAATATTTTTTTTTTTTTTTATTCATTATCTATTTTTTTCCCCACCCACACAACACACACACACACACCCCCCCCCCCCCCCCCCCCCCCCCCCCCTTCCCCCCCACAAAATATTTCCTCGCACGGCCCCCCCCCCCCCCCTCCTTCCCCCCCCCCACAAAAAAAACACAACAAAGACACCCCACCCCCCCCAAAAACACTAGAGCTCCTCCGAAAATTAGATAACCCCCACCCAATGTCCCAGTGAAACAAGTATCGATGCCCAAGTTCGTTAAACCCCACTCACTCGCGGAAATTGTAGCTCGGCTGGCAGCAGAGGACGGATTTTCGATCAATGCAATCACCAACAGCAAGTTCATAAGACAATCGATCGCAGATCGTGGATATTCTCTGCCAACGCCGAATACATCCGTCATGAAGTTGGTCGCCGAATACTATGGATACGCTCAGCAGCAAACGCGGGATGAAATAGTGAAGCGTATCGATAGCGGTGAACTGGTTAGTCTCACTTTGGACGAGTGGACAAGTCTAAGCAACAAGCGCTACTTAAAAGTGAATGCCCATTTCGCTGACGGATCATTCTACAACCTGGGTCTCGGCAAAATTCGTGGATCACTATCCGCTGAAAAGGTTTTGGAAATGGTCAAGGAAATGGTCCGAAAATTCGGTATTAAGGATGGAAACATTGTAGCATCAACGACTGACGGAGCTCGAGTGATGACGAAGTTTGGAAGATTGTCGGATTACCTTCATCAGCAGTGTTACAACCATGCGATTCACTTGGTAAATATATTGGAAAGTTCATGTTCATATTAAAGAAAACAGCTAATTTATTTCAATTATAGACTTGTACACCACGCGATTTGGAGAGTCTCTGAAACGTATTCCAAGAGTCGTGATTTTTTTTCGAAAATCGCCTGTTAAGAATGCACTGTTACAAAAAAATCACGAAAATGTTACATAAACCACTTCAACTGTGTGTGGACGTCAAAACTCGTTGGAACTCGACTGAAACAAAGCTGGAGCACTTCAGCTTGTGTTTCTTGTATTCGAAGCTTAAGAAAAGTAACTCCAAAGTTGAAAACGACCTCTTCGATGCAATCACGTTGTCAACGCAAGTGCCAGCAGAACTGGAAAGCTCATCGAAAACGCAAATGATTAAGTTCATCAAGGAACTGGGAGTTCGATTGTTGCAAGACTGCCAAAGACAGACCGATGACCGATGGCCCCATCACCTGGCTGCACCTTTTGCTCCTCTTCTTCCACTGTTCCTGCTGTTATTCCTCGGGTCAGGGATCTTGGCACTCCACTTGGCTTCGCTAGGGTTGAACTTCAGCTTCGGTAGTCCCTTAATCTGTCCCGTACGCCTTTCGAATGTGTTGACGGACTCGAAACTTTGACAAACTACAAAGGTAAGTCAGTTTGCCTGGATCGGTGTCCCAGGCAAAATAACGTGGAGAATCAGGTTGACGAACGGTGACTGGCACTACCGGCCTTAAGCGAGGTCGAATCTGTCTAATCAGCCTCCTTCCGTAAGTTTTACGGTTAAGCACGCGAGGTCCTTTTGGCTCGATACAGAATTGACGATGGCGGTTAGATTTGTTGGGCAATGGTTGGGTCTGGTTCAGGGGTTTCTCTTTGATTGCGTTTATTACCTGGATATCCAATGGTATAAGATGTCTTCCACTCAAACTTCGTTAGACTACCGTACCGTTTGAATCGACTTTTTAGCTCATTGGTACGAGCGTAGTGTTTAAAGGTCACACGGCTAATGACTGTGTCTTCTTATGACTGTTGACCTGGTGGATTACTCAACTCTTGCACGGGTAGTTCTGCTACTGGCTTCACCCATCGTCACACACGTGGTTTCTGGAAATCGTCTTCAGGTATGACCACGCTGCAATAACGACCACAGCACGACGGAGATGGAAATTTACTCAAAGTGATGACAATGGTCTGGATTATTCGCCAGAAGATAATAGGTTGAGAAGCGATGAAAAGGCTAATGGGGAAATCATCCGTGGTTTGGCACAAAACGAGCAATTATTTCGCTTCGCTCAAACACATATAACGGACCGCTGATCAGTGATCAAGAAATAAAATTAATCACATGTTCAAAAAACTTATAATACTAAACACTTATAACAACTATGTATTGCTAACGCGTTCACTGCTCGAGTTGCTACGTAGTCCTACGTCACCTTTGGGTGCAGCCCCAGTAGGCTGTCGCTCGTAATTTTCCGTGCAACGTAGGTTCGTGAAAAAATATAGAACAATAGAACAACTTTTCGAAATTGAATAGTGCGTGAAACAAATGATGGTAGAAAGTAGACTGTGTTCTTATTTAATCTCAAATGCATCCGACAGCTTAGTTAATTCAAACGAAAAACGCATCAACGTGAACATATATCCAGGGCATTCTTGTATATAATTAGTCCTTTACCATTGCGGCAACCGTCACTGGTGCCCCACTTTTAAACTAGTCCAAAAACGACAGATTGCTCCCAAACGAAATCCAATTTGCAAATGAACCCTTAAAATAATAGATTCGATCTTCCACAGTGCTCCAGTGCTGCCCTCTTTGGCTATATACAAGATACTCACTTATCAACGTGTTCGTCAAATTGATTGAGCAGTTCCTCGTCCTTCCCGCTCTGCCGGAACTGGCACAGTGTGAGCAACCGCAGCAGGGCCAGCCCAATCAGTTGACCGCCGGCCACGTGACTGAGCCACAGCCGGTGGGGCCACATAATCAGCGCGATGCCTAAGGCCACATAGGGAAAGGACAATCGCCAGCCACCGCACAGCCGGCAGATGTTCCAACACTTGTGACAGCTTGTTGAGAAGTCGCTGTCGCTGGTTCCTCCACTGCTGAAATGGGAAATCAAGAACAAGATGGAACGGTTTAGAGGGCGGAAATTCATTCAGACAACTTTGGGTGCTGCAAATATTCGTCCTAAATTCGGTTTCGGTGCGAGGCTTGTATCCGGAAGAATTGCTAATTATTTGCCAGTGGCAGGCAGTTTCAACCAAGACTTGCTTGTAGGGATTAGTGGCGGTGGAGGAGGTTGGGGGAAAACAGAAAGCCTACGATTCGATTTGTCTGGGAAAGATAAATCTTTGGGATTACGTTCATCGAGTGGAACATTGCCAAAAAATGGATTCGTTCCGATGTATTTATATCGGATGTAGAGAAAGTGATATGTCGCCTTGGTATTGGGATTGCATTTGTGCTGCACGCTGGTGTCGCAGCAAACTAGAAGGCAACTGAGGCAACACAATAGTTTTCTATTAGTTTAAAAATGTATCAACTAGAAATTTCCACATTTGTATTGGAATATTGCAAGCATCGTCAAAAGCTTGGCTAATTTTCGAGTTTGAGTGCAAATGCAATTGCAGTCCATTGCAATTCTTTTCTGTAAATTTGATAAACACATTCGTTGAGAATCGTGCCAACCTTGCACCGCCTGTGTTCGATGCAGAACGTTTTCCTAGAACCGAGCTCTGAGCCCAATATTGGCTCACCCAAGGCCTTTGAATTGAAATTCCGTTGGTGTTATTCAATTAGAATTTTCCCGCAGTATAGTTCGGAATGCTTAAAACCATTGAAACCGTTATCGCACCGAACAGAATTGCATGCCGGTACAAGATGGGTTCCTGATGCTTGTTATCACCAAGTCACGAAAACTTGTGGGATGCTCGCCCGTATTATCGGGAGTTATGTTTTGCAACGGAGTGTTTATAAATATTTGCGGCATAAACTATGAAATGATTAATTTCCATCCACTCTACCTAATGCGGTAGGACGATGGAAAGGTATATCTAGTGTCTTCACTTTTCAAAAGCATCTTATCACGACTTACCTTGCACAAAGAAGATGGATGAATAGTGTGAAGAGCCATTTGATCTCCAGGATGAATATAACTACAGAGGCAACTCTGAAAACAGAAAGCAGAGGGAGGAAATTGAGAAAAATGCTGCAGCTTTCCGAGGAAAGGTGTATAAGTTTTTCTTTTGAAAGTTAACCTTCAGTATACTAAAAGTCGTCGGTAAAGGCTTTGTTGAGTTGTACAAAGAACAACTATAGGTATGTACACTTTGAAGAAAACGAAAGCAACAGAAGTTCGATGTTTATGTAGTGGAAGAAGTTTGTGAGGTTTGATTTTGGAACGCTTTTTAATAAACTTGAACCCATTGTGGTGAGATGGGACGGTGAGCTGAGAACCAACTTTGCTAGCGGAGCAATAATTCACATTTCGGAGGAAATTAAAACTGTCAACGAAGGCAACTTTCCAGCCGTACGCTGCAAGACGGTGGCATTGGTTTGGAATAAGCAGTTCAATAAATGATGCGTGAAGAAAATGGGTAATGACCCATGGGTAATGTCTTTATGGTACGTTATGGTAGTTTGTGTTCTGCTTCGAGATTGAGTTTCATTCAATTTGCGGAAATCCTAATTTTGACATTGTTTTTCAGGACGAATAATACACCTGAGACAAATATTTTCAACACTTATGCTTGAAGTTTGCTATCAGAAAATAATCGGTTTTTGCTCGTGTGTCCGCTTTTTAGTTAGATCTAACAAAATCGAGTTGCTAGAATGGGAAGCAGAAACTCGCTCGAGTGAATTATTTCGTTTGGAACAGTCATACTATATTTTTACTTCTTCTAAACTTCTAACGCTTCTGTAGTGAGCACTTCCACAGTTACTAAAATAGGAGCTTTCGGTGACAAATCTAATGCCTGAATTTGCATAATGTGCGCCAATCAAAATGATTCTCTATGCCCAGGGAAGTAAACATATGTCCCGTGCCATTTCCATTTCAAAGTGTCATCGGTAGTAAGTATACACCTGGCGTCTTCGGATTGAATATACATAGAATCAATGTAAAATAAAACAATAGAAGCTGTGAAAAACCTGCATAAAATAAAGCCTGTAGCAATAAAATGTAAGAGTACATATCCCACATGCTCTCAATATCGTCGAAACTTCTGCAACCGCAGCAAATACTTACATGATGTAAACACCTGCAGTGTACCCATGCACCATGATGTCGACGCCGACACCGCTGACCACTGGAAAAGCACCACCGGGGGAATGCAGAGAAGAAAAGAAGAATTTCGTTAAAATAATGTGGTTACTAGTTGCATTTTCCTTAAAACTATTTTTCCCACGGAGCAGTCTGAGGGGCGTCGAAAGTGGCCTTTCCCTGTGCTACCAACTAGGGCTTGAAGAAGAATGCTACGCATCGAGAAATTTGCATCTCCTAAGAGCTATATCACGGAGGAATAAATTTCAATATTAAACCATCAAGACAGTTGGTACCTAACCTCCTGTTTTAAGATTTACGGAGCGTGAACAAAGTGCTGACCGAGAATTGCAACTGCTGCTGCACTTGCAGTAGAGCACTATTTAATTCATTCCGAGCTGAAAGCAATTTCCGTACGCACTCTCGAACTGCAAGCTCCAGCTCTAGGTATGAGCAGGGTCGAATTTACGGTTCTGGTGCCTGGAGTCGTTGAGGAAATTGAGGTTAATTTTTACGGATAGACGGAGCCTGGCTTTACAGGCAGACTCAATAATATTCTTATTGCATTCTCAATTTAAAATTTCAACCCAATCGTTGGTTAATTAATTAATTAATTTAGAGTTTTATAAAAAAAATAGAGGTGGGTTATAACAGGGACATAACCGTGAGGTTGACATAGGACCGCCTTGGTGTATAGTAATAATGGCATCGTCCAATTGCTTCATATTCTACATAAAGATTGGACTCGGAAAAAATGCGACACTTTGTTTTGAGTGTAACTTTTTATCGCGTGGGTAAAAATTAATGAAATTTTGGGACTACTAGTTTAGAGTGTTATGTTTATGTGTGCAACATTTTATTGCGATCTGTCAAGTGGTTTTCAAGATGCATTCGAAACAAGAAGAGCTATGCCAGCAAATCTTGGGCGCGGTGATCGATAATCCTGGTCAGTCGCACATATGGATCGGCAAAAGGCTTGGAATCCACCATTCCACCATGCCCTGCGTTGTGAAGATATTCCAGGAGACGAAGACCATCGAGCGGCGCGCTGGAAGCGGCCGAAAACCGAAAACGGAATACCCAGAGAAGGCGCTGAAGATAAGGCAGTACTCTAAGAATAACCCGAACCTTTTCACTCGAGACGGGGCCAAAAGGGTCAATTCGTCGAAGTGGTTCGTCCAGCAGACCATGAAGCGGGATGGACTACGTGTTTTTAAGGTCAGGAAGGCGCCAAACCGGACTGACAAGCAAAACACGGTGGCCAAATTGCGTGCGCGGAAGCTGTACCGTGAGTGGCTGGTCAAGCCAGGCTGTCTCGTCATGGACGACGAGACATATATCAAGGTGGACACCAAACAAATCCCCGGCCTCGAGTTTTTTGTCGGTACGTCCCGCATGGAGGTTCCGGAAAAGTTCCGGAAGAGAAAGAGGGACAAATTCGCGAAGAAGTACCTGTTGTGGCAGGCGATCTGCGAGTGCGGACGGTACAGCAAGCCGTTCGTTACAACCGGCACCATAAACGGGCAGTATCGAGAGAAATGCTTGCAGAAGCGCTTGCTGCCCTTCCTCCGCTCTCACCGTGGTCCCACGCTGTTCTGGCCGGATCTCGCTTCGTGCCATTACGCCAAGCCTGTAATGGATTGGTACGAAGCGAAGGGCATTAATGTGGTCCCGTAGGAGGCGAATCCACCCAATACACCAGAACTTCGTCCGATCGAAAAGTTTTGGGCGATAATGAAGAAGAAGTTGAAGAAAAGCGGAAAAACATTCAAAACCGATGAAGTTTTGAAGAAAAACTGGGAGAAATTGTGTAAGGAAGATGGACAAAGCCTCGCCCAAGATCTCATGAGCAGTGTTAAGAGATATGTACGAGCATTCAGCTTGGGGGAGAAAATTCAATGAATAAATTATTCCAAAAGATAGCTAATATATAGATTTTTAATCCCTGAAAATTTGAGAAGCATCCGATTTAAAATGAATTTTTGGTGATCATTTTTGTGTGTCTCATTTTTTTCCGAGTCCAGTCTTTATATGGTTGATAGTTAGTGCTCAACCTCCAAGCGGAGCCGACTTGTCATCTCTTTAGAAGCCACACGTAACCTATTTTTTCGGTTTTTAGAAGTTATCCGTCTTTTTCGCGTGTTCATTTCGCTGTGAGTACCGCGATGAGTGTTCGACGCGAAAATACGTTCCGGATTCATGACGCGAACGTGCCTAAGAAGCCATCGTATGATGAGCTTCATGACTTTGTTGCCACCGAGTTGGGCTACGAACAGGTTCTTCGTCTCCAGCCAAGCAGAGTGCTAGGATGTGCCTTTGTGAAGGTCGTTGACCTAGAACTGGCACAGAGAATCATTGCAGAGCACGACAACAAGCACGATACCAAATTCGACGCAAACAATTTACAAGCTCCGTATCACATTGGAGGACTGGGCGGTAGAGGTCAAGCTGACGGACCTTTCGGAGGATATCTCGAACGAGCAAATTGCCGATTTTCTCAGCGGCTACGTTGAAGTTCTCTCGGTCACCGAGCAACTATTTTATTTTATTTATAATTATCACCGTCTTCGATAAAAACAATCGTACAGACTGAACTACTTAATACTAGTTTTCAATAACTTAAAGTCTAAACAATTCTACTTATTCGTTTTAAAAAATTTTTTTTTTTTGATATATCAAAGTCGAATTTGTCGCATACAGCGTTAAAAGTGCGAAGACAAGAATCTAACTGATTATTATACCCATAGTTAGTGCGGGGATAAGGAACAGCAAGCATCGGATAATTTCGAAGTCGACGATGAGGAACGTTCGGTGAAATCTGCTCAAGCAGTGCAGGGCAGTCAATAACGTCGAATAGGTTGTCAAAGACCAGCAGACGCTGCATTTTAACACGCCTGACAATCAGTAGTTCCAAACTTATTAGTTTGCAACTAGCCGAGTACGGAGGGCGATTGTTCGGGTCATTCCGATGGGTGCCACATAATAAGGAGACCAAACGGGGGCCGCATACCAAACTGCAATAGAGTGATTTTAAAGGATAGATGTCATTGAACTCAGGCATAACACTGAGAAGGCTGTAGCAGTCGTGATTCCCACATGCTGATTGAACTGTAGCTTGGCATCGATGGTAACTCCCAGGTCGCAGATTGAAGCCACACGATCCAGATGCGCAGACCCCATGCTGTACTGGTGATGAGCGGGATTTTTGGAGCGAGGCCGGAGAGGTATGAAAAAAGCCACTTCGTTAGCCAGTCAGGATAGCCGATGCGTTTGAATTTGTCAATGATCAAAATATGAGGAACAGTGTCGAATGCTTTAGCAAAATCGACATACTATACACCGCGTCCACTTGCCTTCCCATTTCAATTTCTCGTGACAGTGAGGTAACGTAGCACATCAAGTTTGTTGTCGTTGAGCGATGTTTCATGAAGCCGTGTTGATTATTAGAAATTAATGGTGCGGCTACAGTGTAGAGGACATTGTGCACCAGTTTTTCGAAAACTTTGCTCAAACAACACAGAATGGAAACACCACGATAGTTTGTGACTCGGTTGACGTTTCCTGACTTATGGATGGGAACGATAGAAGCAGTCTTGGCAGATGGCATTTAGCACTTCATCAGAGGAGAATTGGATGACGGGAAAGTTAATGTTGTGCGAAGGAATATGCGCGAAGCAATTGTGACGAGGTATAGGACACGACTTACTGAATACATTCTCGAAGAATTCGGCGAAGTATGGGACAGCAAATACTGGTGCTAGCATTGCGCGCATGATGGTAAAGCGAAACAACGATAGCTACTTTACTATCGACGGTCAGACAACGAACTTGACGTATCTCGTCCAGCTGCAGACATGCCGCCACGGCCAGGTGCGGTGAATTTGTACACCATGGCATCTCTTGTGTGCAAAACAAAAAACTGCTTGTGCAGAAAACGTATGCCAATGTGGCAAGTCAACTGGGGCCGGAAACTGCCGCTCCGAAGGCCTCTGCACCGAAGCAGAAAACGCCGTTCATGAAACCGCCGGCGCCGAAACTCTTCGTTTTGCCTGGACCGTATTTACGTTTACGGAACATGCTCCGAATCATAAAGCTGTTTCTCCGATCATAAAGCCATTACATCGCGAAGCTGCCTTCCCCAATCTGGCCGCGAGCCTGGCCGTGGCTTTTGGTCTCTCTGTTTTCATTTGCTGAAACCAGACAACATGAAAGAGTTCCAGATTCAATGGCAGTTTTGGACCCGCCAGCGACGAAACTACCCATCATGGATGCAGTAGTGGCTGTCGTACGCTAAACCTAAAATCAAAACTTTCTTCCGTTGGAAATCAAAGTCAGCTTTCGATGAATTCCATCATCAACATCAGTGTCTTTACACGGAACTATGGCAAGTGTACGATGGCTACAACCAAAACCCTGCTGTCCACAATCAACCGGGTGAAGAAAAAAATGTTGACTCTCCAGTGCAATTTCAAGCAAGCTTTCGGGCGCATAAACAAGTCATTCATTTCTGGCGAATCGATCTCAACGTTCCAGCTGGGCTAAAGGCGCAAAAAAAAAAAAAACGATCACACAGCTTCGAGACGACGACTACCAAATCATTGACGATCCTGATGCGATCGAACGACACATGCTTGGCTTCTACTGAACACTCTACGCTGTGGGCGAAGCGGGAAGAGATGCGTCGGAGGCCTTCGAATGCGAGAGAGTGATCCCAGTGAACTATCCGGTAAGTGAGTCTTGCATGAATGAAATAACTCCTACCGATATTACCACAGCCATCAAGACTAGCAGCCCAAACAAATCGCCCGGCGGTGACTTTCTGCCACGAGAATTCTACCTGAAAACGTTCGACATTATCAGGAGAGAGCTCACTCTCGTCATTAACGAAGCATTGGCAGGAAACTTTCCAGCCGAATTTCTTGATGGTGTGATCGTCCTTGTCAAGAAGAAGGGGAACGAATAGACGGCTCACTCCACAGGCCAATCTCCCTACTCAACTTCGATTATAAAATCCTATCCCGTATTCTCAAGCAACTTCTGGAGAGTGTAATGAGTACCCACCGTATTCTCACCGAGAGTAAAAAATACTCGCAACTCCGGCTGCAATATCTTCCAGGCCACTCTTTGAAAAACCGTATCGCTCGACTGGTCAAAAGTAAACAACGTTGTTTGCTGGCATCTTTCGATCTTCGTCAAGCTTTCAACGTCGTTGATCGATCGTTTCTGTTTCGGACCATGTGCTTTTCTCACGTCTCCAAGTGACAAACGTCACTTCGACTCTCGGAATAACCGTCCATATGTCATAATTTCATTCCCAGTGCGAACTAGATGTATGATTGGTGACATCAACACTACTGATAGTAAACTAAAAATAAGAAAAGTTTTTTCAATCATTTTCCCCTATTTCTTATGCTGTTTATAGAATCGTCTTGCTGGCTAAGAGTGAGTTGTGGGAAACTAAACGTATATATCTAAAAAAGGTATTTTTGTGATGCTGGAGAACCGCGAATAATTCATGAAAAGGCCGTAGTTAAATATACTGCAACATCGAAACACATTTATTTTGGCAAATAGTTGAGATCTTAAAAATGCTTTAAAAGTTGACCTTCGAGGCACTTTTTTCACTTCAGATCTCTCCACCCTTAAGTTTTCTCTAAAACTGACGTTAGAGCTTCAAGTTTTTACACACAATGTATAAAGTATACAATAAGAAGCAAAATAGGCATATGTTAAACGAAAATTAAAAAAAAAAACTGTTTGAACCATTTTACCCCATATCTTTTGAACCGTTCATACAATCGTCTTGCTGTTAAAGAGAGAGTTGTAGAAAACTTAACAAACAATTCGAAAAACGTTTTGTTTACTGGAGAAACGCGAATAATTTTTGAAAAGGTCGCATTTTCGAATATTATTCGAATATGATAACATTAAATCGCAAATATCTCGAGAACGAATGCTCTTACGAAGATCACCAAAAAAAGCTGAAAATTTTAAAATACTTCAACAATCAGATTATATCATTAGAATACGTTTATTCTCGCAAATATTCAAATTTTGAGAAAAAACCCCAAATGTTGATGCTCTAGAAGCTGTTGAACAACCGAAGAGAGACAAAGCCCAACAAACATCAGTGTCGAATAACCGCTTGTTCAAACAAATTTGGAGAAGTTATTCAGCTTTCTAGAAGAAAAAGCTTAACAACTTCTCCAAATTTGTTTGAACAAACAGTTATTTAGAATTGATGTTTGTTGGGAGGTCACTAATTTATAGAAGCAGGAATAAATAATTTCGCTAATCGATAGCAGTGTCCGGCTTTCTCATTTGACTGCACCAACAATGGGGTTGGACAAGTTAACTCTGCAATGCAATTATCATGAGATCATCCAGGACTGAAAAAATCGAGTATCAATATTAGAACTAAAAAATGAAAAACACTCGATTCGTGGCTACATCTCTCCATCCTGGGCCCTACACTCGCCAGATTGTTGAGTACCTAGTCTGCCCATCTAGCCCGCTGCGCTCCACGCCTTCTTGTACCATCCGGATTTGAAGCGAACACCATCTTTGCAGGGTTGGTATCCGGCATTCTCGCACCATGCTCTGCCCAGCGTATCCTTCCAGCGTTTGGTTCACCTTGGTTCGTCATGGAGTTGAGCGAGCTCGTGATTCATTCTACGCCGTCACACAACGTTCTCCTGCATACCGCTAAACAATGGCCCTAAGGACGCGTCGCTCGAAGACATAAAGTGCTTGCAAGTTCTTGTCGAGCATGGTCCAAGTCTCGGTGTACATGATTTTGGTGTCATGACTGGGATCTTGGTGCAGTCTAACCCAGCAATGACATCGTCGAAATCTTATTATTTCTCCTCATTTCCATTTCCTTTTTACGACATGTGTCACGACCGACAATGGAAACTTCTAAATATGTTTATGATTTGACTGTTTGATTTTGTGCGCGTCGATAAATCCGACCCTGGTAGTAAACTGCGTTCTAGATTCAAATATAAGAAATTGCCATTCCTAATCCTTTAACTGTGATGCCTCCAACATGCGGCATCCCACAGCTGGTTATCTCTAATGGATTCTGCTTGACTTGAATTAGTAATTGTGGAAGAACATGACCAATCTCGTTTTTGCTTCAGCTTTCGGACGAGTCTGATAATGGAATGCTTGATCTAAAATAAGCACATTGCTAGCCAAGTTTACTGAAATTTCCGGAGAAAATTGGCAACACCGACACCGGCCAGGAAGCTAAAGCTGTCCCATCAACTTTTATGACAACGCAGCTGTGTGGAAACCTAACACGTGGCAGACACAAGTCGGTTCGCGCCATCAACACCACCATCGCGTTGGAACGCAAGATGTTATTCCGTCGACGGGAATGCGCGTCATTTCGGACGGATTAAAATTTCAAAATATTAACAACAAGCTACGAACAAGAAAACGCGTGACAGTCACCAGATTGGACACCTGGGTCTATGAAGTCGTTTTGCATGGTCGTTTTTGCGAAAGTTTATTTTTTATTCTGCACCCTTTATGGGATGAAATAGAGGACGGAAATGGGCGCTTTCGGTTTCGTACAGCGTGCGATGAAGTTGTGTCAGTCTATCTCGCAAAATGGGAAAAGTTTTGGCGGGTTTTAATATTGTAACGCTTATACCTTCTTTTGTTGAGAATAGTGAGACGAGTTGAAGCAGAGCGAATCAATAAAGTGGAAGGGCAAGGAAGGTTAGAGATGCGTGTGAAGGCGTCAGTTGGATGACCAAACCACACTTGGGTAAGATTAAGGTTCGTTTCTGAATGGACATTCATAATATCCAAATTGATAAACACAAAATAAAATTGTGTGCTTTCATAAACATCGAAATAATAGCCACAAATTTGTAGAAAACACATTTCATTTTATGAAATTTAAGTTTCATGCTCTAAAATTGATTGATTTTCAAAGTATGTTCTGGATCACTATGCAATGCGAATGTACAATATCCCCCTAAGCAAAGCGTCATTTATTACAATCCCAAATTGGCTCACGACACCGGAATTCTCCGGCCAATCACGATCGGTGACATTTTCCGATTAGTTACGATTCGAGACTTACCACTCATGTCGTAGTGTATGATCTTCAGCACAATCTCACCTCGCAAACCTGACAAAGTGGACGAACGTGTGTTCTGTCCTACGACCTGCATCATCCATATTTCAAACATGGTTGGTCTACGCAATTCACACCTCCCGGTCAAACGTGACTGAAGCAGAAAACTGAACATTGCACGCGCTTCCGGCGTCAGGTGTCAGGTGATAAATCATTGCCTTTGCCGAAAAGTATGTCAGAATATCGAACCTCCTGTTGTTCCTGCTTTCGATATCGCCAAAAGACTGCGTCCGGAATAGTTCAGCAGCAGCAGCAGCGGCCCCAAAACAATTTCAGTTCGAAACAAAAGGGGGGTTGGAGGACAACCGTGTCTGATTTATCGAACCAGCAGATATTTCCACGGCGATACAGGCAGATACAAGCAGTTGGTACTTTTGTGTGCTCTTCGGTCTTTTGAAGCGCAAAAACTGTTGTCGGTGCGTATGTTGCCTGCTCACATATCAGATCGAACCCGAGGATACCGGGCGAAAAGATTTATGAGACTCTTCAGGATAATACAGTATTATTTACGGTAATTTTATTATTTTGTTTTGATTGAAGCACTGCTTCGATGGAATAAATTATCCGGGTAGGTGCTATTGATTTCTGCTTGGTTTTTGTGGGGTTGAGCATTTCGTACAATGTTTATTATAGCCAGTGCAGGGTGCAGGATGGTGTCTGGACTGCTGCCTGAATGGCCAGCTAGATGAAGAATGTGAATGATGACGCATAAATTGCTGGCAATACGGTGTCAGGTCCTTCCATGTCATCACCAGCACAAACTATGTCGTATAGTTTTTAGCACGTTGATTTGTGCTTGATTGGTGTCATTCATGCTTTGTTGTGTCTGAAAACACCTTCAGCTTCAGCTGATACCATGGGAGATCTGTTTTTTTTTTACAGTGAGAATCTCTCATCTTAGTAGTAAAGGGTTATAAAATGTTGGATCATGGTGGTAACACAATGTATGATGGTAATATACAGTGTTGGACATAACAGATGCAACTTTACAACAAGCGTAACTCAACTTTGAAATTCCATTAACGAAATGAAGTAACATGCTATTGATGGCGCAGGAGTCTAACACATCGGTCAATAAGTCCCGGGCCTAAGTTGGAAAAAAACATTTTTTTTGCCAAAACTCATTTTTATTCATCACTATAATCTCCTTTTAGAGTGATACAATCATTCCAACGTTTCTCTAGCTTTTCGATACCACCGGTGTAGAACGATTTATCGAGACCTTCAAAATATGCTTCAGTTTCAGCAATCACTTCCTCATCTGAGCCAAATCTCTTTCCACGGAGCATCTTTTTGAGTTCTGCGAAGAACCAGTAGTCGCTGGGGGCCAGATCTGGAGAATACGGTAGCAATTCGAAACCCTATTCTACCATTTTTGCGGCTGTTTTTATTGACTTGTGATACGGTGTCTTGGTGAAAGATCACCTTTTTTTTCAAATGAGGCCTTTTCTGGGCGATTTCGGCCTTCAATCGATCCAACCAACCGATATAATAGTCACTGTTGATTGTTTTTTCATGTTCCAAGTAGTCAATGAATAAAATTCCATGCGCATCCCAGAATACAGAGGCCATTACCTTGCGTCTTTGGACGCTTTAGACGGCTTTCTCCGTCTGCACGCCACTTAGCAGACTGCCGATTTGATTCCAAAGTGAAGTGGTGAATCCATGTTTCATCCATTGCACAGTGGGAAAAATGGGACCCAAAATCACAACTAATTAAAGGCCGCTGGATAAGTGCCCTGTAAAACAGCTTATCTTATGTAAAAAATGCGAAAAATCGAATGGTGATGGTTTCATCTTGGGCAGACCCCGGGAAGTGGCTCCTTTTGCCCGATTTTCCCCTAATTTCGGAAGAAAAATTGAATAATCACACATTTATCATATTAGTTCTGATAATATTGCATCCATTTGTGCTGTACTATTGTGGAAATGTCTGGAGAATCCAATGGAGGTAATATTGTCTTGTAAAAACGTCAGGAACTGTCCATTTTGCCTGATATTCCCCACATGCTGAAAGTACTAGATATGCCATGTGGTTTTGGAAATTTGGGCGAATTAGAATCTATAAAAATGCAATACACTAGGCCCCCAAACCCCCCCAAAATCCCCAAAATTCGAGTTTTCATCCGTTGCCATCAATTTTCAGGGATTGAGAAATAACTATTAAAATTCATTTTACCATTTTACTCGTATTTTATTTACAGTCCATACGCAAATGCCCGCACCTTGGCCTTAACCCCGGCCATAAGATTCTGCACAACCTGTGAATCAACCGTTTTTTGCATGTAAACCCATACTTTCTTCACTTTCTTCCTCGACTGTCTTCACTACCTTAGGTCGTTTAAGAAGGTGCTGCTTCATAATCGCCCAGTACTTCTCGATGGGGCGGAGCTCCGGAGTGTTGGGAGGGTTGAACATTTTCGGCACGAAATTGACCTTATTGTCCGCATACCACTGCAGCACGTCCTTGGAGTAGTGGCATGAGGCCAAATCCGGCCAGAAGATTGTTGGGACGTTGTGGGCCTTCAGGAGAGGAAGCAGCCGCTTCTGGAGGCACTCTTTTATGTACACCTGTCCGTTCATCGTATCCTGGGTCACGAAAGGTGCACTCCGCTTCCCGCACGTGCAGATGGCTTGCCAAACCAGGAATTTCTTCGCAAATTTGGACATCTTCTGAGTGCGGACATGCTCCGGAACGCTGAACTTATCCTTGGCCGTGAAAAACAGGTTGCCGGGGATCTGTTTGAAGTCGGCCTTCACATATGTTTCGTCGTCCATGATGCAGCATTCAACTTTCGTCAGCATGTTGAGGTACAACTTCCTGGCACGGGTTTTGGCGGACTTGTTCTGCTTCTCGTCGCGATTAGGGGCATTTTGTACCTTGAACGTTCGAAGCCCAGCCTTAGTTTTGGCCTTCTGGACAAAACTTCGGCTTAGGTGCAGCTTCTTAGCCACATCCCGAACGGAGGCGTTCGGATTTCGGTTGAAGGCCCCAACTACGCGGTTGTGATTTTTGTTGTTGTACGGAATACTTTTTCCTTCACTTCTGGGCTTCCGATCGGTGGTCAACCGTTCCTCGAACCGCTTAATCACTCGCGACACCGTGGAATTCGCGATTCCCAACGTTTTAGCGATGGAACGATGCGAGAGATCCTTGTTCTCGTGATGAATGCGCAAGATTTTATCACGCACGAGCTGTTCTTTCGACTCCATTTCCGCGAGTTTTGATCACAGGACTTTAAAACTTGCAGGATGTAAATAATGCACTATGAACTAAATCCACCCAAATTTTAATTAAATTCTACCCAACGGTTAAAAAGTTAGAGCAATTTCATAGTGTGGCAATTTCATCGTGGACACCCTTTAGTGTGGAACTGTCCGGGGAACTGAATGAAGGGTATGTCGTCTTGTGTAAACAACAGTTATTGTCCATTTTACCCGCTTTTCCCTACATACTGAAAGAATCAATGGATAAAATGCGATTTTTGGAATAGCTGCGCATTAGAATCAAATCAAATGCACTACAATATTATGAAAATGTCTGGAAAATCGAATGAAGTGGATGTAGACTTATGCAGACTTCAGGAAATGGCTCGTTTTGCCCGATTTTCCCTTAATTTTGAAAAAAATAATTGGATAATCCTACATTTATCATATTTTCACTAATAATATTGAACCCATTTGGGATCTACTATTGAGAAAATATCTGGAGAATCCAATGAAGGCAATATAGTCTTGTAAAAATCTCAGGAACTGTCCATTTTGCCCGATATTCCTCATATATTGAAAATACTAGATATGTCATGTGGTATGCCTTTTTAAGTGTTACGCGTGACATTCGCTTGTATTCGTCTTCAAGGAGGCTCTCTGAGAAAATTACCCTGTGCAATTTCCCAGACATTTTCATAATATTGTCGTGCATTTGATTGTATTGTAGCGCACGGCTATTTCAAAAACCGCATTATATATATTGAGTCTTCCAGTATACAGAGAAAAGCGGGTAAAATGGACAATAACTGATGTCTACACAAACCGACATCCCCTTCATTCAATTCCCCAGACAATTCCACAATAGTGCATTGTATTTTTATACATTCTAATTAGGTGAAATTTCGAAAACCACATGACATATCTAGTATTTTCAATATGTGGGAAAAATCGGTCAAAATGGACAGTTCAATGGACAGGTTTTTACAAGACGATATTGCTTTCATTGGATTTTCCAGACATTTTCACAATTGTAGATCCCAAATAGGTTCAATATTATTAGTGAAAATATGATAAATGTAGGATTATCCAATTATTTTTTCAAAAGTAAGGGAAAATCGGGCAAAACGAGCCACTTCTCCAAGTCTGCATAAGTCTACATCCACTTCATTCGATTTTCCAGACATTTTCATAATATTGTAGTGCATTTGATTTGATTCTAATGCGCAGCAATTCTAAAAATCGCATTTTATCTATTGATTCTTCCAGTATGTACGGAAAAGTGGGCAAAATGGTCAATAACTGATGTTTACAAAAGACGACATACTCTCCATTCAGTTTCCCGGACAGTTCCACAATAGTGTATTGCATTTTTATATTATAGATTCTAATTCGCCCAAATTTCCAAAACCACATGGCATATCAAGTACTTTCAGCATGTTGGGAATATCAGGCAAAACGGACAGTTCCTGACGTTTTTCCAAGACAATATTACCTCCATTGGATTCTCCAGACATTTCCACAATAGTACAGCACAAATGGATGCAATATTATCAGAGCTAATATGATAAATGTGTGATTATTTAATTTTTCTTCCGAAATTAGGGAAAAATCGGGCAAAAGGAGCCACTTCCCGGGGTCTGCCCAAGATGAAACCATCACCATTCGATTTCTCGCATTTTTTTACATATGATAAGCTGTTTTACAGGGCACTTATCCAGCGGCCTTTAATTAGTTGTGATTTTGGGTCCCATTTTTCCCACTGTGCATTCTGAAGTATCGACGCAAAAACCCCTTCTTATTTCGCGTGAACATCTCCAAACAGCTCTTTGAATCATCGAGTCGTTGTTGTTTTTGCTCTGGTGTGAGCAAACGCGGCACCCATTTGGAAAACAGCTTTTTCATCCCCAAATGTTCGTGTGTGATGGTGTAAACACTACCTTTTGATACCTCCTGACTGTCAGCTATCTCTTGCAACTTCACTTACCGAATTGCCCATGATGATTTTCAGGGGTTTTTTTTTTTAAATATTTTCCGGAATAACTGCCTCATTTGGCCGACCAGGGCGTTCAGCATCATCGGTGTCCGTACGACCACGTTTGAAATGGGCAAACCATCGCTTGATGGTCGTTTTCAATGGGGCAGAGTCCGGATAACATTTTTCAAGCCAAGCTTGGGCTTGATCGGTGTTTTTTCCCATCAAAAAGCAATGATATATCAACACACGAAATTGTTTTGAATCCATCGTTTTTAAGAATCACAAAAGTAGCGTCACTTAAACCACTGTAACTCGATAAATAATAAACCAAACGTCATGAAACTTTTGAAAAATCATATGGATATTTTATTAGTGGCGCCATCTGGTAGTTATGCCTGGGACTTATTGACCGATGTGTTAGCATAATTTTACATCATTGCTGGAGTAATCTAGTATTCATTGACAGCACGCCACTAGGGGCTTCAATGTTGGATCCAAGGAGGGGGGCCCCCCCCGCCCCCCCCACCCCTCCCCCCCCCCTCCCCAACCAAAAACCACCAAACACCCCCCCCAAACCAGCGGGCCCAAAAACGTGTCCCAAAAAACAAAATTGTTTACCCACCCCTGTAAATCATATCATATTATTTTCCATTCTTATTTAATTAATAATTTCAGCACGCTTTGGAATCATCTTTGCATTCCTAAACCTATTTCCTTTGCATTTCCTTAATCCAAGAGCCTGGAACAACATGACAAGAATTGTTGGCACTGGGAACACTGTTCGTGACGCTACAGTAGAAGCCAACGGAACCTGCCAACAAGACTGTCAAAGTGACAAAGAAGAACGAGAGAAAGGTGAACCTTAGTGCATTGGCCTATTATCCTATTTTTCCTTTTCATTCTATTGAAATCATTTGAATAGAGCGTGCTATCAAAACCTAATTATAATACCGCCTAAAATTATCCTAAAACTAGTTGTTCTTACTCTAAGTTTCATGCACATTCATGCAAATTGTAAGTAAAATAATCCTAATCTAAACGATGGATCTTAACCTAAACTATTCTTGAACACGCAGAGATAGTCAGAACTGAAGTTTCGCGGTGCGAAGAATTGTCCTAGTTATACACGCAAACCGATTTTTGTAAGTAACGGCCATAACCTATTATCTATTCCTAATCTGACGTAAAATAAACTTACAGCTAAAACTACGTTACAACTGGAAATAAATTGTTGTGATTCGTTGAAAGAAATCATATCGTGAGGACACATTCTACCGAAAAAACTACGGGAACAAGCATCAAAGGCTCAATTTGTTTTTCAGCATTTCAGCATAATATTTACTTCAAAAATTCACTTCTGAACTTCATCTACTATATTCATAAAATACTGGCATGCGTTTATACGCAGTATAGGATTAAACTCTAGAATATTTGGTTTAGTGGTATTCTAGAACAGGACCTGCCAGCTGTTAGTGCAAAAACATCACCATTTACCTGTCAAAAAAGACCGTTTTTTATTGGTCGCTGTGACAACCGCACCTACCGTCGCTGTTTAGTTATGATACAAGAAGGCAGTCTGTTGTTGGTTTGGCCGTGTTGCTAGTAGTCGCTGCTTTTTCACTTTTTTCGTTTGTGACAACTAGAACAAATGCGGAAATAAAAGTTCACTTTTGCAGTGGTTTATTTTAAATCAGTTTGAAATGAAGTGCAAAGTGATAAATTGTGGTCGCAGTGACGTGTCACATCCGGGTCTCCATTTTCATCGGTTCCCGAGAGATCCAATCGTTCGCCGAGAGTGGGTTAAGGCCTGCATTGGGAACGCAAGCGAGAAAGGCATGCTCTTGCTCAAGCTTTCTCCCCACAGCAGAATTTGCAGCGTAAGCATCAATGAAATTCAACGAAACCTCATAAATTAACGTTTAGTTTGATGCAGCTTCATTTCCCGAACGGCAAAAGAAATGCCAATGGAACTTGAAATATTCCAATTGTCGTTACTCCGCCGGATGAAGAATGGCAGGAAATGGAGGTGGTTGAGAACATTGATGGTGGAGAGAATAGTGGAAAAGGCTATGCTGCATCAAATGAAAACAGTGAACAGGTACCTATCCTGGGAGGAGATACTACGTCACAGACTAGTCTACGAGGTGAAATTTTTCGTTTGAGAGAACAAGTTACTAAGCTCAAGAGGTAATTTGCTAAATATTGCTAATATAAAGACCAAAAATAAGCTTAAGAAGATTCAAAAGTAACGTGTATAATTTTTTGAATTTTCGATACCATCCTTTGCTTCTCTGTAAGGCAGTTATGCATTCTTAGAGCCTTAAACTCTTGGACCTCTCCATTTAAAATATTGACAATTTTCAAACCTTCACTTTATTTAATATTACCAAGCAAAAACAAAATCGACAAATTTTGTATTTTTTTAATTACACATTTTTCGATGGGATTACTGTGTAAACAAATCTGGCAACACTGGAGCGACCCAGTATCAAAGCAAACATAAATTTATAAGAGGGCATCTCTTTTTGAGCTGGCAGGTCCTGTCCTAGGTGGTATTATGATTCAATAAGCCATTTATTTCAATAAGCATCAAACCGGGCTGTTTGGACCACCCTAGGGGAACAATTTTCACAGTAGCACTTTTTGTGGCAGCATAAAACTGTACATAATTTATTAATTTCCAAGGTTCTTTTTCAGATTCTTACATCTATAACTCACATTTAAAGTTTCCTCCTAATACTTCTTCTCTTTTATTTACTTTCAGGATTTTTTTCTGCGGGCGCTCGAGTATTTCCTATAAGTGGTATCGACTGTTCTAATAAATAATAAATCAATATAAAAAGTCTACCTTACTTACTTTTATCCACCGTTCTATCTGAAAAAACTCAAGCTGGATCTCCACAATAAATTTTACGGCAAAATTGCACTACCTCATGAAATAATTATTCAATTTAATCACTCTTCAACTTCGCTTTCAAACCAGATGTCTATTATCTATTATCTTTTCCAATGAGTCTCGTTTACCTTTTTTCCCTTTGTTCACGCACCCTTACTGATGTTCGATACCAAAGTCAGTCGGATCCTCAGGTAAGTCGATGCGCAAGGCTATTATATAGGAGGTGCGTACACGGGCTCTTTGATTTCTATCTTTGAAATGTAACGAGAACAGTATAAAAACATTTTTTTTAACAACATGTCTTATAAAATAATATCTTTTATTGAAGTTTTATCTTTGATATTTGACATGATTTATTCTACTTTCAGCTTTACCAGGACTTGTAGGATATTAATATATATCTAATTTATTTTTTTTATTTTTCAGTAATAATCCAGTGAATGTCTGATATGTTTTGTACACACGCATATTATGTTCTCGTATTGACTTACTGTAGCCGCTTTTTACATGGTTAGCCTAAGGCAGATGAAAGATTTGTTGACTGGACAAGGGTTCGTGGAGTCACCAGTCTCTTGTCATGTGAAGACACGTGGCCTTCTGGCCGGGGTCTTCCGAAGGTCCCCATTAAAATCGAATGGCCCTGCTACAACAAGCCATCACGTAGGCTATTTTCTCAGGGCAACCTATTGAGGATAGTCCTGAAAACATGGGTAATCCTTGCACTGATGGTGGGTTCTTATCACATCACATCACATCATTCATTGACAGCCTCTCGAGTTTCGTTCACAATTGTCATTTTGCATTGGCCAAAACATATGCAACTTTCTAATTTTGTTTGCTCTTCAGTGCCTAAGTGTTAAGAACCTCGCTGAAAGGTTTCAATTTATAGTAAAAGTCTTGTTTACTATATAGTTTAGTGACAACAAGGTAAGAGTTGCGCTGAATACTTTTAGAATCTTTAGATTTGAAACATCAAGTGCTAAAATGGCTCGAGACAGTCTTGGAATGTAACTCGAAAAGAAAATAATCGAGGATTACGTGGGCAGAATGGGACAAAAAAATGAACATTTGGGACAAATTTAACTTGATAAAATCGACCAGATCAAGACTGTGTTCAAGGTGACTCTAATATCTCAGGTGGTCTATTTTCTTCAGTTGGTTGGCAAGACGGATGGAGTAGCGGGGTATCAAATGAGATTTAGCAGTGGAGCGAAAGAGTAAGGAATATTCTATAGTGTATTACGCACATAATGACAGTGGTTGATTGCATTTTTGCCTAGGAGTGAAGAGTTATATATTAATGTAAACGTGGGCTAAACGTTTTGTTTACATACATTAGAACGTGCACTTTCCCCCCGAATAATAGGTAAACAAACCTTGCAGCCTGACGCTTCATATCCCATTACATGGAACACAGGTCTGGCAGTGTGAAACTAATCATCTCCTTTACTAGTTTGGTTTAAAATGGAACTTCGAGTTTGACATCATAGGCACTGTTGCATAGGAGTAAAGGAGACAACTTCAGTATGCCACACCAGTATTTTACTTGATATGGATCGTATTAGTATGCGTTTAAACATGGCTGAAATTCTCATATACAGTATTGAGACCACTTGAGATATTAGAGTCACCTTGACTGTGTTTCAAGTTTCGCTCAACCGGAAGATTTGCCGAGGAGGAAGACAACGTTCCACGACGTCAAGAGACGACTCTATGATTGCAAGAAACATCAAGAAAGATCCCTTTCAACTGGTCCTTTAAAGTCGGTATCGAGATCGAAAGAAATTCTTTTTCTATCTCAATCCCATGTTAAATTCCGTTTACTGAAACGGAAAAGTTAAGAATCGAAAAGAAATTTCTGCATCAGTATCCACCTGAAAAAAACGAAAAATAAAATTGAAATTTATAAGGTTTCCACTTAAACTAATGAGAGCTGTCACTTTTACTTTCGGAAAAATATTCCGCTCGATTATTCCGTACGTGAAGGTGACATTCCGATCCATGCAGATCAATTGTCAAAATTCCACTTGGTAATATGGAACAAAATTCCGTAATCTCTCTACTTTTCAAGGCGATACTGGCCTTTACGATCCCAAAGGAATTACAGCTGTCTGTGTTGGACCGGACAATCAAACCAATGACGTCTATATAAGGTCTGGCCCAGTAGTCACAACAATATTAGTGAAACGAGTAAAATTCGCTCATGACACTAATACCACTACGCTCCTTACGCACGCTACACAAGAGCTCGGAAAGTGCTACGTCATACTATTTTTTTTTATTCGTTCGCTCCGTGATTGTTTATTGTATGCGCTATAAAACTTAATTTTTGAACCGATTCCAGTCTATCGATTATGGAAAATTGTCTCTATATCGCTGCTCGATTCTCAAGTCTATGCATTTGAAGGTTATTGTGGCAGAAATTCAATTACCTCAGTTAAATTCACTATAAATGACCCATTATTTCCACAATACAGCATTTATAATGAACGTTTGAACCAATTTTTTTTATCTGAATCTATGCGCGCCTATAGAAAGTTGAATAGTGTTACGCCATCACTCGTCGACTCAGCAATGTTAACATTATTTTTGCTTCCAATACAAGAAAACAATGTGTTGCGCCAGACCTTATATAGACTTCGTTTAGTTCTAAGCCAAAGGAGGCGTACACAACGAAATTGTTTGCAATTTTTCATGTGCCATACAACAATGTTGGCAATCTTGCATACAACAGGCTAGATTCAGACGTCATCCGGCTTAAATTTACCTTAAATATCCCATAATTTTCTGCCAAATCTAGCATTCCCTTTATGTGCATTAGATAACGCAGAAAATTCAATGTTTCTTTTTATCTGTGGGATTAAGGCTTATTCGCGACAAAATCTGGACACCCCTAAATACGTATATCTCTGGAAATACTTCATCAACGCGTGAAATATTTCGCAGACGGATGAACGTATGTTTGTTCACTGTGTAAAATTATTTTTTGGTGATACTGCAAGCTGTAAGATAGAAGATGGCGTCGAAAGAAGCGCAAGTGCGAAAAGCAATTGTGTGCAATCGCAATGGAAATCCGGATCTGTCACAAAGAAAACTTGCAAAAAAGCTTGGTTTTCCTGCAAGCACTGTCCATAACGATCTTAAATCTTTCGATACACGCTTGACAACAGCCAGGATGGCTGGGAGTGGAACAAAAACGGATCTCAGGAACCACCAGAAGGACGCGAAGGTGAAGCAAATATTGTAGCAGAAACCAGATCTTTCGGTACGTACTGTGGCTAGAAAAAAAATGCCCCCAAAAAAAAATGTTTTGGAATGGTATAAAGCGAATGGAGTCCATGTTGTACCGAAAGAGGCGAATCCACCCAACTGCCCGAAGTTGCGACCTATCGAGGGGTATTGGGCTCTCGTGAAGAGAGAACTCTCTCAGTATAAACAACAAGCTACAACTATAGAAAAATTTCGAAAATCTTAGACAAAAGCAGCTAAATCGGTTGCAGAGAAGTCTGCACAGACCCTAATGGCTAGAGTGAACTCAAAAGTTCTTAGTTTCTTCATGCAGCCTAATTAAGTAACTGTAATTAGTTTTAAGATGACTAATAATGCACAGTTAAATGAATAAAAAATGCATTTTAGTTTGAACTAACAGTAAATTTGTTTTATTCCAAATTTAATCGGTCCAGATTTTGTCGCAAACAAGCTTTATTTTCCCGGCGTCCTGTGAAGAAGCCTCTGATATCGGTAAGGAACCAAAAGAAACGACTCCTTAAGACTGTATTCGATGAAATTTGGACACACGCAATTGTTCGTAACTTTTTAGCATGTGGGTAAAAATTATTGAAATTTTAACTGAATGTATTTCATTGTGTTGTGTCAATTGTGTAATGAGTTTCGTGAAAATCGGTCGAGTGATTTCAGTGATGGCTTCGAATGAAGAAATAGTGCGCCAACAAATTTTGGGCACTCACTTCGAAAACCCAAACGCTTCTCATCGATGGATCGGAAAACAGCTCGGAATCGCATATTCAACCGTATCTCATGTGATCAAAACGTTCAAGGACCGTAAGACAACCAAGCGGAAAAATGGTAGTGGCAAAAAACGTGGCACATCAAATCCGGAGAAGGCCAGGATGGTATTGAACCAATTTAAGCGTTATCCCAACATTTCGATCAGGGATGTTGCGAAAAAGGCGAAAGTTTCAGTTTGTTTTGTGCAGAAAATAATGAAACGTTCTGGATTACATGTGTACAAGGTCCAGAAGGCACCGAACCGGAGCGATAAACAGAACTCGGTGGCCAAAACTCGTGCAAGAAAACTGTACAGGGAGTGGCTCACAAAACCGTTCTGCATTGTGATGTACGATGAGACCTACATTAAAGCCGACACCAAACAAATGCCAGGACAGGAACACTACGTCGCAACCTCTAAGTTGGCCGTTCCGGAGAGTGTACGGAAGAAGAAACTGTCGAAATTCGCCAAAAAATTCCTTGTCTGGCAAGCGATCTGCGGATGTGGCAAAATGAGTCAGCCCTTCATGGGACCGTCAACGGACAAATCTACAAGGACGAATGCCACCAAAAACGACTTCTGCCCTTCTTGAGATCTGACGATGGCCCGACACTGTTTTGGCCGGATTTGGCATCTTGCCACTATGCCCGGCCCGTCTTAGACTGGTACAAAGATAATAATGTAGTTTTTGTACCAAAAGACGTCAACCCTCCAAACACTCCGGAACTTCGTCCAATTGAAAAATTTTGGGCTATCATGAAGGCAAAGCTCGTTAAAACTCCAAAACTGATAGAAAGTGAACTTGAACTAAAGAAAGTGTGGTTAAAAGTAAGTAAGCAAGTCGGTCCTACCATTGCCCAAAATTTGATGAAAGGGGTCAAGGCAAAGGTGTGGGCATTTGGGTTGAGAAAAGAGGTTCAATAAACCAATGATGTCAAAACTTAACCATTTAATAGTACTTTATTTCCAGAAAGTTTGAAAAGAATCGGGCTCAAGGAAAATTTTTGGTGACCTATTTTGTGTGTCCAAATTTCATCGAATACAGTCTTTACTGTTTGCTCGACATCACATAACCTGGAGTGTGCAGAAATGGCGATCGGTACTGTTCAGTGATAGGCCAAAGTTCAACATCATTGGAATAGACGGAATGTGCTGTGTACGCCGTCTCACGATACTGCCAGAAGACTGCTAAGTATGGTGGAAGAAATGTGATGGTCTGGGGAAGTTTTTACGCGAACGTTCTGGGTCCGATTCATCGGAATTGATGGTATTATGGATCGTTTCATGTACAATGGCACTCTCAAAGATGTTATGCTACCATATGCAGAGTGGAATGTGCCAATAAAATGGATATTTCAACAAAATGACGACCCCAGAAACACTGCTAAAGTCGTCAAACAGTGGTTTAAGACTAACAATGGAATAGTTATGGTGGGAGAGATATGGTGCAACGCTAGTGGAAATTGAATCCCACGAAGATTTAGACACTAGAAAAGCCAAGGCAAAACTTTAGTGACTGTTATTATGAGGTCATCATGTCGATTTTAGCTGATCAGGTTAGGGAAAGACAGGAGCCAGCTAATTTGAACCATTCCATTCGCGTTGATCCTCCAGCGTCAGTTACGCTTGATCGTGTCCGCCTTCCGCAGATTAAGCTGCAAACGTGGAAAACATCCACTATTTAAAGGGATGCCTGCAAGGGGAGCCAAAAACTATGATTGATTCGCTGCAGATTGAGTCACAGCTGCGAATTATCAGGTCGCATGGGCAATGTTGACCTAGCGATATAACAATAGCAAGTTATTGAAGAAACGGCAAATCCAATCTCTTCTCAAGTTTCCCGTCCTCGCCAAGGAATCCGCCTCTGAACTGCACACTTTAGTCGAATGTTTCGAAAAGATTGTGCAAATTTTGGACCAGATCGTACAACAGGGAGACTACAAGGACCTTCTATTAGTGAATTTGTTGACGTCTCGTTTGGATCCATCTACTCGTCGCAGCTGGGAAAAGTTCTCATCGACTAAGGATCAGGATACACTGAAGGAACTCACAGAATTTCTCCAACGACGAGTTCGCATTATGGAGTCGCTCCCTTCCAAGGATGCTGATTGAACTAAGAGGCGCATGTTGAACTTGTTTAATCAGTTTCTGGAACTCAACATTGTACCGGATGATTGGAGACGGGTGAGAGTTATTGCCATTCAAAAACCTGGTAAACCCGCGTCCGACCACAACTCCTATCGACCCATCGCGATGTTATCTTGTATTCGAAAGCTGTTAGAGAAAATGATCCTCTTACGCCTGGACAAATGGGTTGAGACAAACAACCTGCTTTCAGATACTCAATATGGTTTCCGTAGGGGTAAGGGAACGAACGCTGTCTTGCGTTGCATTCCACAGAGATCCAGTTAGCTTTTGCTAAAAAGAGCAAATGGCTTCTGTATTCTTGGATATCAAGGGGGCTTTTGATTCAGTATCTGTTGAAGTTCTTTCAGATAAACTCCACGCTTGTGGCTTTTCTCCATTAATGAACAATTTTTTGTACAATTTGCTGTCAGAGAAACATATGAGCTTCTCTCATGGAACCTCTACAGCTTCCCGATTTAGCTACATGGGTTTCCCCCAGGGATCATGTTTAAGCCCTCTTTTGTATAATGTTTATGTCAAAGACATTGACAGTGTTCTAAATGACAACTGTACGTTGAGACAACTTGCAGATGACGGCGTAGTATCTGTCACGGGACCCAATGGGGTCGATCTGCAAGGACCCTTACAGGATACCTTAGACAATTTGTCAACTGGGGCTCTAGAGCTAGGTATCGAATTCTCTACGGAGAAAACTGAGTTGGTAGTTTTTTCTAGGAAGCATAACCCAGCACAACCGATGCTTCAAATTTGGGGTAAGCCGATAACTCATTCAATGTCCTTTAAATATCTTGGGGTCTGGTTCGATTCAAAGTGCACCAGGAGATCCCACATTGAGTATCTGAAGCGAAAGTGCCAGCAAAGGATCAACTTTCTTCGAACAATTACCGGGACCTGGGGGGGGAGCGCATCCGCAAGATCTTCTAACGTTGTACCGGAAAACGGTTTTGTCGGTTATCGAATACGGTAGTTTTTGTTTTCAGTCAGTGGCTCGGTCGCTCATCATAAAACTGGAACGTATTCAGTATCGGTGTCTTCGTATCACGTTAGGTTGCATGCACTCGACTCACACCATGAGTCTTGAAGTGCTGGCTGGCATGTTGCCACTCTCAGATCGGTTTACAGAATTGTCTCTCCGGCTCCTCACCAGGTGTGAAGTCATGAACCCTCAGGTAATCGAGAATTTTGAGCTTCATGGAACCTTTTACATAACCAGAGTCACTTCTCCGAATATTTCCAATCGTTTTCCTCTCCACCTGATTGCTCCGGTGATATTTGCTGAAAAGTTTGGCCAAGTTGATTCCACTAAATAGTTCTTCACTGACGGATGATGGATAGAGGAGTCAGCGGGCTTTGGTATATTTAATGAAATTTATAGCGCCAATCGTAAACTTCAAGCTCCTTGTTCCGTATATGTCGCTGAATTAGCGGCAATACACTTTACGCTAGAAATTGTTGCCTCACTAACACCGGATCAGTATTACATTTTCACGGATAGTCTCAGTTCTATAGAGGCTATTCGCTCCTTGAGGCCGGTAAAGCACTCCTCGTATTTTCTCATGAAAATACAGGAGCTTCTAAGTGTTTTATCTTCGCGTTATTTTATCATCACCTTTGTATGGGTCCCATCTCATTGTTCAATTCTGGGAAATGAGAGAGCGGACTCGCTTGCAAAGGTGGGCGATATTTATGATCGACAAATCGCCTTTCATGATTTTTTTCCTATTTTTCGTCAACAGTCACTCGTCAGCTGGCAATATAAATGGAGGAGATTTGGGGCGAGGGCAACATTCTATCATCCCAAAGGTGTCGAAGAAATCTTGGTTTGGAGGATGGGTGTGGGTCGAGACTTCATTCGTGTGGCGTCTCGCCTCATGTCCAATCATTATTCTTTGAACGCTCATTTATACCGTGTCTGGCTGAGCGACAGCAATCTCTGTGAATGTGGACAAGGTTACTAGGACGCAGATCACGTTATTTGGTCATGTGCTGAGCATCGTGGAGTCAGATCTGAGCTTTATGATTCCCTTCGGGCTCGAGGTAGACAACCCAATGTACCGGTTCGAGATATTTTGGCTGTACGTGATCTGGAGTTTATGAAACTCATTTATGTGTTTTTGACTAACATTAGCCTTAGATTGTAGTTAGTATAACCTGTATGTTTACTATGAGTTTTTTTTCCGTGTTTGTGTTTTTTTTTCATTCTCAAAAATGTTAAAGTCAAAAGAAAACCTAAAGTTGTATAGTTATAAGTTTTTATCCAATTCCGAATTTAAAATAAACGGGGCTGCAAAATGGTGAGTCGACAATGGGCAGGGAGCGTGCGTCCCCGCAACATAGCTATGGTCCTCACAAGTTCCTACCTCATGCTTCCACGGGTCAGGAGATGACAAAGACCGCCAGCTAAGGGTTGCGTACTTAGCTGGTAGTGCAGCCTGGGCACAGTTGTCCTTCTGACTTCAGCTAGATTGAGGAGGTGCGTGCCGAGCGTCTGTGTCCACCAAGGAGGTACGGTCTGTCCTGACATCGGCAGCCCGACCCGGTAAGGGTATGCTGAAATCTTACCTTGCCACGAAAAATGGAAGTATTCTTAATACGGTCCGACGGTGCTAATTTCAGATAATAATAATTTCAGTGCTAATTTCAGGTATAATAATTTAGGATTATTTTTTCCCTCGTGGCTATGATGATGCAAGTCCGTTTACAATTGTAGCAGGACCACAATCTGCAGACATAACAAGTGTAATGGTTATTTTAATTTTATATTATCACAAAACCTTCACAATATTTTTAATGCTATTTTCAGCTTCGCATTTATGCATCGTTGTGAGTCTAAGCCAACCTAACTCACGCTATGTATATGAAAAGATACGATGGTTTTTGATGCAATTTTTTCCCTTCTTTATCATAAGACAACTAAAAATACAAAACCTAACATTGATCCTACATCTTCTATCACATCATATCACATTGGAAATTTCCGTTATTTCAGAGTTTAAAGCAACTAACACCGCTGCCGAAGAGGCAAACACTTCATTAAATTAAAATACTAATTATTATTTCACATAACATCATATTATCTCATAATTAATAAACAAAAACAAATTAAAATTATAATTAAAAATAATAATAATAATAATTAAATTTTTCCCGCTTCCAAGTACAAGAGATTTAGATCCAAACTACTCTATGTCATTGTCGCTCAGCTCACGCTTCTTTACAATAACATAGGATCATTGGATATTATTAAAATTAATAAATGCTTTAATCCGCCATAGACCCAAAATTTAAAAAAACGACAAATTTTTTAATATTTTAGTACAAACCCAAATGCCATAATGCATGTTTATACTTCATTTAATTACGAAATGGTTTGGCAAAAAAGGTTTCACATTTCGGAGTTACATTCAACTACCAATGATTGGAGCTGTAATGAGGCACCAAGCAGCATATAATTTTCATATGTCTATCATTGTTTCAGTTATTTCATCATATTATATTATTTACAACGTAGGTAAGATTATTATTATAAAGAAAAATACTCTACATTATTATATGAACATCACTATATTATACATCAAATAAAAAGGGTTGGGAAGGGACCATCAGAGCACCGGATTGAAGCGATTTGGATGGGGAGAGTGGAATTGCCAACTCCCTGTCGTGAACAATGTGTGAGTAGTGGCGAGCTCTTCTACCTACTCATTGGGAAGTCCTCACGTTTGATGGCTTGTTCGACATTAGGTTCTAGGATTCAAGCATTGGAAGGAGATTCTCATTATCCCGCAGGATTACGCACCCCAACCCCAGGCCAAACCCCCCCAACTATCAGGGTCAGTGTCTCTGCTTACGAGTCCGCCCATCCGTTTTTGGCCCTTCAGACAGTGCTAGAGACAGTGCTAAATTGAATACAGGCAGATGTCGAACTTGATCAAATCATTCGTAGAGGACGATCCACTGTCTTATAGCTGTGCCTGCAACGATGAGTGGTATCTTTTACATACATACATACATACAAATAAGTTTTATAGCCAGAGGTGAAATTAAATTCACTCAAAACCGCTCACTTCTTTGAGTGAACATTGCTTGTGTGTTTACGTTATTTTTTTTTACAGATCAAATCAAGTAGAAAATAGAAACTTTAAAATGCGTTATTCAACCCAAGTTCTTAAGTAAATTAAGCAAATTTTCTTCAGAAGTATACTTGTTTTACTATTTCCCATTGACTCAGCTTGACTACTGCTAAGACGATTCATTGTAAGCGATATTCGGTTAACTGAATAAAAAAATTCTCAGAACTTATTAGAATTAAACTACTATCAAACACTTAAATGACTTCCATCAGATTTTCGTTATTCAAAGCATTAGAATTCCTATCAAACATATTTTGTTTAGATAAGCCGTTTGGAAAAATTCAACCACTTACTCATACAACTCCTTTGAAAATTTTAACATAACCAGAATTTTACTATGCAATGAATTCAATAGGTCATAGTTGAGAATATAGAAAATATATATTCCTAAAAATAAGTCTACGTTTTCTTTAAATCATTGTTCATTTTTCAATTGAATAGTTTATATTAACGTAGGACTTTTTCTTTACATCTAGGGTGTAAAACAAGGAGTATCTATTGGATTTAAAGCCCGATTCAAAGTAAATTTGGACGCATTCAAGTGATCATAACTCAAGAAATAAACAACATACACGGTTGATCAAAACGTCAAAGAGTATTTATTCAAACGATATATAACAAGTTATTACATTTTATCGTTTCGAACGAACTGTCGGACTTTACTTGTGATCGATTCCATCATGATCTGCACAGTCGCTGGTGACACTTTACCGGCGAACTTATTCCACCTTAAACGCATTTATTGTGCATTTGTCACTTCTTTACCGCAACCTCGAAATTTTTGTTTGACAATTGCCCAATATTTTTCGATCGGTCTGAACTGAGGGCAATTCGGAGGATTAATCTCTTTGGCGACGAAATTAACATTGTTTGCAGCATGGAATTCTAGTACCTCCTTAGAGTAGTGGCAGGTGGCTAGATCCAGCCAAATATAACGTTGGTCTTTTGTTGCCAAATGAAGGGTAAAATCCGCTTTTTCAGACACTCTTTAATGTAAACTTGTTTTTAAGGCCGCAACTGTAGATTCCTTGCCAAATCATTAGTTTCCGAGCAAACTTATCAGCAAAAACAAATTTATACCTGGAAGGGACATCCCCACGACCAGTAGCCAGGTAAAATTTTCGTCCGGGGATTTGTTTATAATCCATTTTGACACATTTTTCATCATCCATTAAAATACAACCATCAAATTTCGTCAAAACTCGTTAGCATAGTAATCGTGCTCGCTTTTTTGGCCACTAAATTTTGTTTCAGGGAGCGATTCGGATGTTCACTGGCATCCTTCTCTTAAAAAGGATGTTACGCACGGTGGAAAAGTTGGAAATACGATTTGCCAAATTACGTATGGAGACACCTGGGTTGCCTTTCACGTACCTCAACACCATTCTCCTCAGCTCTTTGTCACTAGTGTCACTTTTATGATAGATGCGCTGTGCTCTATCCACATTTAGAGTACCCTTAAAACGTTTGATAACAAGACACACCGTTGACTTTGGGACTTGTAACTTCTTCTTTAGCATTTCAAGCTTATTGCTTTCACAATTAGCTTATTGCTTGCTCTCAATTTAGTGTTCTAAATGCACTTCCACAGTTATTAATTGAGAGCTTTCGATGCCAAGTACCATTTTTACATGAGTATGATTGTGTGGCAAGTACAATCATACGCTATTGCCCAGGGTGTCGAGAAATTTTCCTTGACGAAAAATTCCTAGACCAGACCGGGAATCGAACCCAGCCACCTCCAGCATGGTGTTGCTTTATAGCTGCGCCTTTACCGACTGAGCTAAGGGAGGACCCTTGGGACTTTTAACACTTTTGCTTTTGCTATTAACATTAGCATTAGCATTAGCATTAGCATTCGCATTGACGTTTGTACACCTCGTGGATGGAACTACAATAAGGAATAATTCGCAATATACACATTGCATGTCACCATGAAACGGAACCAGTTACTGATACGTTTCTTCACGCAATAATCTCCACGAAGACACTCCTCGGTCACTCACCTGGCCACGTCCATGCAACCGTGGGAGATAGAGAAGATTTGGTATAAACCCCAAGAAGATGCTGGGAACTCACGCAGTAGATATCAAAGGGCAAAAGGAAAATGAATAGTCGGAGAGAATATTTAAACAGAATGCTCTTGTTGGTGAACAGAACAAACATTTATTTTAAAATGGTCGTTGGTAGCATCTAGTACAAGAAAATTAAGTGATGCTCCATTTCTCTTCAAACGGTTGGAACTCAAGCAGTGAGTTTAGTCTTAGTCCCATGTGACTTATGGTTCTAGCGCCATTATTTATTCGCTATCTCTAAAGAAAAGAATGTCTGAGAATATGTGTTTTCCTCGTACGATAGAGACGTGGTCACAAATTATTGTCCTAGCATTTAAAGCGAAACATATTTTAGGGACTTCTGCACATACATTGAGCGATTACAGCCTTCGACAACGCACGGAACCTAACCAAAACAAACAATCAAGCTATTCCGTAAGTGGTGACAAATTGAATTTGATCAGCAGGATGACACAATGGAAAGAGGTCACCCGAATTGTAGATCATAGCCACTGAAATGTTCCGTAGGATGTAGTGAGCATTTTCTCTGGACTGTCAGAAATCGGCTTCCGACAAATATCTCTAGGTACCAGATGGACGCCAGCAAGTTCGGTCTTCTCAGGTGCAAGGTAGCGAAAGGTAGCCAGGTGGCGTAATGCTACATAAACAATAACACACACTACAAGACAGTTGGTTCGCTTGTGCCACTCTTAACAAAGTCACTTCCGGTTCACTTACAATGAATGAAAATTTGTTTGGCGATAAAAACTTATGAACGTGGATAAAAACAAACATAGTACAAGGAAACAATCTTCGCCATAGCAACTTGTCGATGAGCCCATTAAAGCCTGTCCACGTTAAATTTTGGACACCAAAATAATAGCAGCAAAAAAAAAATTACACATAAATCAAAAAAACAGATTGCTTATTTCACAATAATAGAGTTACATCTATATTAAAAACAGTTGATTTAGATGTTAATCCTTCTTTATGTGAAATTCTCGAACTTTCTGGGGTACACCCGCCATCAGGTTCCGTACGGTATCCTCAGATACAAGCACCGTGACGATTCTCCATCTTCTCTTGAAATCATCGGTACCATTTGCTTTCTTCTTAGTTTGGAAGAGTTTCCGCTTAACTAAAGCCCAGTACTTCTCGACTGGGCGACGTTCTGGACAGTTTGGTGCATTGGCTGTTTTTGACTTGTATTTGATCTCTTGTACCTTATAACATTCCAGGACGGAATTCGCATAGCGACAAGAGGCTAAATTAGGCCAAAACAGAGATGGAGAGTCGTAGCTTCTGATAAACGGTAGCAACCACCTTTGCAGACATTCTTTCTCGAACACATCCTTATTGATAGTGCCAGTAGAGATGAAACTTTTATATTTTTGACCACAACTACACAGATAGAAAAAAAAAACATTTAATTTTCTGCGTTATCTAATGCACATAAAGGGAATGCTAGATTTGGCAGAAAATAATGGGAAATTTCGTGTAAATTTAAGCCAGATAATGCATGAAACTAGTCTGTTGTATGAAAGATTGCAAACATTGTTGCATGGCGCATGAAAGATTCCAAACAATTTCGTTGTTTACGCTTGCTTTGGTTTGGAATTGAACGAGGGGAAATTTTATGCGCCTGTTAAGATTCATTATTTTTTTCTGTGTACATATGGCCTGCCAAATCAAATACTTCTTCGGGAATTCGGACACCTTTTTTGTCTGGAAATGCTCGGCAACGGGTTTCTCTCCATTGCGGTATAAATAGCGAGACCCGGAAGCTATTTAAAGTCTTCGAGTACGTATGTTTCGTTGTCCATTATGAAACAAGAAAATGTTTACAAAAATTGGTGTAAAGCTCCTTAGCATGACCATTTGCAGTGAAATTTTGCTTGTCATCACGGTTGTGCACCTTTTTCACTTTGTACGCCTTCAGTCTTTGCCTCTGCTTCACTTTGTGTATGTATGATTTTGACTTCCCAACTTTGCGAGCCACATTTCGCACAGAAAGATTGGGATTTTTCTCAATAATCTTGTTCAACTTCTAACCTTTCGATCCACAGTCAAGCGTTGGTAAAATGATTTGCAAACACAAAACACGGTACTTTTCGGAAGTTTTAGTTTCTTGGCTAGATCACGTACCGATAAATTCGGATTTTGCTGCCGTTCGTACAAAATGCGTTTGCGCACTTCCACTTAATTCAACGCCATTTTACTGAATGTAACAAGACTATAAACATGTTGTACCACGAAATAAATTGAAGAGTTTCAGCTGTCATAAAAGTGGACCGTTTCAGCGATCCGTTAAATAACTCAAAATCTGCACTGAAAGAAAACTGTCCGAAATTTAACGTGAGCAGGTTTTAACACAAAAAATGCTCAGGTTCGTTTTAATTATTTTTATATATTTCAGAATATTGCGCAGGAAATTATCTTACAAGCACAGGCTCACACCTCCGATAAACAAATTCTTTAGATATTTCTGATTGTAAATATACACAGTGTTCAATAAGTTCGGATACACTTTCAAAATTTGTTAAAAAAGTGAAAACATGTTTTTTTTTTTTTTGGATTTATGTTATTGAAAGCTATGTTTACAAGGAACGTTTTACAACATTTCTCTTGGAATGACCCCCCTTCCTTGCCTGTACTCTGTCGAGCCTCAAACGTTTCTCGAACGCGTCGCAGGCGGCACGCACGGACTGCATGGGCATTTCAGTCCCAGATTTTGAGAATTACCGTCTTGAAATGATCCAAAGTGCTGACCCTTGTATTCGTTCAGCTTCCCATCATATAGGACCAAACAAAAAAGTCGAGAGGATTCAAGTCCGGGGAGCTGGGAGGCCACAAAGTTTTGTCCAGAAAGTCGGATACAGTGTCCCGACACCAGGCTTGAACCACATTTGCCGTATGGGCTGGTGCACCGTCCTGCTGGAACACGTAGTGCTCATCGCCGTAGAGGCTTCCAGACTGGGGGCAACAACCTTTTCCAAAACCTCAGTTTTGTCCAGTACGCCGCGTTGATTTTGACGATTTTTTTCAATAAACACCAAGGGTAGCTTACCACGTTTGCATACTGCCCCCAAACCATCACCGACGCGGCACTTTGGAACCGAGGGATGTTTGTCATTGGATTCAGGGAATGCCTTTGTCCCTCGATGGCGCCCACACCCGGTCTTTTGCACATTGTGCGGCTGCTGCACCACGAACAGTTTCTCGTCCGAAAAAAACAAACTCCTGACCAGCGTGCCGAGAGAGGATCCTCTTGGCTCGATCCAGCCGCGCACTGCTGGTAGCCTCCGAAACGCCATGGACCTTGCAGTTTTTGTAAGGCCTGAAACCAAGGTCCTTGGTGAGTATGGTGTGGGCGGTTCCAATGGAAACGATGAGATCCGCAGCCGTTTTCCGGATTGAGCGGTTCTTTTTGCGCCGAATTCGCTCCCTCACGATCTTGATGACCCGTGGCGTCCTCGCTGAACGCGGCCGACCGGATCTCGCACGGTCATTGGTCGAGGACGTCTCCCCGGTATCGCCTGATGGTCGTGTAGACAAAATTTTCGCTTGACCCCATGCGATTTCAGCAGCCGGAATATATCGCCGGGTCGCTCACCGTTCAAAAAACGCTGATACGAAATCCCGATACTCTTTTTTCATCGCGCGTAACAAACAAACAACAACTAACAGAATGTCAACACCGCGCACATTCGGTAGCGTATAGTTGAGCTGGAGCTGACACCAATACCAGTGCAGAATATGCACATGGCGCATACCTACGCTATGATGAAAACTTGTATTCGAACTTATTGAACACCGTGTAGTACGGTTTTCGGATGACTCCATAGTTTCACGTTATTCTTATTTCATTTCACATATTTGATCAAATGTTGTAATGTTGGATTTCGAAAAACGACGCATCAATAGAAAAACACGTCACTTTCGAGACACAACCTGCTTCAATGCATTAACAGCTGATCATTACTGTGCCCTAATTTTGCGTAGTTGTTTGAGACAACAAAAGTATCCAAAAAAAGAGCTTGATGTGGTCAAGTATACGTTTTTCTATTCAAATTGTGAGTCAACCTACTATTTAGTTGATCTTAATGTACGTATAGAAAGATTATAATATCGAAAGTTATCTGTAGCCAAAATAAACTCATTTTGTATTGAAATTTATTCCGAAATAAGAACAATTTTCGAGTTATATTCAACGGCGAAAGAACAGTTCCAAAAACCTACCCTACCGGGCTCTGAATGTAAGTTTAAATTTTCCAGCGATATCCATACTTTTCTTTGTAAGAATGGTTAAAACATTAGTTATTGATAAGCTAACTGTCGTGCTATACTGGTTGCGTGCTGTTTCGATTAGCTATTTCGAATCAATTTAGATTTTATTATCCACATTGGCACTCGGCGATAGGCGATAGGGATTATTTAAATATATATATATATATATAAATATATATATATTTGCACACCTTTTCGAACAATCGAATTTATCCGTTGCATTTCACATTAGTCTCCTGTCCAGGGAGTATTGTTATGCAACAGCTTGTGACGCACTAACCGATTGTCCATATCCTGGTCTACTTAGGTAACATATAAAGATCCTCTTGCTACTCAAACAGAGGTTTTTCGATAATAAGAATGTCACAAGGCCAAATAGACCAACAGGCAGAAAATATCGAAAAAGAAAAATGAAAAAAAAAACTGTCAGATCTGTCATAGCATGATGCGAGACAATTGTAGAACTGAAGTGAAAGCCTTCAATATGATAATTTATATTCTTAAATTTTCGGCTTTTCTCTGCTGCTGATATAGTCGAACGTCCAAAGTACACTTTCTCATCGATTTCCTCGAACTCATCAAAAGGTGATAACCAATTGGTTGGCTGTCAGAAAATGTAACCATTCAAAAAGATTTATAATTCCATCGCAAATATAACCAAAAGCTCTTAGAGCTCAATAAGAGAGCTCTCTGTACGCTGGCCTAGTAACAGGGCACTGTCCGAGCAGATATTATTTGAAAAACATTATTCAAATTCAGAATGATATATGCCGCCTCTGTAACCTACACCATGTCCAATATATTCTCATACAAAATAAAACTCTATTTCAAAACGATAATCCAGATTTTATTGATAACTTTGCCCATTATATTGCAATATAATACTGATCAACTACAGCATATGTTTTGGAATAACATCACCTTTAACCTTCTCGACCAGCTCCAGACGTTTTTCGAAACCGTCACAGGCGGCACGCACGACTTTCATCCGCATTTCCGTCCCAAATTCGTTTGATTACGGTTTTGAATTGGTTCATATTAGACGCCCTGTGGTCATTTACCTTCACCAGCATGTATGACTATACGAAATAATCCAAGGGATTCAGATCTGGTGAACTGGCAGGCCATTCATTCTTGTCCAAAAAGTCGATCAAATTTTCTCGGCACCAGCCCTGAACGAGATTTGCAGTATGCGATGGCGCTCCGTCCTGCTGAAACACATAGTGATCATTTTCAAACACCTCTTGTACATATGGCTTGACAGTTTTCTCCAAAACTTCCGCTTTATAATATACGGCATTCACTTTAACGCCTTTTTTGATGAAAACCAGTGGTAATTTGCCTCGCTTGCAAATTCCTAACCAAACCATCACTGACGCAGCACTTTGAAACCGTGAAATATTCCTATTGTGTGGCGCTTTTTCAAGAAAATCAATGTAACAATGAAAAGACATATGTCCTTAGCTACGAAATATAAATAAATAAAAAAAAAAAAAAAATATCACTCTTTGGAACAGTTCTCGAAGATAGAGCCCACAATCTGTCGTTCTAGACATTGTGGGATTGTTGCAAGGCGAATAACTTTTCGTCGGAAACGATAAATTCTTCCCCTCCGTGCCGCGACAAAAGCAGACTTGCTCTTTCGCGTCGTTTCTGCTTGGAAGGTTCCAGCACTCCGTAAACCTTACGTTTCTTGGAAGCCTGGAATCCGAGGTCATTTTGCAGTATATTGTGCATTGACGATCTCGAAACAGAGCGCTGTGATTTTCGTCTAATCCGTTCCCTAGCCACTTTAACAACTCGTGCAGCCCGCACCGTACGAGTACGACCGGATCTCCTTCGGTCATCCATCGAGCAGGTATCACGGTACCTTCGGATGGTTCGGTACACAAAATCCCGCTTTACTCCGAAGTTTTTCAAATTTCTGAAAATAGCGCCCGGGCGCTCACCTTTCAAAAACTTTTTTATCACCACAGCACGAAACTCCTTCATCGCTGGTAAAAGATAAACACCGAATAAAAACAATCGGACATAACCTAAAAACGTTTGTATAAACATAGTGCAAAACTATACCAACACATACGTGAAGCATGTTGAGTAGTTGCATGACACCAATGCAAGGAAAAAGTGTATGAGAATATATTGGACACGGTGTAGAAAGCGAAACATCGGAGCATCTGCTTTGCAGCTTTAGTACATTGTATAGGCGCAGATCAAAAGTTGTTGGTAGTGGTTGTTTTCAGCCCAATGAGGTGTCTGCCAATCCTGGTGAGGTGATTGGGGTCATAAACCAAATCATACCTGACTGGGAACGTATCGTGGCAAACAGCTAATCACCCAACAAATGGTGGGTAGCTTGCCCAATGCGTAAACAGAAAAAAGTTTGTATCAATGAACGCAGCAGTGCTTAAATCCCAAACAAAAATCCAGTTTAGATTTACATTTAACCCTTTTGTGTTCGACAGGATACCCGGGTACCTTCTCAGGTTTTACATTACGAAATGTCATAGTTTATTTCAAAACAGGAAGCTGAAATTCTATAACATCTAAGTAAAAGTTGAAAGGCAACTTTTTGCATAAAAACATTATGTATGGTAACAAGGGTCCGAAGGGGGGGGGGGGAATTTTTTACCCCTTAAGTTAACGACAGGGTACCCGGGTAAATTCTTTTGGTACCGTTAGATTCAAAAACTCATTCGCTCCATGATTATTTACCGGCAATGTTCATTTGAGTTCATCTAGTACCCGGAAATCCGAGTTTCCGGGGGGTTGTGGATCCTGTACGGAGACACTATTTGGGAATATCAATTGAATTTCCTGGAATGGATGTCAAAATCTTTGGAATAATTCCAGAAACTATTTTCATTCCATTGTGGGCCTTATGTTGACATATCCCCGGAACAGCCATTCTGTAACAGGTTCCCGTGGGGCCTCGAGTGGTCATGAACAGATTTAGAAGGAAACTCTCGGCAATATGGGTATATCGGAATTCATGAAATTTCTCCAGAAAGCTATTGCTCAACGTTTTGGGGCCATCTGATAATTTGTCCTCGGAACGGTCATCCCGGATCAGATTCCTGTAGGGCCTCGAGTGGCCATGGACAAAAGGGCCGCACCTTGAAAAAATATCCTACTGAAGAAATTTCATGAATGTTGAACCCATAGTGCCCGGGTATCTCCTAGAAAAAAATCCTAGACCAGACCTTGAATCGAACTCAGTCACCTCCAGTATGGTGTTGCTTTGTAGCTGCGCCTTTGCCGACTAAGCTAAGGGAGGCCCCCTGAGTATAGCTTTAAACGGCCTAATTTAAAAATATGGGGTTGTCGGGTAAAATCAGCACATATCACTGTTAACCAACCCGTGCGGTGGATGTGACTACCTCCACTTGAGTTAAAAAAAATATCGTAAGATTTGGCCTGGTTAGACTACCGCAGACCCCTCTCCGAGTATGCATATATATTAGACATTATTTTAAAAATTCGGGGGAATTGGGGCTGAAATATGTCCAATATCTCTGTTTTCATTTGACCAAGGTCACAATGAGGTTGGTTACTCGATTTATCCTATAGTCACTCGTACACCAGTCGGGAGGTACTGAACAAGAGTACTAATGGACACAATAAGTTAAAGTTTATACCTGTACGAGGTACAGAGTTAAAATTATTTTGTAATTTTCAGTTTATTTTCATGCACATAAAAAGAGCGTGCAAATTACTTCCAAAATAAAATCTGTTTTAAAATGTTCCACGACTACAAAAGCTGTAATATTTACTTAATTGAATTTTACATGACCTGCACAAATAACCACCGTGTTCATTATTTTATCCAAGTTTATTTTTCACGTTGCAGAAAGAGAATGGGAGAAAATATATTTGGTTTATGGTTTAGTTCAATCAATAACAAAATAATGAAAACAAATAAATTTGGGCCTTCAAGTGACAGAAAAAATCCTGTAAAAGAACAAATAACAGATTGAAAATCGTTTTATTTTCATCAGAAGACCTTTAATAAGGAGATTGTAATCCTTGGTGTGATCGCTGAAATGTTTTTTCACAATTAAAGAAGACTAATGGTCTGCGTTCCAAGACTATAAAGCTTCTTCCAACATGGCATTTAGTTTTCATCCATGGATATGCCTTGAAAAAAAAATGGATATCAAAGAAACTCAACTGAATCAGATATTAAAGTTGAAAAATAAATCAAAATTACATGCGATGTAAAACGTTCACATAGTAAAAATATACCTATGTTATGCATAGTGTTCTTTAATTTTAATTTAAAAATCGTGCACAAAATCAGAGCATTGATAAACATGGAAAAATACGTTTATTTGCATTAGTTCATCCATAAATTCACGCAGAAAAAATAGTAAAGCACATTGCACTCGTTTTCCAATGCGTTATCATACGAATTTACACAGTTAAATTACGTTCCGAGAGATTCGTTCGACATGCAATTTTCAAGATTTAATAATTATTTCGATGAAACGCAGCCCTCTGAAAGCATGCAGACCATTTTTAGTCAGAACGATTCGACCTCCCACTTGATGGTGCATGTTTGGATTGATCAATATGCAAATAAATGCTCCACTTATATTTAAGTCTCCTGTTGTCAAACGTGAATAATAAACTAGAATGTAAAAATCAACAATGCAGTCTGAAGCAGATCACGTAAAATTCAATTGAGAAATTATTACACGATGCGATTTCTGAGTCGTGTAAATTTGAAACCGTGTGTCATTTTAAAGCTATTGGCATGCTCTTTTCATGTGTTTCAATCCATAGATTGAAAATACAAAATACACACTTAGAAATTATGAATTTTACACGAGACGTAATTCATGTTTGTAAAAAGCCGGGCAACGTAAACAAAGATTTTATGTAAAATTGTACTCCTGAAACTGACAAATGCGCAATTCGACAAAAGATATGTTTGATTGAATTTATTTTCTCATCTTTTTCAACTCATTCTTATGTGCTAAAAAGGACGCTTGCATGTGTCGGTCCTGTGATAGATCCTCATTGATCGATTCTTTTCATCGACTTCGTTTATCACGTCTAAATAAGGTATTTGGAATTCTGCTTGCAGTTCAGGTTTAGTGAAGACGTTGTTAGCTTGTAAATTGAACAACAGATTCTATGAAGATAGGCCCTTTTTAAAATGTCACGCAAGAATTTAGTTATTCTTATATCGCACACTTATACATAAAGCAAAAAAAAAAAAATTGCAGATCAAACGGGGAATTTTGCTTAGAATACTATTTTTTTCAGTGAATTTTTTTGCTGCTTAGTAAATACGATCAAACTCGGGATGGAATAGAGAGTGAAAATATCATTCCAATATTTTATGGTAAGGTAAAGGTAAAACGGGAAAAACAACACAAACTGGTGGTTGAAAATAATGGGTCAGTTATGCCAAACGATCAATTCATATGCAATAGAATCCTCGCACTGAACCAAATGTAAAAGCCATCACACTCCCGTACTCACCGCTAGCATTCAGAAGTCCAAAGGGTCACCCAGCTGCAGCACAGATGCTTATCTCCGGAAATGTTCTCTTACTTTATTGACCGCATAGCTGCTAGTGTATTGAGATATCTACATACATATGTATAGATCCGTATAGGGATACGTTTAGATATAAAGGAATGTATTTATAATGATGATAATATGCACACGCATCCTAACAGTAATGATAACACCCCACAGCAGCAGTAGACATAATTTCATGTAAATGTCAGCAACATCAACAGACTATAAATCATCAGCAAACAACTGCTGCTCACGAGTGTCATCATCCTGCTCCTCGATGCCGTCAGAAAATCGACCCGAGCGTCACAAGTACGGTAGCCCCCTGGCCGTGCAATGTGCGCGATGCCCCGTTGCTGTTCCGTATCTAATGGGGTGGTTGCCGCGACGGAATTGACGCTGGCATCTGAGTGTTGCGTGCCTTCTCCAGGCTGCTTCCGCCGGGACCCGTTCCGATGTTTGTTCCGGGGTCCGTAAACGCCTCCTGCACCGGAACCGTACCCTGCCCCAGATCCGAATAAACCCTTCGGTGGCACTGCACTCTGATGGCGAGAAAGAAGGAAGAGAAGAACAGATGGTTAAAAATAATTTTTTTGGTTAGTTTCACATTTTTATTTTTCTGATTCATGGAGCGCACTATCACGCATCCACATGATAGCATATTTTATATTTATTCGATCAAAAATTTATGGGTGATCATGTTAGACTCTTTTTTTTGCATTCTCGATTTTTCATTGCGTGAGCGAGTTGAGGTGCGTGTACCATTAAATTTGCATGCATTGATGGAAAAAAAGGTGTGGGGCAGTTGTTGCTGCGTTTTTCGTACTCGACAAATACGATGTAGTTTGAAATGACAAAAAAATAAAATCAGTTATGCGTTTTTCGGTGATTGCACATCAGGTCATGTTTGCAGCGTTTATGATTTGCTGCAGGTTTTCGAGAACGTAGAATTGATTGATTGGGTTTTCATAAACGAAAGTTTATAAAATACACCACTGATAAATTCACATGTTCGAGGATAGTCAATAAGTACTACTTTTTGGATTACTGGGAGAACTTTAGTTTACAAATTGATTTTCTCTCAGCATCATATCACACAAGATAATCAAACACAATAATATCTGCTAGAAGATTAATGCCACAATACTACAATTGATAAGGTTTGGCATGACGTGGTGAAGCAATCAGAATGCACGTATTTTGTAAGTGGCTCGAGCGATATAGATAAATATGGAGCGAAATGAGAACCATTAATATCAGCCAAATAATCAATTTTTTTTTTTTTAAATTTTTACATATGATATGGCAATCACTAAAGGATGTGCAAACATTGGAGTTCTGCTATGTTGATGATTTTTTAATTTGTGGGGGGATGTAAATTACTGCGTCCATAGAACTATATTAGTATGGCCCTGTTTGCTGTACGAATCATGCAAGCCGACCACTATACATTGAGTGGTCAGTTTATTGCATTGACACGCTCCCAGTCAGGTATAATGTGGTTTATGATACCAATCAACTTTCCAGGATTTGCAGACAAAATCTCACTGTTCTGTAGCCAGCCGCTACCGAGAAATTTTGATCTACGCTCGTATAATGCACTATATACGCAAAGCACATTCTCCGAGTTTTCAAGTTCCATAGCTCATTGTGTCAAATATCATTCTGAACTTGGCCTACGTTATTCAACATATATCTGCTCGGACAGTGCCCCATTATAAGTGCAAAGAGCTCTTTTGTTGAGCTTTAAGAGTTTTGTGGTATTGTAAACAGTTGGTATTATTAATCTTTTTGAATGGTAACATCTTTTTTTTTTTCCTCTCTTCGGGACATAAACCACTGCGACCAGTTATTTGATCTATTGTAGTATATCCCGTATCCTTTGTTTAGTGCATGTCGAGTTACTTCATCACTATTGAGAAATGATGAAGTATTCGGTGTTGTTACAGTTGTCATTGTTTGTTTTGTTGGCAATGAATCGAGTTTTATTGAAAGTTTCCGCTTTTTAAACCCTTTGTGAGCGACAGTACTCTTCAAAGGCGCGCCCCTTTATCCGTCAAAACCGGATTCATTGCAAACATAACAAACAATGACTCCGATACTGACCATGCATCAGAACCCTAGTCATAACCAATTCAAACTATAGAACATCAAATAGAAAAATGAGAATCCACATAAATGAATACTAACCATGTTTCCCTTATTCCAAGCTCATCCTCGGTGGCTCAATCCGAGTATTGTCACTTTTCACAAGACATAAAATGTAATAAGGACTAAAATATGTTCCTTTGATTACAAAAACAAATATGTTCCCTAGTTTGAATTAATTCAGACTAGGGTTCGGTGGTAGATCTGATACCCCGTAACGCACCACAAAAAGGTGATCTACCAGCGTTACGGGTTTGGTTACATCTTTGAACAGCCAACCAATTGGTCATCACATTTTATTTTTTCTAGTTTTTTTTTAGTTTCATTCGCATTGTATTACATAAAGGGTGTTCCGATCAAAATTTGGTCAAACAGTAACGTGTGTGAGTCGATCAAAGTTTTTATTAATAAGTCAAATTATTTTTCTTTTTCAAGTTCAGTTAATACAGAATACAGAAGAAATATTCAGTTGAGCTTCCTTTTTACCGAATGCAAATGCCGGGTCTTTCGTTTAACACCTACCATAAGATTTTGTACAGTCTCCTTGTCCACTTTATTCGCCGCAGAACGCCAGTTTGCCTTGAACTGTTTCTCGCTCACAACAGCTTTTTGAGTCTTCTTAAGGTTCCGCTTGACGATGGCCCAATATTGTTCGATTGGGCGGAGCTCTGGCGCGTTGGGAGGGTTCTTGTCCTTGGACACCACTTGAACGTTGTTGGCAGCATACCACTCCATGGCCTTTTTCCGTAATGGCAAGATGCCAAATCCGGCCAAAATAGAACGGAACAATTGTGTCGCTTCAGGAAAGGCAGTAGACGTTTTTGTAGGCACTCGCTCAGATAAATTTCCTGGTTGACGGTTCCGGTCGCAATGTAAACGTTGCTCTTCAAGCCACAGGTACAGATGGCCTGCCACACCAGATATTTCTTCGCGAACTTTGACAGTTTAATGTGCTTGAAAATATCTGCCACCTTTCCCCGTCCGGTTGCCGTATAAAATTCCTGTCCAGGAAGCTGTTTAAAGTCTGCCTTGACGTAAGTTTCATCGTCCTGTACCACGCAATCAAACTTCGTCAGCATCGTCGTGTACAACTTTCGCGATCGTGCTTTGGCCGACGTGTTTTGTTTATCGTCGCGATTTGGAGTTACCACTTTCTTGTAAGTCGACAGTCCAGCTCGTTTTTTAGCTCTATCCACGGTTGAAGGCGCCACTCCCAGCTTCTTTGCGACATCTCGGACGGAGAGGTTGGGGTTCCGCTCGAAACAGCGGGCAACTCTTTTTGTCGTCGCTGTGGCCTCCGGCTTTCGATTTCCCCCCGATCCAGCTTTCCTGGCTGTCGACAAACGTTCACCGAACACTTTTAATACGTTGGTAACAGTTGATTTAGCCACATTCAACCATTTCGCCAACTTGGCGTGAGAGTAGTTTGGATTTTCGCCATGCACGTGCAAAATTTTGATGCGTTGCTTCTCTTCCTTCGACGACATTTTGATAACTGAAGTGCTAATCTCAAAATCAAAATAGAGGCATGATGCTACACGCACACATCTTCAAAATGAGGGGTGTGCAAAAATGTTTAATGCACGATGAAAGGAAATGCGTCAAGTTTAAGTCGACCAAATTTTGATCGAAACAGTATTTTCTGAGACAAAAAATCTCTGATCACGTCTTCCTACGAAAGGGAAGCAAAGCCGTTGGTCCAGGCCCATGTGTTTATGTGTTCAGTATGTAGGATCTAGATCGTCTCCCAGGCATAAAAATCCAGCCTCAGGCTGAAAGTCACGTAAATACGGAACAGCAACAACAACAACACCACAAATAATGATCCTAAGCACACGTTGTTCAAATGCTCCAAGTCCTCCTCGAGCATTTTCCACGGCTCATGCTCGTAGAGAACTGTTTATCCGATATATCAGCGTCTTGTACACGGTAACTTAGTACAGGGATGAGGTTTACCAGAAAAAAGGGATTTGTACAGTCCATAGTAATCAATATTTGTGGTAAAAATGCGTTTCCAAATTTATCTGCTGCAGTTGTTATCCGACTTCAACGGAAGAGGCACACAAATTCATCCATCAACTCATTTTCGTACTCCATTTTCGTCGATTATCACAGATCAGCCTAGGTGAGTTCTATCATGCCCGGTTCTCGCTACAAATAGATACTAAGTCTTCGGCATTTAAACCATCATTTTCTGCTTCACGTCACAGCGATACTGGTCAGCAAACTCAATGGAACATTCTTCAAACGATGTCCTAGTCGTCAACGAGAAACAGATGAAATGGCTGGATTTATTGAAAATTAGGCCCCACATTTTTACGCCCGCACGTTTCACTACACCTTCTAGCGCAACATAAAACATTTAAGATTGTATTCGAAAAAAAAAGCAACCGACAAAAATGAATTACCAAAAAAAAAAATTTAGTCGGATATTTTGAAAACTCTCAGAAAATAAATATTCAAATTTTCTGTGCCACGACCCGATTTTTGTGTGAGCCTTGCTACGCTGGAAATAAGTTTTTTCAAATATTTTTTCGTTTGCTAATGTGCTTAATTTTGCAAAATTATACGTAGGTGTGTATTTTTAATTATACACTCAGATCTTATGTTTCTACTATGGTTTTTCTTTCAGTGTAGAAGCGTTTCATTGACAAAACATTTATCTTCAAACTACGCCGTATCCTGTCATTTTGTATGTTAACATTTTCTCTTGCATAACCTTGGTCTAACTTCTTGTGCATATGTAGCACTGAGAGAAACTCAAGCATCCCCAATTCTTGAATAACACTGGTTTACAACTTCTCTCAGATCATACTGCTTTCCCTACGAAATACTTTTTTGGTTTTGAGTTGCCTGCATAATTCTCATGTTTGGTTGAAATTTTTGTTTCATTTGTATGATAGCCCCCTCCCCTCCGGAGAGGGGTGTAGTCTTGAACCACCATAGAAAAAAAAATCCTGCTCCCAAAACCCCCACCCGCCAGATTTGGTTCCAGTTGCTTGATTTGTTCTCGAGTTGTGCAGACATTTGTGTTTCATTTGTACACTGATAGGCAAAATAAAGTGCCACACCTCATCGTTTTTTCAATTTCTCTCATTTACTTGGTTCAAATTAAAGTAAACACACTGTATTTTTTTTATTATCTTATTTTTTATATTCTTTTTAGCATTTCAATAATTGATGTGTCCTCCTTTGGCCTTCAGGACCTCCTGCAGGCGCTTCGACATGCTCTCGACCAGGTTCTTTAGGTGCTGTGGATCCAGCTCTTCCCAGGCGCGCTCCAGGGCTTCAAAAAAGTTATTTTTATTGGTAACACCAGTTTTGTCAACCCTGGCATCGAGAAACGCCCACAAATTCTCGATGGGATTGAGGTCCGGGCTTTGTGGAGGCCATTCCAGCGGTTTGATCCGACAAGACCGGAAGAAAGACTTGGTCTTCTTGGCAGTATGCTTCGGGTCGTTGTCCTGCTGGAATACGAACTTCTCTTCAAGGCCCGTCTGGATCAGCGAAACCTCCAGATTTTCTCGCAGGATGTTGATGTAAGAATCTGCCGTCATTATCCCGTCGATTTTCACAATGCTTCCCACTCCACCCCACGAAAAACACTCACAGACCATCACATTTCCTCCTCCATGCTTCATCGTGCCTTGGATGTGGCGCTCCTGAAGCTCCTCTCCCGATCTGCACCAAACACGAACCCGCCGCTTTCGGTTAAACAGCTCGAATTTTGATTCGTCCGTCCAGAGAACCGTTTTCCAGAGGCAAACGTACTTTTGCATATAAAAAAATAAACGATCCATAAAAAATTGAAAATCGTGCCACGAAAAACGCATTTTTGACCCACAAAAAAAATGAAATTATCCATAAAATACAGCAATGTGATCCATACTTTATAACAAATTTAGCAATAAAATATCAAAAATGTACCGTTTTATATCTAGGGCATGGTCGTTAAAAGTGTACGGATTACCCATAAACATATTGCAAATTATCCATAAAAGGTTCAATAACTTTCCTTAAACTTGTAAAATTGATCCATAGAATGTAACCTTTGTGCAATAAAATATATTCGCATGTTCCATAAATTATTTGAAATTTTCCATAAATAAATTGCCAATGATCCATAGAATGATGAATAATGAACCATAAGCTTATAATAATGATACATAGTAAATAAGTTTTGTTCGCTAAACCATTATGTATGATCCATAAATTATGCCTGCATTTTTCCAGGTTGGGGCACTTTGTTTTAAATTTTGTTCCTTAAAGATTGTAAAATTGATCTCCAACTGCGTTACTACTTAGATTTAGTGACATGTCCGTTCTTTTAGGTACCGGATAAAATATTGCTGCAAAAGAAGGATTGCGGAGTTTTTGCGTAGCCGTATTGAGGATAGAAGAACTAAGGTGGAAGAAAGCGGTCGATGTTTCCGACATCCGAATTGTTAACATAGCGTAGATTAGATTCCAGGCAAACGGCTGATTCAAGCATTTGCCCGGTATAATGCAACAGAGGATGTTTTTTTTAGTTTGGTCCGACGAGCGACAGCGAGTTGGACAGCAAGCGTCTGCCCAGCATAATTTAAATCAAATTTTCTGAAACAACAGTTTAATCAAGTCATAAATTTGACCTGAAGTTCTTTATGTGCAGGAGGCTCTTTACCAAATTTCTTGACAAACATGTGTCGCAGTTGCAGGGAGATCAAATAATGTTAAGTTCACAAAGTTGGTTTGTTATGAATCATTTTTTGAAGACTATGATATGTTATACAAACTATCAGGGGTCCCTGGCAATTTATCTATGGAACATTTACAATAATTAATAGATGATACGCACATATGTTACATTCTGTGGATCAATTTTGCAAGTTTAAGGAAAAATATTGAACCTTTTAAGTATCATTTGCAATGTGTTAATGGGAAAGCCGAAAAAAATTGTATATTCTTCCCTTGATATAAAACGGTTAATTTTTTATATTTTATTGCTAAATTTTGTTAAAAGTATGAATCAAATTGATGAATTTTACGGATCATTTCTATTTTATTTTTTTGTGGGTTTTCACCAGAGTCTTATGGGTCAAGAATGCGTTTTTTATAGAACGATTTTCAATTTTTTCATGGATCATTTCTTCAGTTTTAAAGGTGCAAAAATAGGGCTGCCGTAGTTCTTTACGTGCACGAGTGCTCTTTACCAAATTTATTGGAAAACAAATGTCACAGTTGCGGTCGTAAAAGAACGTGAGATCGCAAGAGTAAGTCAGCTTTCTGAAAATTAAAAATCTTCTCCAAAGTGATCCTTCTTTTACAGCAATATTTAAGCTGCATTGCTAAAGGAACGGACATGTTAATAAATCTGAGTAGTAGTGCAGTCAAGGATCGATTTCCCTGTAGTTAAAATTTATAAAAATTTGTACCCAAAATTGGAAAACTCCGGCATAATTTATGGATCATACATATTAACTTAAGTGCACAAAATTTATTTGCTATGGACCATATTTAGAAGTTTATGGTTCATTTTCAAACCAATTATGGATCATTGGCGATTTATTTATGGAATATTTTCAATAATTTATTGATCATGTACATATATTTTAGTTCACAAACGTTACATTCTAATGATCAATTTTACAAGTTTAAGGAAAGTTATTGAACCTTTTATGGATAATTTGCAATATATTTATGGGTAATCGTTACAATTTTATGGATCATAGCCTAGATATATAACGGTGCATTTTTGACATTTTATTGCTAATCACATTGCTGTATTTTATGGATCATTTTAATTTTGTTATGGGTTTTCGTCAGAGCTTTATGGGTCAGAAATACGTTTTTTATGGAATGAATTTCAATTTTTCATGGATCATTCCTTCAGTTTAAAGGTGCAAACATAGGGCTGCCTTTTCCAGAACTCTAGGGGCTTATCAGCATGCTCCTTAGCAAACTTAAGCCGTTTGGCTTTGTTTGCCTTGCTGATAAATGGGCGCTTCCGGGCAAGTTTGCTATTCAATCCCTGTGCTACGAGACGGCGACGAACAGTTCGACCGGAAACTGATAACTGAAGGGTTTCCTGGATCTCGCGGACAGTTACTTTCCGGGTTCTTCTTGACTTCGCGCATGATCCTGCGAGAAAATCTGGAGGTTTCGCTGATCCAGACGGGCCTTGAAGGGAAGTTCGTATTCCAGCAGGACAACGACCCGAAGCATACTGCCAAGAAGACCAAGTCTTTCTTCCGGTCTTGTCGGATAAAACCTCTGGAATAGCCTCCATAAAGCCCGGACCTCAATCCCATCGAGAATTTGTGGGCGATTCTCGATGCCAGGGTTGACAAAACTGGTGTTACCAATAAAAATAACTTTTTTGAAGCCCTGGAGCGCGCCTGGGAAGAGCTGGATCCACAGCACCTAAAGAACCTGGTCGAGAGCATGTCGAAGCGCCTGCAGGAGGTCCTGAAGGCCAAAGGAGGACACATCAATTATTGAAATGCTTTTATTTTACTTTAATTTATGTTTTCTGTAGCCTAAATGAAGTGGGCACTTTATTTTGTCACTGTTTTTTGTTTCAACACAAATTGTTTTTTTTTTCTCTAAGTAAAACTCCTTTTTTTCAGTATACCATAAGTGAAACTTAAAAAGAATATAAAAAATAAGATAATAAAAAAAAATACAGTGTGTTTACTTTAATTTGAACCAAGTAAATGAGAGAAATTGAAAAAACGATGAGGTGGGCACTTCATTTTGCCTATCAGTGTATGAAAGCCCCTCCTTCCAGACAGGAAAGGAGTCTCTAACATCATAAGAACCTTTTCCGGTCCCGAAAACCCCTGCATACAAATGTATACAGTAGGAAATATTCTCATGATTGGTTGAAATTTGTGTTTCATTTGTATGATAGCCCTCCTCCCTTCCAAAGAGGGTAGGGGTCTCAAACAAACGTGGAAACATATCTTTCCTCCGAGATCCCCATAGGCCAGATTTTTTTATTTGCTTTTTTAGATGTAGCGTTATGCAGAAATTTCAGTTTCATTTGTATGACAGCCCCCTTCTAGGAGAAGAGAGGGGTCTCAAACCATAGAAACATTTTTCACCTCCAGAAAACCCCACATGCTGAATTTGGTTCCAGTTGTTTGCTTAGTTCTTGAGTTATGGAGAAACTTCTGTTTCATTTGTATGATAAACCCCCCTTCTAGAGAGAGGAGAGTTATCAAGCGGCCATAGAAACATTTTTTGCCTCCAAAAAACCCCACACGCTAAATTTGGTTTCCTTTGCTTGATTAGTTCTCGAGAAATGTAAAAATGTGTGTTTCATTTGTATGAGAGGGGTTATACCACTATCATTAAAACCTTTCCCGGCCCCAAAAGCTCCGCCATACAAAATTTCACGTCGATTGGTTCAGTAGTTTTTTATTCCTATTACAAACTTTATCCACTCTTTCTTCAAATCCTCGTCGTTTTTGAAGACCTTCCCTATTTTCCGGAACTTGCTCTTTTTAATCACCCAGAATTTTTCTATTGGCTAATGTTCTTGCGAGTTTGGCAGATGTTCCTCCTTCGGCACAAAAACAACATCGATGGCTTCGTACCACTCCATCACCGGATCCACATGATGCCACGATGCCAAGAACCAGCCAAAACAGACTGTCAACTTTGTGGGAAAGGTTGCAGGTGCCTGTGGAGGCATTCTTCTTTATATATTTGGTTGTTGATAGTACCGGTCGTTATGTACGGCTTGCATAATTTGCCGCTCCCACGAATCGCCTGCCACACCTAGTACTTCTAGGCAAATTTGTCGGCCTGGAACATCCAGGTGGGACTTGCCGCTGAAAAACTCCAGGCCGAGGATCTGCTTGGCGTCCTTGGCTTTAATGTACATCCCGTCGTCCATTACGATGCATTGTGGTTGTACCAACCTGCGGTACAGCTTCTTGGTACGGGATTTGGCCAGCGTATTCTGTTTCTCGGTTCGGTTGAGCGCCGTCCTTACCTCGAAGACATGAACTTAGGCCCACTTCATTGTCTGCTGGACGAACCAGGCGGCCACGTCCCGAATCGAATGGTTGCGCGCTTGAAGTAGTCCCTCACCTTCCTTGCGTTCACGGAGTCGGTCGTCTTCGTCTTTCTTCCGCTACCATCGCTACCATCACCACAGGGTCACCTCGTTGAACGATTTTACAACTCGGGACATGGTCCATTTGTCGATTCCCAACTGTTTCGTGATCCACCTGAGGTACTGGCCTGGACTTTCTACGACCGCACCCATTATTTTTCGTCGACAGATTGATTGATTGTGTCGAAAGTTTGCACATGTAAACATTACACTCTAAACTAGTTTACCCAAAAAAAATTACCCATATAAAAAAAAGTTATGCTTTGAAATTGTCCAATATTTTTCGATTGGTATCAATTCCGGGCAATTCGGAGGATTCATCAGCTTGGAGACAAATTCGATCTTGTTGGCAAAATACCACTCCAGAACCACCTTGGAGTAGTGACAGCTGGCCAAAACGGGCCAAAAGATGACTTTGCCGCTATGCTTGCGAGATGAACGGCAATACACGCCATTTCGAGCATTCTTCGATGTAGACTTGGGATGTCATCGTCGAGGATGTGACCGCCGGATTTGACATGCTGCCTCTTCGCGCGGCGAGTGTTTGACTGGTACAGCGATAGCAATGTTATTTTTATACCATAAGACTTCAATCCACCGAACTCGCTGGAGTTTTGTGCGATTGAGAAGTTTTGGGCCATCATGAACACCTTAAGTATTCTAGAACAAGCTGGTTTTCAAGAAACAGTGTGTGAAAGTATCAAAAGAAATCGACCCTACTATTGCCCAAAACCTTATAAGTGGTGTCAAGGGCAATTCGGTCTTGAAGAAGGGGTTCAATAAAAAAAAATGAAGTTAATACCTAACTATTATGTTGCAGTTTATTTTCTTCGAGTTTCAAGAAAATCCGACTAAAAGTAAATTTTTGGCGATCATTTTTGCGTATCTTATTTTTTTTTTTTCAAGTACAACCTTTAACCCTTGTGTGTCCAATAGAGTACAACGAAACTGAAATGATATTTACTTAGGAAACATCCATCCAACTTGGAATCTTTTAGCAGCGTTGGATTCATGAACTCATTAAGTTTCCTAAAATTCCCAAAAACGATCGATAGACATCACCCAAGAAACAATTCAAATGCAAATTGATTTTTTTCAAGTTTTGTGGTAGTTTTATCAAAGCATTATGGAGATCATCTGGTTTTATCGGGGCATTTTCCAAGTTAAGGTGGTTTAACTTGATTAACAGTTCTTAAGAGTGATTAAAGAACACTTGAAGACCCCTCTATAAAACGACATCATTTATAAGTGTAATTCATCTTCTAAGTAATTTTATATGATACTTGATTCCCCTCTCAAGACATCGTTTCGCTACTTTCATAAAACCTGATAAAAGTTTTGAAAATGTTTTTATGACATTCTTCTTTAAGATGAATTTATCTTGAAAATGCTGCCATAAAACGCTCTTAGAAACATATGATATTGAATAAGAGCACATTTTGAGAAAGAACATTATGTGAAAAAAAAACTGTCACAATGGTGGAAGAAAAGGTGGAAGAAATTATGAAATAGTGGAACGTTCAAGCGGAAATTCAATAAAAACATATTCAATATATTGAAAACTCCCTCACCTCAGCCACCAACGACAAATGTTTTTTTGGCCATCGCAGGATTCCATTGCAGCCTACTGAGACTAACTTATCAGAAGGGTCTATGCGTTATACGTCCTATTTTTTGTAACGAATCAAATTAAATGGTGCAATGTGCCGCCAGTTGAAAACCGAAATGCATAACTCATGATAATTGATTTTATGCCAGTTGTGCAAGTTAAACCTAACGTCCCAGGTAGTCCCAGCGTTATATGGCGCACCACCGTGGAAATACAGGCCAGTACTTTTGACGTTAGGTTTAACGTGAACTGCGATAGTAAAATGTTATGTTAATGTTAAATTCTCCCGAGTCATGCATTTCAGTTCCCAATAGGCTACACAATATTTATACTCGTTGCAAGTAAACATTAGTATATCATCAGAGCGAAAATCGATTTTTCTCATGATCTATTCGTTAAATCTAAAGTCGGAAGTAGTGCGCTGGAATCGTTCATTGATCCACTACACAGTGCACTTCTTCCGAAGTTAGATTTAGCGTATAGATCAAGAGAAAAATAATTATTCGCTCAACTGATGATTCAGCCGTCGACGCAATATTATTATCTCTTATTCGTCCCAAAACCATTGGTAGCATGTTCAAGTTAAAGTTCTTTTTTTGGTTCTTATCGACTTACGCTGGTGAGTAAAAACAATAAATTATAAGCTGTAATTATAACAACGAACAACATTTATGCATAGGCACATTTGATTTGAACGTTCACATTTTCTTTGTTTATGTTGTGCCTTCTCCACATCATTATGGCTAACTTACGTGGGACTTGTTTATCTTGAGGAATTCAAACAAGTTTTATTCAAGCGTAACTCATCTTTTTCAAGAATAGCACAAATAAAGAGGAACTTATCGCGCTCCTCAAAAAATCTTGTTAGTCTTGTGCAAGAAATATTAGTTTTATTTGCGCTTTATGGTAGTTTCAGATAAAACCATTGAAAATATGGCGAGCGTGGCTATTCCAGATTCCCTCGGAATGGTAGCCATTTACATATGGATGCAAAAAAAACTCTCGTTTTTCCAGTGCTACGAACAATTTCTGCTGTTTAAAATACATTTTGAAACTTAAAATGGATTGTGGAACAAATTAATCAAGATCTAACAATTTATCAGCCTATTCACTTTATTGTTGAATTTTTCAAGTAAAATTTATGTTTTAAAAAAATCAATGTTCTAGCAATAATTCAGTGGCGCATTAAAATTTTCGAATTTTTATGTAATAAAACACCAATAAACTGAATGTCGCATGAAAAATTTATCAATTGCAGGCAAAAAACATATGCATTTATGGTTAACGATTAATTTACATACGTATCCACGTTGGAAAAAATTGATATCGATATTATTTGAATTGAACCCTACCAAAAAGGGTGTCAAAACTTTTTCAATCGTTCCAGAAGAAAGTTTGCCATAGTTATTGGACCATCAATTCACTTGTCTTCGGAGTGGCCAGTTCAGAGTAGGTTCCCAAAGGGTTGCGGATAGCCAAAAAATTGACTATAATACAAGCGTAAAATTTGTTTGCAGGAACTGTCTCTACAACTATGTACACTACCAGTCATAAGTACGAACTCACTTGGAAAAGTATTGCAACACTCAGTTGAGTATTGCATCACTTCGAAAAGTTTAGCATCACCTGAATAATGGTACATTCATGATACTACATCACCAGACCCTTAATGTCTGAAAAGGTGCGGTCTTGAGCAAAGTTATTCAGAAGGTCAAGGGTATTCGGAAGGTGGACCGTTTGGTTTGGAATCCATCGCAACGTGGCGCTAGTGAGCATGCAAAATTTAGCATTTTCAACTTGTTCTATCTCGTGATTCTGATAAGACAGATAGTTCGAATCTTCGGGAAAGTTTTTCAGAAGGGGTTATTTGAGCCTAATGCACTTCGTATTCAAGTGATTCAGGACTGACTCGCCTAAAATTCAATTGATTTAGGACAGACTGACTTCTCATTCAAGTGATTTTACATATTTTAGATCTGATTCATTCCGTATTCAAGTGCTTCAGGTCTGATTCACTTAACATTCAAGTGATTTAGGATGAACTCACCTCAAATTCAAATAATTCAGAACTGACTCCTAAGACATTCGATGTCTGGTTCACTTCATTGTGTGATTCGGGTCTAACTCACTTCATTTTCAAGTGATTCAAGGCTGATTCAGTTCATATTCAAGTTATTCAAATCAGACCTATTTCATACTTCAGTGATTCAGGTTTAATTCACTTCATTTTTAAGGGATTTAAGGCTGACTCACTGACAACCAAAACGGAACTTTATCTGACAAGGTTTGACCGGCCCAATCACCGGATCTAAGTGCAATTAAGCTGCTATAGGTTGAGCTGGACTGCAACACGAGAAAAATGCGTCCCCAAAAGATGTGGGAGTGCCTACAAAGAGCTTGCAAAGTAATCTCATACGATACATTGCGGAAACTCGTTGAACATATGTCGAGAATTTGTACGGCTGTAATTAGAGCAAACAGTGGGTATTTCAAGAAATTGAAAATTGAACTATATGATACTTACTACAAACTTCAAATTTTCTTACGGTCCATTTTGCTACATAAAATTTCTTACCTTTGAGCTTGATCTTTTCATTTGATGTTTGATATGAACAACTTCTGATTGAACAAAAAATAAGTAAACTCATTTTTTTGCCTTTTCCACCATCCTGGGAAGTCCTTAAACAACTTTGCCCCTTCTGAACAATTTTTTTATCTCATCAGAATCACGAGATTCAACAAGTTGAAAATTTTCAATTTGGCATGCTCATTTGCGCCACGTATCGGTGGAATTCCGAACATAACTGTGCACCTTTCGGAATCCGTTGACTTGCTGAACAACTTTGCCGAAGACGAGAACTTTCCCTCTTATCAGAATCACGAAGTGGAACAAGTTCAAAATGCTCAATTTTGCTTGCTCACTTGTGCCATGTAGTGGTGGAATTCCGAAAAAACGGTCCACTTTTTTAATGAATTTGAAGAAGGTCAGGGTTTTGAACAACTTTGCCGAAGACTTCAACTTTCTATCTTTTTCGAATCACAAGAGAGAACAAGTTGAAAATGCTCCATTTTCCATGCTCATTCTGAACAAAACGGTCCACCTTCCGAATATTCTTGACCTTCTGAACAACTTTGCTGAAGTCCGCACCTTTGCAGATAATATCAGTATTCCAAGTTCCAATAGCATTATGAATGTATGTAGGCGATGCTAAGCTTGTTGGGGGGTGATGCAATATTCAACTGTGTGTTGCAATACTTTTCCCAGCCAGTCCGTACTTATGACTGGTAGAGTATGTCGGCGAAAGAATCCCGGATGGACAATCGAAAAGTGCTGGCCAATTTTTGCATGTGGAGGGCCAATGAACAATTTCTTGGAAGAAAACTTACAGTCGCGCCTTTACCTGAAAACAAACTCGTCTTATATATTAATAGCTAACTAATTTTTTGCCAGATTGTTGCCAAAATGCGCAATCACAACATGAATTTACCATGAACAGACAATCTTATCTGCGTTGGTGGTATTTAAATTCTTCAGAAAAAGGGCCAACGTCGATCAAATTCAGATCAATATTATTTGTTTGTCAGTTTGGCTGTCCAATCATTGATTACCCATTTTCGGTAGGTTCAGTTTTAAACTACCGTATGCGTGATAATGTTTGCAACCATCGTTAAAATAAGCTTCCCGTCGCATTCAATGCCTTGGTTTTCTTTGCATGCACGTAAGCTTTAATTCATATCATAGTAGGCTGCGAGTAAAAGAAGCCGATTTCCTTAGTTTGACAGTTGCATCATGACGAAGTGGCAACGTATTCGTGATGTGTCCCACGCGCAAATGTCGCAAAAATATATATCACTCGCCATGGGAGGGTCCCGGTGGACCTTGAAAGGGGTCTTAGACTGAGAAAAGAAAGGACAGCTATCCGCGAAGGTGGTCCGGGTCAGCTCAGATTCCGAAAGTTATCGCTGCCATCAAAAGTAAGACTCAGAAAATCCAGTGGCGAAGAAACACGGGATCAGCGACTTTACATCACGGGAGATCGTAAAGGATTGTGGGGCGAAATCGAGGGCACGAAAAAAAATCTCACATGATTACCAACCGTATCCGGAAGCTACGTAAACATGCTACGTCAAACAATGTAAGAAAGTCTTGAACTTCCTTAAGTGAAAAAATCCGGTAATCCTGTAAACGGACAAGAGCATGTTTACCGTCGATCCCGTATCAAATTCCTGAATGGCGGTTGCAGTCAAAAGTGGCCAAAAGCGGTTGCAGTAACATCTGACAGCCATTTAGCGCCGATCTTAAACCGCTGGATTATTTAGTACGGCGCGGCATGAAAGTCTAGGCCTGTTCTAAACACCACCCAAATACCGCAAGCTTCAGACTAACATTGCCCCGTACCTGGATTGAGGCTACATTAGTAGGACCTGCCGTGCGTTCCGGAAGCGTGTGGAGGCCATAATTGCAGCAAGTTGAAACTCGAACGATGATTAAGTAGTTGAAGACTCTCAGAAACATTCCCTTTTTGAATATATAAAACAAATCGCAAAAGAAATTTTTGAGATTTTTTTTAAATTTCAACATTGCTAAATGGTGCAAACAGTATTACGCATTTGGTTGAAATAGTTATGATATGAGTAGTTTTGCAAAAGCATGCAAAACCATGTTCGCTGCTCTGAGTCAAATGATAGTACTGTTAGTCAATTGGACTATGTTTGGGTAGAACCATACCATACCATACATCATAATTATTTTCCAATCCATTGGGTCATATATTTATCGAAACTTCATTTTGCTCATCAGAATTAAATCTTTCCAGACCACACTAAAAAAATGTTTCCGACTGCTGCATATTGCATGCAATATTGCATGTTAAAAAGAGGAAAAACTCTACTTTATGGAAATTTCAATTCGAATCACGTTTAACATCAATTTTAATCATTGAACTGATGAGACGAGCATAGATCACCCGGGGAAAACCTCGGAACACAAAGTGCATAAAAACCCAATATGGAGATTTTTATCTCGCTCGTAAAAAAAGCAAATTGAATAAAACACCATCAACAGCGGTAACGATGGCACCAGCAGCGGCTACCGCAGTCCTATCACACCACGTTCCGTGTGAGCTGGTGAGAAATTCCGATGTTTGGTCATCAATGGGTACCAGAAAAGAGCTGATAATCGCATTAATTAATTTATTGTATTCGATCGCTCACACTGACCTGACCCTCTCTTTTCTCCCAAAAAACATCACAGTTTTCCGTTTAAAAAACGGGTGCGTTTGTGTGAAAGTACTTGTGAAGGAACGCTCCCGGTAGCAATGAAAATTAATTGAGCCTTCATTTTCGACACTATTTAAAATTAATAACGCAGTGCTTTTTTCGTTAACAAATTTAGGGTGACGGAAAGGAATTTAAAAGCCTATGGATAAGAGGATAACCATGAAAAGACATCCCCCATTTTTTTAAAGAATAAGACCAAGTTATCAAAATATAACTTTATTTGTCGGTTCAAAACAACTGCCCACTTAAATCCGAAATAAACAGTTCCAGCACATAGAAGAAACATTCCCATTGGTCAATTCTTAATTTCTTAAACACGCGAACTTCTGACAGTCTGAGCTCTGGCTGAAATTATCCACTGACCTGATTGAGCAAGGTTGGCGAAAAATCTCATTAATCTAGGACAGTTCACGCACACTAGTTTGTTAGGCAAATCGGCTTCTACAAACGTTTATCAAAGCTTCTCACCACATCCGCTCCCGAGAAGGAAGAAGATAAACATGTCGATTTGATCCGCCATTAATCAACAAGCTTGCTGTTCTCATTTGAATTGCCCCATAGCTTTCGCATCATTTTCCAAGAGACCAGCTCAATGGTTCACCGCATCGTCTCGCTCACCAAAATCCATGGTTCAATTGGTTGCCAATTGTTGGTATGTTGACCCCTTTCCCCCTCATCGAATATTTACCCTCCGAGGCAAACCCTCCAAGCATATCGTTCTCCTGAATGTGATTGATGATGTAGCTATCCCGGTTGAAACCATTGCCGATGCCACCTTTTCCGGTGCCATCGTGGTTTCCTTTACCGTGGCTTTGATGATGCTGCTTCCGGCGGGGCTGCTTCGGCGTCGGTGGCACGTACGGTGTCGGAGTCGTGGTCGGCTTCGGTGGTAACCGGAGCTCTGCTCGAGGCGCGGAAATGGCAGGAGAAGAGAATTGCAATGGAGGAAAAAATTATTAAAACAAATTTACATACAATTAATTTTACGATCGCACCTTTCTATGGACCTACGTTAGTTGGAGTGGAGCTGATCCAAAATGAATCAATCAATTCAGGAAGTGAGGATAAAAAGTCAGGATAGCAAATCAAGGTCACAGGAGGGATCATTGGTAAAAAAAAGGAGGGAAATCCGGCGCATTTAAGGTAATCATTCGACCGTAGTTATTTTCCATCAATTTAACTGTCACTCCAATCATTCAAGAAAGCTTCATTTGATGACCGGTTCAGTAACCGTTTTAATTTTTGGATCGGAGTTTTATGAAACATTGATGATTATTTAAAGCAAAGTACGTTGAACCAAATTCATTACATATCATGAAGAACCCCGATGAAAAGTATAACAAACGAGACGGGAAACCCTCATTTACCTTGCAGCCGAATCCGGGCGTCCGCTTTCCCCAGAGCATTGATACTTGAGCACACGTACGGTGCGAAGTCCACCTTCTGGAGGTTCTTTATCGTTAGGTTAAGCTGCCAGGTGAACACGTTGAGCTTCTCCTCGCTGATAACGTACTTCTCTCCTTCGTAAAGTTTGACTCCTGGAAATGTGATTGGTTGGGAAAGAACGGCTGTTAGTAAATGCTAACGTTCCACAACAAGAAAATGTGTGCATGGTCATGTTTTGAACACGGAACCGCTCGGCCTTAAATCGTCTGTAACAAATTAATCTTGGTCTCTCTTGCTGAAGTTGAACAGGCTGCGGCAATGGTGGTCGGTATTATTATCCACCCACAAATGAAAGCAGCATGCCAAAAAAGAAATGGAACCCTTCATAAAAAATAACCCTCAACAGCAGACGGTGCGCGTGTTCATTCCGATTAAGGTTGTTGGAATCGAAAATTGTGTCCCTCGTTTTGCGGAAAAGGACAACTGTTTGAAATGTATCGGTGAAAGCTGCCGCTACTGAGACCCATTGCATGGGGGGAAAGAGTAAAAACGTTAGTCGGATAGACCATGACCGTTTGCAAAGAGGACGCAGGAAGTGTTTTGGAAGATTGATTATAAACATATTGGATCATTGAAAAACTAAACGTGGAAGTGGGTATTTCGATACAATTAGAAAAACAACACATTTTTCAAGTAACAGTAAAAGTAAAAGTAAAGTAAAAGTAAAGTAAAAGTAAAGTAAAAGTAAAGTAAAAGTAAAGTAAAAGTAAAGTAAAAGTAAAGTAAAAGTAAAGTAAAAGTAAAGTAAAAGTAAAGTAAAAGTAAAGTAAAAGTAAAGTAAAAGTAAAGTAAAAGTAAAGTAAAAGTAAAGTAAAAGTAAAGTAAAAGTAAAAGTAAAAGTAAAGTAAAAGTAAAAGTAAAAGTAAAGTAAAAAAAGTAAAAGTAAAGTAAAAGTAAAGTAAAAGTAAAGTAAAAGTAAAGTAAAAGTAAAGTAAAAGTAAAGTAAAAGTAAAGTAAAAGTAAAGTAAAAGTAAAGTAAAAGTAAAGTAAAAGTAAAGTAAAAGTAAAGTAAAAGTAAAGTAAAAGTAAAGTAAAAGTAAAGTAAAAGTAAAGTAAAAGTAAAGTAAAAGTAAAGTAAAAGTAAAGTAAAAGTAAAGTAAAAGTAAAGTAAAAGTAAAGTAAAAGTAAAGTAAAAGTAAAGTAAAAGTAAAGTAAAAGTAAAGTAAAAGTAAAGTAAAAGTAAAGTAAAAGTAAAGTAAAAGTAAAGTAAAAGTAAAGTAAAAGTAAAGTAAAAGTAAAGTAAAAGTAAAGTAAAAGTAAAGTAAAAGTAAAGTAAAAGTAAAGTAAAAGTAAAGTAAAAGTAAAGTAAAAGTAAAGTAAAAGTAAAGTAAAAGTAAAGTAAAAGTAAAGTAAAAGTAAAGTAAAAGTAAAGTAAAAGTAAAGTAAAAGTAAAGTAAAAGTAAAGTAAAAGTAAAGTAAAAGTAAAGTAAAAGTAAAGTAAAAGTAAAGTAAAAGTAAAGTAAAAGTAAAGTAAAAGTAAAGTAAAAGTAAAGTAAAAGTAAAGTAAAAGTAAAGTAAAAGTAAAGTAAAAAAAGTAAAGTAAAAGTAAAGTAAAAGTAAAGTAAAAGTAAAGTAAAAGTAAAGTAAAAGTAAAGTAAAAGTAAAGTAAAAGTAAAGTAAAAGTAAAGTAAAAGTAAAGTAAAAGTAAAGTAAAAGTAAAGTAAAAGTAAAGTAAAAGTAAAGTAAAAGTAAAAGTAAAGTAAAAGTAAAGTAAAAGTAAAGTAAAAGTAAAGTAAAAGTAAAGTAAAAGTAAAGTAAAAGTAAAGTAAAAGTAAAAGTAAAAGTAAAGTAAAAGTAAAGTAAAAGTAAAGTAAAAGTAAAGTAAAAGTAAAGTAAAAGTAAAGTAAAAGTAAAGTAAAAGTAAAGTAAAAGTAAAGTAAAAGTAAAGTAAAAGTAAAGTAAAAGTAAAGTAAAAGTAAAGTAAAAGTAAAGTAAAAGTAAAGTAAAAGTAAAGTAAAAGTAAAGTAAAAGTAAAGTAAAAGTAAAGTAAAAGTAAAGTAAAAGTAAAGTAAAAGTAAAGTAAAAGTAAAGTAAAAGTAAAGTAAAAGTAAAGTAAAAGTAAAGTAAAAGTAAAGTAAAAGTAAAGTAAAAGTAAAGTAAAAGTAAAGTAAAAGTAAAGTAAAAGTAAAGTAAAAGTAAAGTAAAAGTAAAGTAAAAGTAAAGTAAAAGTAAAGTAAAAGTAAAGTAAAAGTAAAGTAAAAGTAAAGTAAAAGTAAAGTAAAAGTAAAGTAAAAGTAAAGTAAAAGTAAAGTAAAAGTAAAGTAAAAGTAAAGTAAAAGTAAAGTAAAAGTAAAGTAAAAGTAAAGTAAAAGTAAAGTAAAAGTAAAGTAAAAGTAAAGTAAAAGTAAAGTAAAAGTAAAGTAAAAGTAAAGTAAAAGTAAAGTAAAAGTAAAGTAAAAGTAAAGTAAAGTAAAAGTAAAGTAAAAGTAAAGTAAAAGTAAAGTAAAAGTAAAGTAAAAGTAAAGTAAAAGTAAAGTAAAAGTAAAGTAAAAGTAAAGTAAAAGTAAAGTAAAAGTAAAGTAAAAGTAAAGTAAAAGTAAAGTAAAAGTAAAGTAAAAGTAAAGTAAAAGTAAAGTAAAAGTAAAATAAAAGTAAAGTAAAAGTAAAAGTAAAGTAAAAGTAAAGTTAAAATCGTCCAGATGACATCGACTTCTTTCAACTATTAAAAACAGAAAAGCAGCCGAAAACATGACGTTTATTGTAAAACGAATACAAGATTTAAGTGCACAGGGAAAAGTCTACCAAAAGCACACGGAAACAACATGGAAAAATAAATCAAAATTACATGTGAAATCGTATCAAATGACTTGTGAAATTGGGAAATCGAAAACACGCCACTGCCACTGCCAGCGTCATCAATAACAACAACATTGCCAGTTGGCTCCAATCCCTGCAGAGTACGGTAATATTATTATTGGGTCTCTGAGCTTTGCCAGCAACGTGAAATGTGAAAATCATACGGGAGCCTCTGGTGGAGGAAGCATTTTTTATTACATTATCCCCCGACTAAATGTATTCGGAAGCTGAGTGCACGGTTAATGTGTGTGTGTGTGTGTATGTATGTAGGTGCGTTCTGTCCATGTACTTACCATCATTTTTGTACCACCCGTTGAGGGGCGTTGGGAATGCTTCCACGATGCACTGAAGCATGACGTGACTTTCCACCGGGGCGGCGACCAACTGATTGCCCGCCTTCACACTGGGTGGGACTGCAAATCGAAACATCAGAGCAGAACAGGACAGAATGGGAATTTGGGAGCTTGATTAATGGAAATTGACCGGAGTTTATTATGTTTTCCTTTGAGGACCTTGTGAAAAGGGATGACGGTAGAGGCACGTAATGCAGAAATGTGACATCACATCGTATGACGACTGCTACAGGATTCCGATGGATCAAGTTAAAAAATCTGATAATCACTACAATTCATTCTGAATTGAACTGTTGTTCTACTTTTAATCTTCTGCAGATATGTTTTGGTTTGTTGGGTATTCATATATTTAAATGGATTTTAACGTTACATGGAAGTAAGTTAATTTCATTTGATGAAGATTTTTTCAGTTTTTTCGTGAAAATTGTGCTAAAGAAATTATGTAGGATCTCGTTTTCACCTTTTATCTAACCATATATCAGAAGCAAAATAAAAGAATGAAGAACGTATCGTTTTAACAATGAAATACGACGATTCTCTCTTAAACAACCAAGAGTCTCTGTGAACTAATCGACTGAAGGCGCGGAGACTCCTTGCCTTATAAATTTTGCCGTATCAGCTTCCCAGAAAAGTTCTGTCTGTACTTAAAATACATATTTTGTGACTTAAAAGTATTTTAACTGGCGAAGTAGAGATTGTTTTGTATGGTTGTTGCAGCTGTCAGACTTCTAATAATAGAAAAATATCTAGAAAGATTTTGTCTTATCTAGAAAAAAAAATCATCCTCCATAGAAGATAAAAAAGTTTCGATTGTCTACAGAGAACAAACTTACTGCAAACTTCTAGGAAGCCCTATAGTGCTTAAGATATTCAAACTATAAGTGACTGAGTGCTCCAACTCAGCAACATGGATTGCCAACATGGATTCATAAGAAATATATCACCAGTGATTCCTCACCCTTGTTAGATGCAGCTACATTGCTGGAAATCCGTTTAAACGCATCGTCCTTTTTGTAATAACTACCGAAATAAAAATTAAATAGTTAATCAGTAGATCGAACATAATCTTATACTGAAGTTTGTGATGCTCGTAGCTTATCAAATATTCATTCTTAATAACATTATCTGAATTTGATGTTATTCACACCAATGAAAAAAAAAACAAATGTTACGTAAAAGAGAGGGAAACTCGTTTTCAGCCACAATAAGCCTACCTATGTTGTTGATATCTAATAGAACTGTCATTTTGGAGAAAGGAAGCTCTTTGACTGCCATAAACACGAATTTACATTTGATATACATTACATTGGTTACCAAAGTAAAATATTTGAATGAGCCGGAGCAAGCAGTGATTTCTGAACTCAAGCATATCGGTAAGAGTAATCGTTACAAAGCTCGAAGAATTAAAAGAAAAAAAGTGTGGCATTAAAAAGAAGAAGAAGAGAAAGAAACTCAAAGACAAGCAACCGTGTCCATAACCGTGTCGCAGTAGCAAGTAAGAACTGGATCTACCAATCACCCATAAGCGTGTAGCTTAGGTTCCTCGAGGATGTGGCCACTTGAAGTGCACCAAGAGGGCCAAGAAACTAAATCTCATACCAGCTTATGTTGTTGCCAGATTGAATTTTGCGAAAAATACATGTCATGGGCGAAGAATGGGATAGTGTATTTCGTTCTGACGAAAAGAAATTCATCTAAGACAGTCCTGACTATTGCGCTTAAAAGGAGGGTGGGGGCAACTGCTTCCTTTCCACTTCAGTATTTTTCATCTTTATCGTGTATCATGTATTGCGAAGTATCTTCATAGAAGGATTTAATTTTCACATATGACCAGTTGCTTAATAAAATCCCTTGCGCTGAACTGCCTAGCTTGACATGCCGCAAGGGCTCAGAAGGTATTCTTGGTCAATCGAAGCTAAGAGTCAGTTCCATTGTGGTTATATCACATCAAGTAGATATATCAAGAGGTCACATTGATAAATTTACTATTCACATTAGGATCGTAGTTGCAGCGCGCTTTGGGATCATCCTTGCCATAGATCCATCCTAATAACATAGAAGGACATGACAAGAAATAAAGGCAAAATACATTTTTATCTTTTTGTTGTAGTTATGATATGATAGTATATCATTGCATATAAATTGGTTTCAGGTTATCGAAATTTGGGATGTACTGTCTCTTGCATGATGTATTTCAGGTCTACCAGGTCAGCAGGTATTGTAAAATAATTTTTTTCATGGCTGTCATGCATGGTCTAAATTTGGTGATTCATAATAGATGTGCGAGTTTGTCTACAAATGCAACAAAACAGCAGCCGACACACCTATATTTTTCAGTTCATATTATAATATCCCTTCACTGTATATATTATCTTATATGACATTGTTTATTCATTACCATCACCATTCATTTTTATCGTCATCATTACCATTTTTTATCATTACTTGTGTTTTCGTGATTTATATATTAACACATAAATAATTTGATAATTTTTACCTAATGATTTTAACATTACTTATTGTTTTTTATGTCTTTTCAATTTAATCTTCCATAGTTTCCTTATTCAGGAGCAATAACTATTAGACCAGCTAAAATAAAAGCGGATTGCTGTTATAAAATCAGCATCGAGCAGCAAATAGTAACCATGGCAACAGTAAACTAAAATGTATAAATGTTAGTTTTGTAAAATTTCAATAAATTTAACAAACTTTTTCAGGATACCTCAAATCAAGATTTTGGTGAATTGCTGCTATCGCTGAAAACAACGGAAACGTGCTTAAGCGCGGAACCACAGAACTCTACACTAAAACACTTTACAACATTTCTTGCATTTCAAGATCAACCGAATGAAGATCATATATAATAGATACGAATGGTTGTAGTACTTTTCATTTACATAAATACATACACTATTATATAAATATTTCATGGGAATGGGAGGGACCATCAGGGCACCTGATTTAAGCACTCTGGATGGGGAGAGTGGAAATGCCAACTCCCCATTTATTTATTTATTTTATTTTCGTCGACAGATAAAAATGTTCATCCCAATGACCCTTTAAAAATTTAAATTACATACGAAAATTAACAAAACTTAACAAAGACATATACGGAAACAAGGCTTATTAACCTCACAGGATATATTAAAATCAAATACATTATAGCAGCTGTTGAAAACGCGGCACATGCTTTGCACAGGTTCGTGTTTGCCGTAGTTGGTCCTTGAGTGCCGGAACACGAAGAACTGTTGTAAACGGAGATTTCGTCGTCGAGTGTTGATGGTCAAGAGATCCAGTAGAGCGGAACAATCAACATTTTCTTGAAGCAGATCACCAATGAAACACGCTTTGGCTACCATACGCTTACCTTCCAACAGTTCCAGGTTGATGAGCATGCACCGACTTTCATAACTTGACAATCTGCCAGCGAGGATATCGCAAAGCAAAGCGTATAAACCTTCGCTGAACAGCTTCGATCCTCTGGACTGCACAGAAAAAAATAATTAATTTTAACAAGCGCGTAAAATTTCCCCTCAATTAATTATAAGCCAAAGGAGGCGTAAACAACGAAATTGTTTGCAATCTTTCATACGCCATACAACAATGTTGGAAATCTTCCATACAACAGACTACATTCAGGCGTTATCTGGCTTAAATTTACACGAAATATCCCATTATTTTCTGCCAAATCTAGCATTCCCTTTATGCGCATTAGATAACGCAGAAAATTCAATGTTTCTTTTTATCTGTGTGCGTTTTGGTAGAAAGGGGATCAAACGATGAAACAATATTCCAAGAAAGGGCGAAGCGAAGAGCAGTATAAAGCCTTCAGACAGTAAACGTCCTTGAAGTTTTTTGGGAAGCGGAACATAAATCCTAGCTGCGAAGAGGCCTTGGAAACAATATACGAAATGTGAACCTTGAACGACAGTTTGGAGTCGAGCATCACTCCCAGATCCTTGACCGTTGTTTCTCGTTTCAAACGCATACCTCGAAGGATGTAGTCGTGGACATACATCGCACGTTTTCGGCCGAAGGAGATAGTTGAGCATTTGGATACATTTAAGGACATTCTGTTGATTCGGCACCAGTTATCGAACACTTGCAGTTCCTGCTCTTCCGGACATTTTATAACGTAGTACAGCTAGAATGGGCCAAGGTGGCTACCTTGAGGAACGTAGGATGTTACCGGAAAGCTAGATGAGGTGTAATCGGCAATCTTCACGGACATAGTTCTACCAGTCAGGTATGAACGGAGCCAGTTCAACAGTTGATCGTGAACCCCCATATAGCCGTATTTAGAAATGGCAATCTGATGATTCATTTTATCGAAGGCCGCAAAGAGATCTGTGTAAATGGCGTCTACTTGATGACCGCGTTGCATTTCGCGCATGATGAATGATGTAAATACGGTTAGATTGGTCGCCGTCGAGCGCTTGAGCACAAAACCGTGTTGGTCTGGAGAAATAATCTGTGAATAGTCATTAACCAGCCTTTGAAGAACAATTAGTTCGAATAGCTTGGATACAGAGCTTAGTGAAGCAATCCCACGATAGTTGGCGACGGAACGTTTGCATCCCTTCATATGTATTGGAAATACAAATGACTCTTTCCAGCATTCAGGAAACTCGCCGGAAGTTACAGACAAATTGAACACCGTAGCCAGGGGCGCAGCAAGCGTGTTTAGGCAACGCTTCAGGACAATTGAAGAAATACCATCAGGACCGCATCCAGTTGAAGTTTTCATCTGCTTTCCAGCTGAAATCACCATATCACTATGAATAGTAAAAGCAGAGCCAAATACAGACATGCGGGGAACATTGCTAGTAGCCGCTTCGAGGCTCTCGGCGTCCACAATTTCGTCGCAGAAGACACTGCTGAACTGCGTACGGAACAAGCTGGCGATATCCACGATAGTGTCAGCTTCAAGATTGCCATCAGTCATAGTAGAGGGTAAGCCGGTTTCTTTCCGTTGCTAACAGTTTGTGAATAGAGGGCGGCCATTGGGGCATCCTCATGTTAGATAGCTCGCTCTTATGACCAATTGGTCAATATTTTTGTTGGAAGGAGATTCATTTTTTATATCCCTGTTTTGGCCCTTCATACAATGGCATACATTAGGGATAATCAGTGGATAGGTAAAAAACAATGGAATTGCTATTATGTCTACACAAGGTGAAAAAAATAATTAATTTTAACAAGCACGTAAAATTTCCCCTCGATTAATTATAAGCCAAAGGAGGCGTAAACAACGAAATTGTTTGTACTCTTTCTTACAACCGGCTAGATTCAGGCGTTATTCATTGCTGAAATTTTCACGAAATATCCGATTATTTTCTACCAAATCTAGCATTACCTTTATGTGCATTAGATAACGCAGAAAATTCTAAGAATGTTTCTTTTTATCTGTGTAGCATCCCAAAGCTTTTGAAGCTATCGTCACATAGAAAACTGTTTAGCCAATTGCAAAATGTTATAACAAATTCACAACATGGATTTTTCAAAGGACGCTTAACTGCCACAAACTTGTTAGAATTCGTGAACTATTCATTAAACGCTTTGTATGACAAAGGTAGCCATACTTCGAAGCGCTGCACACTGATTTTCGATAACTCATTCCATGTCATTTAAATATCTTGGGGTCTGGTTCGATTATAAGTGCACCTGGAGATCCCATATTGAGTACTTGAAGGGAATGTACCAGCAAAGGATCAACTTTCTTCGAACAATTACCGGAACCTGGTGGGGTGCACATCCGCAAGATCTTTTAACGCTGTATTGGACAACGATTTTGTTGATTTTGGAGTACGGCAGTTTTTGGTTTCAGTCGGTGGCTTAGTCGCACAGCATTAAACTGGAATGTGTTCAGTATCAGTGTCTTCGTATCGCAGTCTGGATCAGTGTCTTAACGCATACGACGAGTCTGGAAGTGCTGGCTGGCATGTTGCCAATCTCAAATCCGTTTTCAGAATGATCTCTCCGACTTCTCACCAGGTGTGAAGTTATGAATCCCCATGTAATCGAACAATTTGAGAAGCTCCTTGAGTTGAATCCACAAAGTTGCTCCCCGACTTCGACCATTCCCTTTATTTTGATTTATTCATGAAGCAGGAGCTTCACGAAATCCCAGAGCATCATCGTCCTATGGTTGCTCCTGTGATATTTGTTAAAAAATTTGACCAAGTATATTCCACTAAATCGTTATTCACTTAAGGGTCATTGATTGAGGAGTCTGACGGCTTTGGTATGTACGATGAAATTTATAGCACCAATCGTAAACTTCAAGCTCCTTGTTCCGTGTATGTCGCTGAATAAGCTGCAATACATTTGACGCTAGAAATATTTGCCTCACTAACACCGGATCAGTACTTCATCTTCACGGATAGTCTCAGTTCTATAGAGGTTATTTGCTCCTTGAGGCCGGTAAAGCACTCCTTGTATTTTCTCATGAAAATTCAGGAGCTTCTAAGTGCTTTATCTTCGCGTTATTTTATCATCACCTTTGTATGGGTCATATCTCATTGTTCAATTCTGGGCAATGAGAGAGCGGACTCGCTTGCAAAGGTGGGCGCTATGGAAGGCGATATTTACGATCGACCAATCCGCTTCTATGATTATTTCCTATTTTTCATCAACAGTCACTACACAGATAAAAAGAAACATTGAATTTTCTGCGTTATCTAATGCACATAAAGGGAATGCTAGATTTGGCAGAAAACAATGGGATATAGGATGTAAATTTAAACCAAATAACGCCTGAATCTAGCCTGTTGTATGAAAGATTGCCAACATTGTTGTATGGCAAATGAAATATTGCAAACAATTTCGTTGTTTATGCCTCATTTCGCTTAGAATTAAACGAGGGGAAATTTTACGCGCCTGTTAAAATTCATTATTTTTTTCTGTGTAGTCAGCAGGCAGCATAAGTGGAGTAAAGGAGATTTGGGGCGATGGCAACATTCTATCATCCCAAAGTTGTCGAAGAAATCTTGGTTTGGGGGATGGATGTGGGTCGAGACTTCATTCGTGCGATGTCTCACCACATGTCCAATCATTATTCTTTGAACGCTCATTTATACCGTGTTGGGCTGAGCGACAGCAATCTCTGTGTATGTGGACAAGGTTACCAGGACGCAGATCACATTTTTGGTCATGTGCTGAGCATCGTGGAGTCAGATCTGAGCTTTATGATTCCCCTTCGGGCTCGAGGTAGACAACCCAATGTACCGGTTCGGAGATATTTTGGCTATACGTGATCTGGAGTTTATGAAACTCATTTATGTGTTTTTGACTAACATTAGCCTTAGATTGTAGTTAGTTTAACCTGTATGTTTACTTTAAGTTTTTTTTTTTCCTGTGTTTGTGTGTGTGTGTTTTTTTTTCTCATTCTCAAAAATGTTAAAGTCAAAAGAAAACCTAAAGTTGTATAGTTATAAGTTTTTATCCAATTCCGAATTTAAAATAAACGTGCTTTGTAAACCACACTTCAAATTCCCGCCTATCTTCCCATCCATACAATTGTTATTCCTATTAACCTCGAGACGGCCGCGAGTAATCGGTTCTATCCCCTTAACATTAGTTTTAAGATAATTGATGTATATAAATATGAAAACTTGGCTCTGTAAAGTTGATTCGATTGAGCCTGTACAAATAAATGATTTAATAAAAAAAAATTATCAAAAGGAATTAGTAGTGTGCCGATCCTTTTTTGTTGCAATTATAGACACTAATTATGAACCAAAAAATGAAATGTGTGACAGCCATACACAATGCCTGATAACCTGGAACAAATTGATCATGCAAAAGACTCCCAAATTTCGATAACCTATTGCATTGTACTTATATCGATATGCAATGTTCTTTCGTGTTATTAGGATGGATCAAGAACCTGATGTGAATAGTAATTTTATATCCTCAACATGATGATGTATGATGCATAAATGCAAAAAAAATATATCGATTGAAAACTATTAGGGAATTCCATGGATGAGGGAACGGCTTAATCAGGGGTGACTGTTTTAATCAGTTGTTAGGAAATAGGGTCTAAACACAGGAAACAGGTCTCCTACATTTTATAATTTATTTTACTTTTAATTATACGAACATAAGCTCTATCTATCGGGCTATTCATTCGATGTATTAATCACGATTGATTACAAATTTATTACTGTCAATTTGATGATTTAAAATACATCATCTAGAAAATCATCAATTTTCTACCTGCTGAAGAATTTCGCTTAAATTTTTGCCTTTGTGTATTTTGCATTTGGTCGCGTGCACCAGAGGGAATGTCTTCTATTAGCTCCTTCTCACATCTAGGCTTGTTGCCATAATGTGATGTCGAACATTGAGTTAAATTTATTTCACATTTAGATGATCTAAAATAATTATTTATTTCATGTTTCTTCCAGTCATTTGGAGGTTTGATCTATGCTTTTGATTATATTATTCATCACCTGGCACTATCATAAGCAATGAAAAAATATGTTTTGGAGCTGTCCAATAGTACTCAACGATAAATCATGCTGCGTTACTGAGCGGCAGGTATGGCATCATTGTTGCTTTTGAGAGAGCCTATTTAAGGGGACCCTCTCCTGGATTTGGGCAAAAATAAGGCAAAGCTTGTATTTTTTTGTGAAAGAATGAAAAGGCGTACAAACTTCCGGTTTTAACGATTAAATTTGATTATTATTCAGAATTTCAAAGAGATAAAAAAAATGTAAAAAATCAAAATGGCGGCTAAAAATGGCGATTTCCGTAAGCCTCTGCGCGCAAAACATGGGGTGACAGCTTCAAGCCTGTAGCAACTTGTAGTGGACAGAAATCAAATCTAGTTATCATTTCTGAAAGATAATGAAATTTTCTACGGCTTGAACTACTTCACAACTTCAGTCAATTTAAACTTAAGCACATTGCATAGTGATCATTTGAACTGAAAAGTTTTTAGAAAGTTTGCCTTGGGATTACTCTTTTATTCAATCAGTTTTCACGACCTCTATTTGAACCTATAGGTTTTCAGGGTCGCTGAATACAAATTTGAAGTCAAATTGTCGAAATTTAAACTGACGGATCCAAAATGGCGGATGAAAAAAAATCGATGTACCAAATTTTGACCAAAATGTCTATAATTTATTTTCGCGGTACGAATTTATCATTCGTTTTTGGAAAAAGACAACAAATGAAAAAGGGTGAACCTTCTCTTCTATTCTATCTTAGTCGCTTATTCCTGGGCCGTACAATATACCTTCCTCTACTTCAAATTGCTTCTGATTGGCTTCTTCTTGGAGACGATGTGCAAGGCGGGCGTTTCGAGCAGCGGTCGATAGTTGTCGCTCAGCTTCCAGAATTCTCTTAGCGTTGGCATCCTGGGCGTATCGGCTGGCCTCGTTGAATATACACGCAGCAGGGTACGTACAGATGTCGATTACTTGATGTCCGCAATGAAGGTGCTTTGGCGCCATTCTCCACACTGTCGCGTTGAAAGATTTGTTGGAATTTTGCGTGTTTGCTCCAACGCAGCGCTCCAGCAGGTCCGTTTTGGAGAGAGCCTCGTAGGGTACGGGACGGGTTTTAAGCAGTTTAGTCAGCCCCTGAGACATTTGATGAAGCTGTAAGTAATCTATAATTAGAACTGCCAATATTTAAACATTAATCCCTTTGCTTACGTCTGGTCTATCGGAACATACCTTCAGCAACGAGCATTAGGCTCAGACAATTGCATAGCCATGGAATAAAGTTCCCAATTGCAGGGACTTCTTGAACGCATGCGCATTGCTTTCCGATTAAAAAAATGTTTTCTTCAGCTCTTCAATCTGTACATAAACTAACAATATTGTATGAGTGCGATTCTGTGCATGTGTGCGAAGGCGAAATGAAATAAGCCAGTTCACGATTTGCTGCAAACGTCAACTTCATCAACCCGCTCCTTCGTTTTACCATCCCGCTCTCGAAAACAATCAACCAAAACATGTCGATTGCTACAACCACAAACTCGTCTCCTAGCAGGTTATGAGACAGACCTACACGACCAAACTTTTACTTTGTCATTGATCTTTAGATTGGCAATGTGTATTTCTTATTTCATTTACTCTCACGCAAATGTTAGCCAAAGCGCCTGTGACGACAAATGGGATGCTTCGTTTAAAAACAAACAAATGCAAGAGACAGCAGGCTTCACGTTACATTACCGGTGCGCTATATCCATGGTTAACAAAGAAGAGAGGAAACATGGACTCTCTCAAAAGCAACAGTGATGCCATAGCTGCAGCTCAACAGCGAAGCATTATTTATCGTTGGGTACTATTGGACAGCTCCAAAACATATTTTTTATTGCAATTGATAGTGCCAGATGATGGACAATATAATCATAAGCATAGATCAACCTCCAATAACTGGAAGAAACATGAAATAAATAGCGATTTCAGATTATCTAAATATGTAATAAATTTAACTCAATATTCAACATCACATTCTGGCAACAAGCCTAGTTATGGGAGAGAGCTGATGAAGACATGCTCTCCGAGATACGCGATGCAAATGCAAAATACACAAAGGCAACATTTGAGCGAACTTCTTCAGCTGGTCAGAAACTGATGGTTTCTAGATGATGTACTTTAAATCTTCAAAATGACAGTAATAAATTGGTAATCAATCATGATTCATAAATCGAATCATTGGCCCAATAGATAAAGCTTATGATCGTATCATTAAAAATGAAATAATTTGGAAAATGTAGGAGTTATAGACCTGTTTCCTAACAACTGATTAAAATAGTGACCCCTGATTAAGCTGTTCCCTACCCTATATCGGTTTGATGGCTTCGGCAACATTTTTTGCGAGCGGGGGTTTGAGTTTGAAGGTCTTCAATGTCCCTTCTGCCACAGAAACTCGCCACTTGCACCAACTCTTACTTCCTTCCGGACACAAATGATGTTGTGGATTTTTGTCAGTTGAGCACTTATGTAAATAAGTAGCCCAGATTTCATCTTTCATACGAGATGAAGAATCTGCGTTGCGTCTTATCGCCAAACCGTAATAGATAGACAATTCTGTGACAAGTTTATCAGTAAATTTTCCAGCACCCTTCCCTCCGAGCCCTTTCGTGTTCTTTTTCAACGTGCGTAGTCGATTTCCCATACGCTTTTGAACATAATCCACGCACTCTTAAACGCACGGGTCAATTTCAACAAGGGCCTTGAACGTTTTGTGTCCCCATCGCCAATATAATATTTATATTTAACACCCAGAAGGGATCTGCCGAACATTTCACGCACGCCGTCCAGCTCCGTTTTGTCCGCGCTTCCACCCAGACAACCAAAATGCACGTATATTGAAAGTTGTTTTTATGATATACAAACATATATGTAGGTAAAAAAATCGTATAGAATGCAAAAATATGGCTTATACATGCAAAAGTGGAGGCCATATACGTGCAAATTATATTGTTTTCCTAAGCGAGTTGATTTGATATCGTATGCGAGTGAATTTGTAATAACAAATTCGATTTAAAAAGTTTAGCGATGTATATCCGATTTAGTTTGTGACGCAGTACGATGAATAAATGACACATCGTATAAAAGTCGAAAATTTGCACTCTTTACGATTTAACTTAAACATAATACGATATAGGCCACAATTAATAGCGATTTTGACTTAAAATATAGGAATATACGATACTATTTGAACACTGTTATACGACTTGTCGTTGTCTGGGCAGTATGATTCACTGTGCAATCATCGACGTGATTTTTCTGCCATTCCAAATACTCCGGAGTATCTTTTTTCAAAGACCAATTTTGACAGGCTTGGCAGTACGATGATTTTACAATCACGTCCAAGATTTTGACTGTGTGCTTACCAATAAGTGAGACCAGACCGAACCGCGACGAAAATCCTCGCTTTTTCCAAGAACCATCACCGGAAACTGATGAGTGCGTTGGCTCGCTCCCAGCTGCGGCGTTGGCTGCAATTTGTTCCTTCGCTGCCTTCAATTGAATAAAGTCGAAGACGGTCTTCGATGCAACGTACAAATTATCCAAGAAGATGTAGTACATTGCCTGCTGAATGAGTTTTTGATGTCCAGTAGACAGCAAAATGTCTTCAGCCCGCACCCGAGAACGCAAAAAGCAAACAAAAGCCGTCGGTTTAATTCATAAACGTTTTGCGACATCGGAGACGAATAAATTTGACGTTTTGAGCATGAACAAACTACGATGAGTTTGAACCCCACAGTTCACTGCCCCATAACACGACTTGCAAATTAAAAATTTACTCAACGCCTTGAACACCAGCAAGAAATTGCAAATAACGTAGGTGGAGTTTTTGTTCAATTCAATGTCGTCGTAGCCCGTGTCTTTCAGTTTTTTGGCTGATGAACTGACGTGATCTACACTTGCTTCCCCCGTATATCGATTTCCGTGGAATTGTCTCCGACTCCGAGATAGTGGCGATTTAGTTTTCGGCATTCTGTACGAGAACGGTGAAAAAAATTTGAACGACAAACAAGTAAACACTCGTGAGCGGACACGGCGTTTTGCAGGTTATAAAATATGGGCTCTATTTTGACGAAAAATCTGTTTTTATGTGCTGCCATCTACATTATATTTCTATATTAGGGAACGTTCGCAAATTACGTCCAACAGTATTTGGACTTTTCAACCCCCACCCGTCTAAATATTGGCAGTTCTAATGATAGATTACATACAGCTTCATCAAATGTCCCAAGTGCTGAATAAACTGCTTAAAACCCGTCCCGTGCCCTACAGTAGAATACTTCCATTTTTTTTGGTAGGATAATATTTCAGCATACTACCTTACCGGGGTCACGCTACCTACATCGCGTTGATGGGGCTGCCACCTAAGGTATAGCTGACACGATTCAGCGTATCTTACTCAGCTGCTGGATGCCAGCACAGACGATGTTTGAGCCGCACCTCCTTGGTGGACAGACGCTTGGCACGCACCTCCTCAATCTTGCTGAAGTCAGAAGGACAATAGTACCCAGGCCACACTACCAGCTAAGTACGCAACCCTTAGCTGACGGTCTTTGTCATCTCTTGACTCGTGGAAGCATGAGGTAGGAACTTGTGAGGACCAGACTCAACAAACATCAATGCTGAATAACTGTTTGTTCAATCCTATTTGGAGTAGTTGTTCAGCTAGAAAGCTGAATAACCTCTCCAAATTTGTTTGAACAAGCGGTTATTTGACACTGATGTTTGTTGGGGAGCTATGTTGCGGTGACGCACGCTTCATCACATTTGTCGACTCACCATTTTGCAGCCCTCGAATAATAGACGAACTAGGAAGTAGATAAAAAATAGAATACGTGACAGGAGTTACAGGGTGCGGCAGAAAATAATGCGAAAATGTTCAAACTTGAGTATTGGGTTAATTCGTGTAGCTAGTGACTAATTTCTGTCGAAAGTGTATTTGTTTATGTTTACTTTCAAGTGCTGCATCCAAACATTCTATTTGTTTTATTGCAAATTCGTCAAAATGTTCGCGAAAGAAGTGATCACCAGTTTGTTGCTCGCCCAGAGGAAGCCGAAAGAGATTGCCAAGGTAGTAGGGTGCCATTTGGCAACAGTTTACCGCATAAAAAAGTCCCTGCAGGATGGTCCTAAGCAGCGGAAGCCGGGAAGCGGACGTCCGCGCTTTGCACGCACGCCGAACGTGATCAAATCGGTCCGTGCAAAAATTGCTCGCAACCCGGTGCGTTCCATAAGAAAACTTGCAAAGGAAGCCAATATTTCGGAGAAATCCATGCGGAGAATCATCAAAGAAGACCTGCATGCATCTTCCAGAGCCAGAGTGAAACGCCACTTGATTACGGACCGGGTCAAGGAACTACGAGTGACTCGTTCCAAGAGATTGCTTTCCTTGTTGAAGAAGGAAAAAATGATAATCCTGTTCTCCGACGAAAAGCTTTTCAGCATCGATGCTGTGGCCAACAGCCGCACGGACCGGTTCATTTCACCGCAGAAAATGGAGAACGTTCCGGAAAACGTGAAATTCAAATTTCAAACCAAACATCCGGCTGGTGTCATGATGTTTGGCTTGGTGGCGTCCAACGGTTTGAAAATGCCGCCTGTTTTCATTGATGCTGGAGTTAAAATCAATACCGAAGTGTATATCGGTATTTTAAAGGACCAAGTGCTTCCCTGGGTGAAGGCCAACTTCTCCGAGGACCAAAACGTTGTCCTACAGCAGGATGGAGCGCCGTGTCACACGTCCAATCGAACCCAACAATGGTTGAACGATAACATGAAGTTTTGGCCGAAGGATTTGTGGCCCCCTAGCAGTCCAGATCTTAATCCGTTGGATTATTCGATTTGGGCATATGTTGAAGCACGAGCCTGCAAAACATCACACCCAAGTGTGAAAACCCTGAAGTCAACCATAACACGCACATGGCAGTCAATGTCGGAGGACTACGTCCGAAAGGCATGCTCTGGCTTCTGGCGTCGGCTCGAGGATGTTATTAATAAAAATGGAGGACACATTGAATAAATTTGTTTAAAAGGACTTTATAAAGATAACTGCACTCGAAAATGTTGATATTATTGCTTGAATTAGTTGAAAATGGGATTTGAAAGAAATAGAACAAATTTTCGCATTATTTTCTGCCGCACCCTGTAGAACACGCACGAGAAATGCTTCTTGTTTCGACGGCATTTTTAGCAAAACTGAGCAGGCATAAACAAAATAAAAAATGCTAGTAGAAAAAGGAGAGAAGGAGAGCTAACACACTCATTTCTCTCTGAGATCGTTTGTTGTGAAATATAAGGGCCTCGAAAAAAATCCAAAATTGAGCTTCTACCCATTACGCAATAGTTGGTTTACCAAAGTAGATGAATCCTCCCAGGGCTTCAAATGGTGAGTTGACAACTTCGAGGAAGGGTGCGACCGACCTCTGGTCATCACAAGTTCCTACCTCACTCCTTCACGAGTCATATGATCACAAAAGACTGCCAGCTGAAACATGGAGATGCTGGTTGGCGTAGCCTGGGCAATGTTGTCATTTTGACAATAGCGAATGTAAATCATATCGTATAATTTTCTATTCTCATTTCAATTAATAATTTCATCTTTGCATTCCAAAACCATTTATTTCAAGAGCGTAAAGCAACATGACAAACATCAGAGGCTTAATTTATTTTTCTGCATTTTAGCATAACATTTAATTTCAAATTGCACTTCTGAACTTCAACTAACAACACTCAGTAGCAAAAAAAAGCCGAGCAAAATTTTTCTTCCAAAACATGCTATGTTCAACCTTCTGTTACTTTGTCAATTAACAATATTTTCAGCTGAAAATTTGACAAAATTATAACCAATGTATAGACTTTATGTGACCGAGATTTAATGTTGATAAAATTTATAAATTCTATGTTTTCATAACATATGTGAAAAATGTCGTTTTAGGACATACCAATTTCAAAAATCCGTATTTCTGTGAAAAATTTAGGTAACATGCTCAAAATTTTATCATAGCCTAAAAAAATTTAGAAAATAATGTGGACAAAATTTGAACTATTTTCGTCAAGTGGTTTCGACTACAACTGGCGTCAAAGTTGACGCACCAACATGAGTATTTCCTTTTTTCACCGGATATTGACCACGCTGAAATATCAATGCAAAAAAAAAGCCGAGGCGAATTCTACTAATAATACTGTATAATACTACGTAAATAAGCCATTTATCATCAAACCAGGCTCTTCGATCACTCCAATTGCTATCTTTGAAATGTAACTAGAACAGTATGAAGGATTTTTTTTTGACAACATGTCTTATAAAATAATTTCTTACATTGAAAATTTATCTTTGATATTTGGAATGATAACTTCTGTTTTCAAATTTTCCAGGACTAGTAGGACATTAACACAATAATACAATTTTTTTTTTTTGGTATCAATCCGGTGGATGACAGATATATTTTGTATACGCATATTATATTCTCTTATTGTCTTACTGTAGCCGCTTTTTACATGGTCATGTTATTGAATTTGTGTTTTAAAATTCAATTCCTCGTTTGAAATTTGTATGAATAGCATTTTTGGTACGATATGATATGATATGATTACCTAATTTTTTATGTAAGTAAGTAAGACCATGTAAAGAACAAACAAAGCATATGTATTTCTATTTTTGAATCCTTTCATTTTGGATCAGCTTATAAAAAGCATATGAGTCCTATACGCATAACAAGCAGTGAAAAATTCGTTGGAATGTTTTATTCTTTTAATATAGGGATTGTATGCGTATAATGGACCCTGTGCGTATAATGGACCCCCTGGCATATTATTGTAATTATTTCGTTATTATCGAATTTCACCTTAGCAATTTCAGTTAAAACACATAGTATCAACACTAAATCAAAGGTTAGAATATGATTCTTCTCAATTGTTACACATGAAACATCAGATCCATTGATTACAAATATTCGTCGTTGGCCTAAACAGCATGAGAAACCATTGTCTAGAGATGATAAGCAGCTGCTAGCAAAAGAAGCGGTTGAAATGAAAATTAAAACGGCATTGAAAATATGAATATTTAATAATCATTGAAATCATTATCGGTTTAAATATAGTAACATAACTTCAATAACTCATCTCACAGAAATAATTCAGGTATAGTATATTCAAGAAAGTTTTGTATTTTGATATTGCAAATAACTTTATAGAACATTATTTTGTCCTTAAAATTGAGAAAAAAAATCAGTGGGGTTGTGTACAAGACACGACCGGTTGACGTAGACTACGTTAAACCAAGTGATGCATTATAATGTCAGGGAAATTCTGTGTGGCTATTATTAGCGTTTAAGGGTTTCAATTATTCGTGCCGGTTGCTTACCCTTACCGATAGAAGCAGTTTAAGTCACAATATGACGGGTTCGGCTCTTATGGGACATTAGACCAGCGTTTTGAAGCCAGTATGTAAGAAAATTCTATTGTACGCTCTTGAGATATTATTTGGTGGCCCTGAAAAGGGCCGTTTGGTTTTATGAAGTCAGTGCGTGGGAAAATTCTCTTGTACACTCTTTATAACTCTTTGGTGGCACTAAAAAGGGCCTTTTGGTTTAAATGATGACACGGCCACGGTTGCACGTTTTACGATGGACTATCTTTAAGGCCTAGAAGATAGTTGAGGATCTGTTAAGGAATATAAAATTATTAAATTAATGATAGTTTTAACTAGTTTCAACCCCCCCTACACACATTATTGAGTCGAAAACTTTCGATGGATATAAAAAATCAGTGGGGTTGTGTTTAACACACGACCGGTTGACGTAGTCTACGTTAAACCGTTTGATTAGTTTCGTTCGTGTCGTAGTGGAACGTTCACAGGAAAAAAATAATGAAGTTTAGCAGACGCGTAAAATTCTCCGTTGTTCAATTGAAAGCCAAAACAAGCGTGAAAAAAGAAATTGTTTGCAATCTTTCATACAACAGACCTGATTTCAGTGATATCAGGTTTACATTCAAATGATATATTCCATGAATTCGTGTCAAATCTAGCATTCCCTTTATATGCATAAGATAATGCAGAAAATTAAATGTTTATTTCAAAATATGTTGCAACGCAAGTACTGTTCTAATCGGACGTGGGATTAGCATAAGTGCGTAAGTATGTTAGTCTTCTTCTTATTCTTTCTTAGCGTTTCAAGCTTATTGCTTGTTCTCAACTTAGTATTCTAAATGCACTTCCACAGTTATTACTTGAGAGCTTTCGAGCCAGGTACCATTTTTGCATTAGTATGATTGTGTGGCAAGTAAAATCATGCACTATGCCCAGGGAGTCGAGAAATTTTCCTTAACGAAAAATTCATAGACCAGACCGGGAAGTAAACCCAGCCCCCTCCAGCATGGTGTAGCGTTGTAGACGCGCCGACTGAGCTAAGGGAGGACCCTGTATGTTAGTATGCATTATGAAAATTTGGAAATTCTATTGAACACTCTTCAGAAAGGTTTAAATGATGATACAGCCTCAAGTTGAAGGCCCTTCTCCAGCATCTTAACCAGTAGTTGGCAACGTTTAAGTTTTGCCTGATAATCACGAGTTCACTCAGTATTGGTACAAGGTCGTAGGATTTTCCATATGTTCGATTTTAACACGCTTCCGAAATTTGCGCATACGTTTGGCATCGTACTTATTCTCACTTTCACAGTTTCTCAAAACTTATTTCTTCCTAGAAGTTAAACTCTATCCAACGCGAATCGTTAAAACAACAGAATAACTATTCATAACTGTACTAATTGGAGTATGCAGAGAATGTAACTTCGGAATATCCTTTCCGAGAATCAAAGCGAAAATCACACGTAGGAAATTTCTTGATACTTGCCGAAATGAATTATTCTTTAAAATTTTCCTATACCGATTGATGAATTGTACGCGAAATATATTCATCTCTTGTTTGTAAAATTTGTAAAGCCTCAAACATAAATCAATCAAGAAACTATCGAGTTATTAGCGTCCGGTGTTCAAATTTTTCGTGACGGCAGCCATTTGAAAAATGTTCACAATGCTCAAGGTATGCAACGAAGAGGAAACTTAAATTGTTTTAGCCACCACTGGCTGTCAATTGGTAAGAACTTGGATAGTAATGTTGAGTAAATTCCAATCAAACAAACTCTTTCAAAATGGAATTAGTCGTCCTGAAAAGGACGGATTTGAAATAGTCAGCATAATAATTAAAACCTTCTCGGTCTTTTGAAAAAGCAGGTTATTTCAGCCGTTGCACGTTGCGCCTTACCAAAGATGGCTACCACCAAGATCACACACACAAGCACCTAATTTCGCTTCCTCGTGGTTGCGCCCACCGGCTGGCAACCGACTGCCTAGTACACCACTGCATATTAAATGGCTGCCTAGCAACGGTTGCCACCGCCAGCAGCCAAATCCAACGTTGGCGCCTTGCCTCTCCGCACTGCTGAATGAAGCTAGTGCACCCTCCAGGGCACATGCCATCGCCAGCTGCCAATGAAAATTGGCTCGTTGCCCCGCACAGCACCAGTACTGCAACACGAATGAGAAAATTTTCTTTTGTATCGTTCAGTTCTGAATATGAGACCTCCCTTGCTCACATTTGAAATCTGTGATAGGAAAGTACCGTGAATTCATGAAATCAAGCCTGCCAAACAAAATTATAATACATCACCTTTCATTTTCGTTACTTTCAATAATTTCAAATTGTCAACGGATAATTTTTGATAATTGAATTGATATGCGGGAAAATTTCCATCCGATTGATGTAAACAATCTGAAAATCGATCGAGCATATATGAAGTTATGAGCGTTTAATTTGTCGATTATTATTCGATTTTCAATTGACAATTAAATGTTTCATGATGGCAGCCTTTTGTAAATTGTGCACAATGCTCAAGGTATGCAACGGAGAGAATATTAAAGTTGTTTTAGCCACCGCTGTCTGCCAATTGGTTAGTTGTTAGATAAATTCAAATTAAACAAACTCTCTCAGATTTGGAATGGTCGTCCTGAAAAGGACGGATTTGAATTAGTCCTTCTCGGTCTTTTCACGAAGCAGGTTATTTTTGCCGTGCACGTTGCGCTTCAGATAAAGATGGCTACCAAGAATATCGTACACTTAAGCACGTTATTTTGCTCCTCGTGATGGCGTCCACCGGCTGGCTACAAATCTTCACCGGCTTTGGCAACCGACTATCTAGCACACCACTGCATATACAATGGCTGCCTAGCAACGGTTGCCTTGCCAAGTGCTTGCTAGCAACAGTCTCAGAGCAATGAATGAGCTCACCACTGGTTGGTCGCCACTGCACCTTCTGTGGCATGTTCCACCACCTGCTACGATGGCACCTTGCCGCTCCGCACTGCAGGTGTCATGCCATCGGGGTTGCTTCCATCGCCAGCTGCTGATCCTTATTGGTTCCATGATCTGTGCAGCTCCAGTACTGCGACACTAATAGGTAAATTTGTGAAGGTGTACCCGTTTTATATCGTTCAGTGCTGCATATGAGCTCTCCCTTGCTTATATTTGAAATCTGTGATAGTACATTTAGTAAATTTACTCTGAATAATCGCCATTATAAGACATCACCTTATGTTTTGGTTATTTTCAAAAGCTTTAAATTGTTTACAGATAACGCTTGATTATTGAATTGATACGCGGGAAAATTTCCAACCGATTGATGTAAATATCTTGAAAATCTTCTGAGCATTTATTAAATTATTAGCGTTTAATTTGTAACGATATTTCGTGACGGTCGCTTATTTTTAGATTTTCAATTGACACCCTACCCTTGCCGTAAGACGTAGTCTACGTCAAAAAAAGTTTCGGTGAATAATGTGTTTATGGAGGTTAGTTCGTAGAAAACGCTCTCGAATTGGGTGAAACATACGATTTATATGTCTTGAGCAAAGTTTTTTGTATTGACTTTTTCTACAACTTTGCTAAAGACATCAACTCTCTATCTCAAAATCAAAAAAAAAAATTATCTCACTTTTAGGGGGATTGATCACAAAAGTCGCCGTCAAAATACGACACTTGACACTTGTCATATCCATCAACTTTGCCAAAGACGCCATCGCTCTAGCTCCACTATTTAAGGAGCTATCAGTTTAGAGCGTTAAAATCGACTTTTTGACCACTGTGACCTGATAGAAGAGTAATGAAAATATCTATATGTCCAACACTTTAGATTCCGTGTATGTATGCTTACATTTATTAGTTTTTCCTAATCAACAATTTTCACTTTGGACGGTGTGCAAACAGTAAGTTCGGTTTGTTTACAAACTGAAATGAAGGGTGGCCAAATAGGCAACAAAGCACTTCCAATTAGTCCTATAATGGACCCTCAAAATTTTAACAATTTTTCAAATTTTTCGTTGTTTTTATATCTGCATAGTAAAATTTGATATAAGTACTAGGTATTAACGTGTTGAAGATGCATTTTTATAATCTATAATTTATTTATATGATCAACTGCTTTTTTCTCCCCTGTAACGAAAACACTTACAAATCACTGTTCCCTGCAGTGATCAGGTAAAAATAATTAATAATGATGTTTATGTGTAACAATTGAGAAGAATCATATTCTAACCTTTGATTTAGTGTTGATACTATGTGTTTTAACTGAAATTGCTAAGGTGAAATTCGATAATAACGAAATAATAACAATAATATGCCAGGGGGTCCATTATACGCACAGGGTCCATTATACGCATACAATCCCTACTTTGTTTAAACTGCTCGAAAAACCTTTTTTCAAGAGCATTATCTACGACGTTTAACCTCACTTTTGCATTACCTGGTTTCCTCCATTAAAGAAATCGTCTGCATTGACCCAACATTATGACACGTTCATAATTTCATTTTAACCCTTGAAATGGTAATTTCAACTGCGGTTTTTTTTGCGTGTAGTCATAATAGCGTAAATTGACATTACCGTGTGCGCCACTATCGCGTTGCTAAATTTGAGCGCCCGATGCTTTCCGATAGTCACGCAACAATTTTGCTACCGCTTTTAGTTGCGCCCGATACGGTTTGAAGTGATGGTGAGGGTGATCAAATATAGTTTAGTCGCGCACCGCTACGGATGCTCTTAAATCAGATCGATGTTCTAGATATGTCGATTTGACAATCACAGTCACATTTACTCAAATATGAGTGACTCCACTTTTGAACGAAAGTGAGTCAAAAACGATTCAAAATTGAGATAAATTGTCCCGCCGTGCACATTTTCATCTCACTTTTTTCACAGATAATTCATTATCCTCTCTCTTGCATATGCGAAAATATCTCTCTCCAAAATTCAACGCAAATATTTTCTCATGTCACATTTTTCACTGAAAACATGCTTCCAAGATCGTATACGAGGAGCAAAAACCGAAAATAAGGCCAAGCCGGTGCACACTGGTACAGCCATGGACCATAAATGAAAAACTTCTGGAATAAAATGCATCCCCCGATGTGTCGTTCCCCAGGCCCCAAATGAAGATGTTGCTGATGATATTGTAGGTCAATGTTAAGAAAAAAATACGTTTAATTTATAAAGATATACAAAAGTTCAACTCAGTGGACGCTGTGGTTCAACGCCCAAAAAAAAATAAGTATATATATATATATATATATATATATATATATATATATATATATATATATATATATATATATATATATATATATATATATATATATATATATATATATATATATATATATATATATATATATATATATATATATATATATATATATATATATATATATATATATATATATATATATATATATATATATATATATATATATATATATATATATATATATATATATATATATATATATATATATATATATATATATATATATATATATATATATATATATATATATATATATATATATATATATATATATATATATATATATATATATATATATATATATATATATATATATATATATATATATATATATATATATATATATATATATATATATATATATATATATATATATATATATATATATATATATATATATATATATATATATATATATATATATATATACAGCAATTCCATGAAAAAAAGTTATACGATCTCTCAGAATTTTATAATATTCGGTAGGATTGTTCAACATCGAAAAATATTAGACCCGTATTTTTTTATTTCGTTATTAGACTGGACCTTTCTGCGTTAGACTGGTCCAAAAAATCGTGATTTTTCAAAATCTTCAATTTTCAAAAATTTATAACTCCTAAACCGTTTAACCGATTTTAGTCATTTTTGGCCATTGTATTGGTATTTTTTTGAATTTCCAAGCAAAAATACGAAACCTTTGAATATATCAATTTTTGTATGAAAAAAATACAAAACAAATAGTTTTTCTTGAATTTGACTGCGAGGGGCTTCAACGACTCCTTGTTTTAGTATTTTTAAATGAAAGAACATTCAATTTTACATAACATATCAAAAAATTGGAGATGTTCTGCGTGTCGTTTTGGAGATAAAATTTTTTAAATAATAAATCATTACTCTTCATTTTATACATCACCCGCCTGTAGAAACGATGAAGATGCATGGTAGATTACCATGCGTCTCCATCCAATCAAACCTATGACTAATGAAATCTATGAGTAGGTCACAGAATGTCAAGTAAATATTATATAATAAATAATATTTACTTGACATAATTATATAATATTATAGCAACTAAGACTAATGAGACTTTAGGTAGATATTGACAATTTGATTACCTAACATTCTTTTCGTTACACAGAGGGGCATTGGTATTATTATTTAAAAGAAGAACCGTTGATACGTATTGACTACCTACTGTAGATGTAGAATGTTTATCGACCTGTGAGATTGAATTGAATTGTTTCTCGGCTGTAGCGATCAGGTCTACTCGCTGACGGGAGGGAGTAGAGTGGAATTTCTAAAGCGGAGAAGCAGCAGAGTGAACAACATCTCTTTCATTTCATACTCGTCGCTCGCTTGCGTTATCTGTTATTCTGTTGCTTTCTCGCTTTAGAAATTCCGCTCTACTCGCTCCCGTCTGCAAATAGACCTGATCGCTATAGCCGAGAAACAATTCAATACCTATTGTAGTCTAGGCTGCAGTTCACTTCACTTGATCGTAGGTACAATATAAACATCATATAAAACACGGAAATTTATGTAAGAAGTTACCAGTTGAAAACAAAGTATCATATCAGAACAGTTATATCAAAGAATATCGTAAAATGAAACGTAAGTGTTCAATTTGTAGTGTTTGGGTGTTGAGTTCGTGTTCCAGAAAAATCAACGCAAAATTGTACGACCATGCTGTGGAAAAAAAGGTTAAAATTGATGAGAGTAGCTCTTTCATTTGTCAAAGTTGCTACAAGAAATTGTATAAGCACATTGATACCATGACCGAAGAACCCATTACAGGACCATCCAGTATAGGCACTACAGGTATGTTATATAAAAGTTCATATAATTCTGTTTTAATTTGAATTCTTCTCTTGCAATTGTTACTGGAACATTTTTATTTTTACATTCTTTTAGAATCGTGCGAAGCAACCAGTCACGAAACAATTGCCCTTGCAGGACCGTCCGGCATTGTTCCTTTTCCCTACCAAAGTAAATAATAAAATAGAAATTATTTGCATGATTTCCAATCAATCAATTTTTAATCAATAATTTGTTATATTTATTTACAGGCTCATTGGAAACAACCAGCTATGAATCGATCGGTACCACCAATAACACGTTTTTGTCTGACGATAATGAAATGCTAACACAGCTTAAGGATAAATTTAAGGAAACAAAAGATAGCAATGAGCGGTATAGGATTTTAACCACACTGCCCAAAAGTTGGTCTACATATAGGATTATGCAAGAGTTTGATGTTTCCCAATATATGGCCAACCAAGTGAAAGTATTACAACAACAGGAGGGAATAATGTCAATGCCTAAAAAGAGGATTAGTAGAGCTTCGTTAGGAGAGGAAACGCTAATGCGTGTTCGTAATTTTTATAATAGCGACGATATAAGTCGTGTGTGCCCGGGAAAAAGGGATTATTTGATATCCAACAATGAAGAAGGTAGGATCTACATACAAAGAAGGTTAGTTTTATGCAATTTGCAAGAGGCGTACTCCATATTTAAAAATACTCATCCTGATATTAAGATTGGATTTTCGATGTTCGCCAGTAACCGTCCAAAATACTGCATTTTGGCAGGAACAAGTGGCACGCATACGGTGTGCGTTTGCATTTACCACCAAAACGTTAAATTGATTTTTAAAACACTCCAAAGTAAACAATTACTTCCAGATGGTGTTCAGTCCTACCATTATATGTTTTCAAAAATAATTTGTCAAAATCCAAATGAGCATTGCTGGCAGCAATGTTGCGAAAATTGTCCGGGAATGCAAATTTTAGCGGTAGAACTTATGACCATTCTTAATAACGGTCACGTTGAATCATTACAATTTAAACAATGGCGTCAAGCAGAAAGATGCAGTTTGGACTTAGTTGAAATGGACACACAAGAATTTATTGATACTTTTTTAGAAAAATTACTCAATTTATTGCCACATAACTTTACAGCTGAGCGACAGGCAAACTATTTAAAACACGTGAAAAACAATTTAAAAGCTACTGAGTGTATCATAATCTGTGATTTTTCGGAGAATTATTCATTCGTTGTGCAGGATGCAGTTCAAGGCTTTCATTGGGCAAACGCTCAATGTACTATTCACCCTTGTGCTATTTATTTTAAAGATGAAGAATCAAATGATTTGAAGTTTACCAGTTTTATTGCAATTGCTGATTTCACTAAACATGATCATGTCGCAGTGCGTCTTTTTTTGACTCAATGCATAGCGTTCATAAAAAGTAAGTTTTCAGGTTTAGAGAAAATTTATTTCTTCTCAGATGGATCTGGAAGCCAATACAAAAATAAAATGACCGCTTTTAATTTGTGCAACATGCAAAAAGATTTTGGCATAGATGCCGAGTGGAATTTTTTCGCTACTTGTCATGGAAAGGGCCCTTGTGATGCTTTGGGAGGCGTATTGAAACGAAATGCTGCGAAAGCCAGTTTGCAAGATCATCACATAACAACGGCCGAAGAACTTTATTCATGGGCTATTTCTAAGCCAGACTCGAAAATACACTATCAATTTTTTTCGGAATCCGACTATAATAAAATGGAAAGAAAATTAAAAAATCGTTACACACGTGTGAAGCAAATTTCAGGGACTCAGTCATTCCATAGTTTTAAGCCTCAAAACGAAGAGTATATTATTGTGAAACAAAATTCATTTTCAACGGAAGAAAAATGTATAAAATTGTTATGAAAAAACTTAATAAATAAAAATAAATGTATAAAAGTGTTTTTCTTATTTTTTAACATGTTCATCATGTCGCGCGGCTTTAAAGTGTTTTTTTCTTGGAACTTACACTAAGCAAAAATATTTGAAATTTTAAAGCCTTATTTATTTGAAAAGGTAATCGTCAAAAAATAGCAATTGGTCTGTGTGGTTAACGGAAAGCCTTAAAGACTGATTCGAATGTTATACTAAGTTTGTAAGTAACTCATAGATTTCATTAGTCATAGGTTTGATTGGATGGAGACGCATGGTAATCTACCATGCATGTTCATCGTTTCTACAGGCGGGTGATGTATAAAATGAAGAGTAATGATTTATTATTTAAAAAATTGTATCTCCAAAACGACACGCAGAACATCTCCAATTTTTTGATATGTTATGTAAAATTGAATGCTCTTTCATTTAAAAATACTCGTTGAGGCCCCTCGCAGTCAAATTCAAGAAAAACTATTTGTTTTGTATTTTTTTCATACAAAAATTGATATATTCAAAGGTTTCGTATTTTTGCTTGGAAATTCAAAAAAATACCAATACAATGGCCAAAAATGACTAAAATCGGTTAAACGGTTTAGGAGTTATAAATTTTTGAAAATTGAAGATTTTGAAAAATCACGATTTTTTGGACCAGTTTAACGCAGAAAGGTCCAGTCTAATAACGAAATAAAAAAATACGGGTCTAATATTTTTCGATGTTGAACAATTTTTTTTATTATATATATATATATATATATATATATATATATATATATATATATATATATATATATATATATATATATATATATATATATATATATATATATATATATATATATATATATATATATATATATATATTATATATATATATATATATATATATATATATATATATATATATATATATATATATATATATATATATATATATATATATATATATATGATATATCAAAAATATTGCAGATGATGATTACCAAAAACGATTTATGACCGATCCTTCAATAAAATAGAAACACTGTTCGGTGCAGCCCTTCTTTTCTGCCTACTGCTATTCAAATCTTTATACTTGTTTTGGTTTCCATTTCCACTGGTTTTTTACGTGCGGAATTCGTTGTTTAAAAGTGACTGTGCTGGCAAAATTTGAAGATCTTGAAGATAATCCAGAATGGCAGAAGACAGTGCTACTTCGAACCCGAAAAAGCGGCGTAGTGTAGCGGAAATCATCAACCGGGTGAAAGTGTTGCTGCCTACCGGAGAATATCGATGTGCGGTTGATCCAGAATGCCTGTACACGCAAGTAATGCTTGTCGTGGGCAATTTCAAGCGGCACATCCAAGTTCAACATCCCATGGAGTACCACCTCCTTTGACTGCCCCTTGACCCCCCGCTCCTCACTGACCACCCTTGACTCTCTGATCCCCCTTGACCACCTATGAATACCACTTGCCTCCTGACCACCCTTTGACCATCATTGACCCCCTTGACCACCCCTGACTCCCCCTCTGACCACCATGGACCTCTCCTTGCCACCCCCCCCCCCCCCCCCCCGCCCCCCCCCTGTCCCCCCCCCCCCCCCCCCCCACCCTTACCCCCCCCCACCCCCCCCCCCCCCCCCCCCCCCCCCCCCCCCCCCCCCCCCCCCCCCACACCTTTCCCCCCCCCCCACCCAACCGCCAAAGGATTTTGCGCGTTCCCCCCAAAAAAAAAAAAAATTTTTTTCCGTTTTCCCCCCCAACAAGAAATATTTTTTTTCAATTTTTTTTTCCACGTACCCCCCCCCCCTCCCACCCAAAAAATATGGTGTATGTCAATAAATGGCCCCCCATTATAAAAATTTCCCCAAAAAAAAAAAAAGGGGAAAACCCCAAAATGTCTTTTCAATTTTTAAAACCCAAAAATTTTTTTTTTTTTTTCATGACAAACTGCCCAATGGATAAAAGTCACGTTAATAAATTTGTTGCCAACACTGGCAGCACGGTTTGTTCGCTCTTCACGACCCCTCGGTTGGCGCAACATATCGACGGGGATCACACAGAAATGTCATAAACTGTCAATCCTCACAGTGACGGGAGCAGAACGAACGGAAGGACAAGTTGGACAATAAACGACAGGTGAAAGTATAGGAGAAAGCCGTAAATTAGTTAATTACAATTTTTTGCGTGGCTAGTGGTTTTTTCTTGAACGGTGCAGAAGTTTACGGTAGAGATCTTGTTTCACAAGGAATTCGCTCGATATCTGGTAGGGTATTCATAATGTTATTAGAAATACTTAAACTTAATTCGAAATATATATTTAGGAGCGTCGCGAGCATCTGTGATTGTAGTTCACTGAGGTTATAGCACAGATTTATTGGGGTCAGCATACTAGAAAGACCAGATTGTAAGTAACATTGTTATTAATATTATTATACTATCTAAACTAAATAAAATTTGTTCAGCTTTAAGAACTCGGCAAACAACAACTGCGGTTCTCTATCGAGGTCCGAAAGATCTACCCAATAAAGCTTAAAGAATCTGCTTGACGAAACGCTCGGACGGAAGGATGCCGGAGACGGAAAGAAACGACTGCAAGGTCTGCCGTAAATCCAACAACCTGGATAACATGGTTTTTTGCCCGAGGTGTGAAGAATGGTTACACTACCAATGCGCGGGAGTGGGGGAATCTGTAGCGGATGAAAGCTGGATATGTACTTCGTGTTTAGCTCTCCCGACACTTAGTCTATTCGGACAGACAAGTACACCCGTGTCCACAGTTGCTTCCAGTTTATCGTTGCCGATGACGACAACTGCTGCTGCCAGTTCCAGTTTGTCCATACTGACTGACCAAGCAAGAGCTGATCTACGGTGGATTCAAGATCAACGAACGTGGTTGGAAAAGGAGATGGAGGAAAACCATCGAGTCGAGATGGAGCGGAAAAGGCTGCAAATGAAGAAGTTGGCAGACGAAGCTATCATGAGGATTTTGACGGACAGCTCGAATAGTGTGAACGAGCAATCAGTGGCGACCGGTGCCAAAAAAGTGCAGAACTGGATGCAGGGCATGGTCGGAGAGATGAAGAACCTTTCGATCGCCCAAAACAGCGTGATGGTAGAGGTGACATCATCGATCATTCCCACTTACGACATCAATTCAACTTCGACAACTGCAGGTACTGTAGCGAATACGTTCGATCCGACTCTGTCTTCAACCCTTCAAGGAATAGTAGGTGGGCCGGTAAATCCTCATCCGATGACCATATCCCCAGTTCACCATTCGACTATTCAATCGCTAACGGGTTTACCGTCTGAAATCGATCGCTTTCGGCAGACTGGTGAAATAACGAAGGGCTTAGTTAGTCAGATGCCTGTTATAGTAATGCAGGGGTTAGGAAGTTCCGCTAAAACAAATGTTGTGTCAGCCTGCTCTACAATTCCCACAGTGAGTTTTCCTTCTCGTTATCCGGGATTACCAGTCAATATGGGGGTAGTTAGCCAGTCAACGGCTTCTATACCACAACTTCAGCCTTATTCTGGGGTGGCCACAAGCTTGAATGAATCAGGGGTACCTCCGACTATTTCCATCCCACAACTCTTTCCTGGGCAAGTGAATCATAGCAGCGCAGCAGTGGGTGGGCTACAACCAACACCCTTTTCCGGATACGCGTTAAACACCATGGCAGGAGGTGGATTACCCCCCGTATCGAACCCTAGTGGCGGAGAAACAGGTACTGGACAGCAGCCTTCTTTCTTTCCTGGGTATGCGGGGAACAACACGGCCGGAGGGGGGTGGCCTCCCATGATGAACTCTATTCCAATGCAGCCGAGGATGTATGATCCGGTGGAGCAGTATTATACAACGCCCACACAACAGCAGTTGATGGCAAGGCAGGTCATGCCAAGAGACCTTCCACCATTCAAGGGAGACCCGGAAGATTGGCCTCTCTTCTATAGTGCATACATGAACTCGACGACGGCGTGTGGTTATACGGACGTTGAGAATTTGGCCAGACTTCAGAAAGCGCTACAGGGCAAGGCGTTCGAGGCAGTCAAAAGTCGACTGCTTCTTCCGGCATGTGTGCCTCAGGTTCTTTCTACGTTGTACATGCTTTATGGACGCCCTGAGTTGATCATTCAGACGCTGCTGAACAAGATTCGTGACGTACCAACACCAAGGTCGGACAGATTGGATACACTGATCTCTTTTGGACTGGCCGTTCAGAACTTTTGCGATCACCTGGAAGCGGCAGGGCAAGTTGCCCACTTGTGTAACCCAGTATTACTACAGGAACTGGTAGAAAAGATCCCTGCGCAGCAACGCCTGAACTGGGGTTTGTACAAACGTCAGTTTGTGACGGTTGATCTACGTACATTTGCGGTCTACATGTCAACATTAGTGGCGGCAGCATCAGACGTCACAGTACTATCAGACTGCAAGCAATCGCGATCGGGTAGAAGTGAGCGTGTGAACGAGAAGAACTTTCTCAATGCTCATTTAACGAATGAACCGCCAAAGAAGGAAGGCAAGGAAGAAAACACGCCGGCTGTGTTATGTTTGGCATGCGATGGTGCCAATCACAAGGTCAAAGACTGTAGTGCCTTCAAGAAGTGGAACCCTGAGAGCCGTTGGAAGACTGTTCAGGATCACCACCTGTGTCGAACGTGTCTTGGAAAACATGGCCGGCGCCCGTGCAAGATTCAAGCTCGCTGCGGAGTTGAAGGCTGTCAACTACGACATCACCAGCTGCTCCATTCGGTATCGCAAAAATCAGACCCGGTTAAAGAGGAGCAGAGACCAGCAAATAAGAATGATGGATCCGGAGAAGAAGTGAACGCACACCATACTACCGAGAAGTCGACGTTGTTTCGAATTTTGCCAGTACAACTTTCCTGGAATGGAAACTCAGTAGAAACCTTTGCGTTCCTTGACGACGGATCGTCGATGACTTTAGTCGAGCAATGCATTGTAGATCGGTTGGGCGTCGATGATGGACAACCGCTTCCTCTATGTCTAACATGGACCAGCAACGTGACTCGACAGGAACGGAACTCTCAACGCGTTTGTCTATCTATTTCTGGTTCCGGCAAAAGCGAACAGTTTCCCTTAAACGACACGAGGACGATTGTAAATCTGAACCTTCCGAAGCAGACGTTGAAGTACGCAGCGCTAGCGCGGGAGTTCACGCACCTTCGAGGTTTACCTATAAACAGCTACGATGCGGTTTCACCCGGCATTTTGATCGGCTCAAACAACGCTAGCTTGATTGCGACACTGAAGTTGCGAGAAGGTCAACTAGGGGATCCATTGGCTGCTAAGACTCGACTGGGTTGGTCAATTTACGGTTATGCGGTGGACCAAAAGAAGACAGCGAATTTCACCTTTCACGTCTGTGAGTGCCAAGCGGAAACAATGGATCAAGGATTGCATGATCTCGTGGAACAGCACTTCACGATCGAAAGTGTGGGAGTTTCGGCAGACAAAGGTCCAGAATCAGAAGAAGATAAGCGAGCTCGTCGGATTTTGGAAGAAACGACGAAACGGACTACAAAGGGGTTTGAAACAGGGCTGCTATGGCGGCATGACCGGGTAACGTTCCCCAACAGTTTCCCGATGGCCATGCGACGCTGGGAATGCTTCGAGCGAAGGATGAATGCGGATTCTATGCTGCGAGACAGTGTGCATCAGCAAATTGAAGAGTATTTGGAAAGTGGTTATATTCACGAGCTAACACCAGAGGAAAAGAAGTCGGCTGATCCTAACAAAGTTTGGCATCTTCCATTGGGCGCCGTGAAAAATCCTAAAAAGCCGGGAAAAATCAGACTAGTGTGGGATGCTGCGGCAAAGGTTGGAAATGTGTCCTTGAATACCATGTTACTCAAAGGACCGGACATGTTAGTTCCGCTTCCAGCAGTGCTCTGTGGATTTCGAGAGTACGCAATTGCAGTCAATGGAGATTTAAAGCAAATGTTCCATCAATACAGGATCCGTCGACAAGACGTAGACAGTCAGAGATTCGTCTACCGCAAAAATCCGTCTCAGCCTATTAAGGTGTTCGTGATGGACGTAGGAAGTTTTGGTGCTACTTGCTCTCCGTGCCAAGCACAATTCATCAAAAACCTGAACGCGAAGGAACACGAGTTTGAGTATCCTCAGGCAGCAGAAGCAATCTTGAAGAGGCATTACGTTGATGACTATTTAGATAGCTTCGACTCGGAAGAAGAAGCAATCAAAGTTGCACTTGATGTGAAGGAAGTACACGCGCGTGGTGGATTTGAGATACGGAATTGGCATTCGAACTCAACTGCACTTCTAGAACGGGTCGGGGAACCGAAACAACAACAATCGCAAGCAATTACCATCGACACGGAGAATCACGCAGAGCGAATTCTGGGCCTACTTTGGTTACCTGGTGAAGATCTTCTTGTTTTCGTCACCGACGTACAACTGGATGACATTACTCCAACGAAACGGAACATATTGCGGTATGTAATGAGTCTCTTCGATTCTCAAGGTATTTTGTCGCATATAACAATCCAGGGACGAATGATTATTCAAGACACCTGGCGAAGTCAAACAAAGTGGGACGAAGAGGTGACAGAACCGGTTCGAGCTCGTTGGCGTAGGTGGGTTACGCTGTTCAATGAAGTGGGGCAAATCAAACTTCCCAGACCCTACTTTCCTGGGTTCTCGGCCGTCGATGTAGGTTCGCTGGAGCTACACGTTCTCACAGATGCGAGTGAGGAGGCATATGCGACCGCCATTTTCTTCCGGGCTGTGATACATGGCAAGGTGTACTGCACATTAGTAATGGCGAAAGCTAAAGTGGCACCTTTAAAGGCGGTATCCGTACCTCGTCTGGAACTGATGGGTGCACTATTAGGAGCCAGATTAGCAAAAGCAGTCGGAGAATATCATTCGTTTCCTATAAAACGGCGTATTTTTTGGACGGATTCAGAGGCAACTTTGGCTTGGATTCAGTCACAACATCACCGATACCGTCAATTCGTTGCTTTTAGAGTAGCAGAGATTCTAAGCAAGACGGAAGCAGCCGAATGGCGATGGATCCCCACACAACATAACGTAGCCGACGAAGCCACTAAGTGGGGTAAAGGTCCCAGTACCAACGTCCACTCCCGATGGTTCAAAGGTCCAGATTTTTTATATCTTCCGGAGTCCGAATGGCCGCAGAGGAAATCTGCAAAACCGCTCGAGACAAATGAAGAGATGCGGCCCTGCTTGGTACACCATGCTCAAGTCGTTGAAGATGTCATCAGTTGGAAGAACTTCTCTAAATGGGAACGCATGCTGAGAGCCGTCGCATATGTTCACCGCTTCGCAACAAACTGCCGCCGTCTATCGAAGAAGCAGCCGCCAATCTCTGGTTATTTGACGAAAGAAGAATTGCAGCAATCGGAGAATAGTCTCTGCATATTAGCGCAGGCGACATCGTATCCGGACGAAATAGCAGTGCTGAAGCTGGGACAAGGGAATCCGAAGAAGCACATCGAAAAAACAAGCCCGATTTACAAGCTCTCTCCTTTTTTGGATGACCTTGGAATAATGCGGGTGAATAGTCGCATCGGAGCAGTTCCTTACGTCACGCACGACTTTAAGTTCCCTATTATCCTGCCACGCAACCATCCAATGACCACACTCCTAGTCGACTGGTATCATCGCAAATATCTTCACGCCAACCAAGAGACCGTTCATAATGAAGTTCGACAGCGTTTTCATGTTTCCAGCCTACGATCGGTAGTTCGTCGAGTAGCAAAAGATTGCCAAGCGTGCAAAATCGCCAAGGCGGTGCCAACTACACCAAAGATGGCGCCTTTACCAGCTGCTCGGGTTGCGGCCACAGTTCGCCCGTTCTCCTATGTCGGGTTGGATTATTTCGGTCCCATACAGGTTCGAGTAGGACGTAGCTGCGTCAAACGGTGGATCGCGTTGTTCACCTGCATGACGGTGAGAGCCGTTCACTTAGAAATCGCCCATTCGTTGTCTACGGAGTCTTGCAAGATGGCCGTACGTCGCTTCGTAGCTCGCAGAGGGTCTCCTATCGAAATATACTCCGATAACGGAACCAATTTTCTGGGTGCCAGTCGTGAGCTACGAAAGGAGATTGAAGCAATAGGAAAAGAACTACAAGAGACGTTCACGAACTCCGCTACTAAGTGGAGTTTCAACCCACCATCTGCGCCCCATTTCGGTGGGGCTTGGGAACGACTCGTAAGGTCGGTAAAGATTGCTATGGAATCGTTATGCAGCGATAGGAACCCGAGTGATGAAACGTTACTTACGGTGGTTGCGGAAGCAGAAGCAATTGTGAACTCCAGACCTCTCACGTTTATACCCCTGGAGAACTCCAATCAGGAAGCGCTGACACCGAACCACTTCATCTTACTAAGTTCAAATGGAGTCGTACAACCTCCAAGAGCACTGGCTGAGCCGACGAAGGTAACCCGTACAAATTGGAACATGACTAGACAACTCGTTGACCAGTTCTGGAGGCGATGGGTCATGGAATACCTGCCGTCCATTGCCAAACGAACTAAATGGTTTGACGAAGCGGAAGCACTCAAAGTGAATGATCTGGTGGTAATAGTGAACGACAACCAGCGCAACGGGTGGACTAGGGGACGTGTCCTGTCCGTGGTCAAGGGAAGCGATGGACGTATTCGTCAAGCGTGGGTGCAAACAACGGGTGGAGTTTTCCGGCGTTCTGTCTCGAAGCTGGCAGTGCTGAAAGTGCAAGCTAACTGTAACGTTGAATCGGTAGCAGAACCGGAAGGACGTTACGGGTCGGGGGATGTTGCCAACACTGGCAGCACGGTTTGTTCGCTCTTCACGACCCCTCGGTTGGCGCAACATATCGACGGGGATCACACAGAAATGTCATAAACTGTCAATCCTCACAGTGACGGGAGCAGAACGAACGGAAGGACAAGTTGGACAATAAACGACAGGTGAAAGTATAGGAGAAAGCCGTAAATTAGTTAATTACAATTTTTTGCGTGGCTAGTGGTTTTTTTCTTGAACGGTGCAGAAGTTTACGGTAGAGATCTTGTTTCACAAGGAATTCGCTCGATATCTGGTAGGGTATTCATAATGTTATTAGAAATACTTAAACTTAATTCGAAATATATATTTAGGAGCGTCGCGAGCATCTGTGATTGTAGTTCACTGAGGTTATAGCACAGATTTATTGGGGTCAGCATACTAGAAAGACCAGATTGTAAGTAACATTGTTATTAATATTATTATACTATCTAAACTAAATAAAATTTGTTCAGCTTTAAGAACTCGGCAAACAACAACTGCGGTTCTCTATCGAGGTCCGAAAGATCTACCCAATAAATAAAAAAAAGAAAATAATAAACCCACACAGAAGAAAAGCAAGAGTTTTTTTTTTTATAAAAACACAAAAAAAAAAAAAAAAAATTTTTTTTTCCCCCCACACCCCCCCCCCCCACCATAAAAAAAAAACCAGAAAAAAATTTTTTTTTTTTTTCCCCCTTAAAAAAAGCCCGGAACCACCAAAAAAAGAGAGAGGTTACGGAATTTTGTTCAATATTACCAATCGGAATTTTGACAATTGATCTGCATGGAACGAAATGTCTCCTTCACTTACGGAATAATCGAGCGGAATATTTTTCCGAAAATAAAAGTGACAGCTCCCATTAGTTTGCGTGGAAGCCTAACAAATTAAAATTTTATTTTTTGTTCTTGTCATGTGGATACTGCTGCAGAAATTTCTTTTCGATTCTTTAATTTTCCGTTTCAGTAAATGGAATTTAACATGGGTATGGGATAGAAAAATAAATTTCTTTCTAACACGACACCGACTTTAAGTGAAAAACCTCCATGTTCCTTAACTCCAGCCATTTGATGTGTGAGGCTAAGTTGGTGCTCTTACCCTATGAATACATTAACATTTTAATTGTCCTTGTGATATTTAAAATTTTTGGGCTTATTATCTGTGATTTGAATTGTAATAGTATTTCCTGATCACTGGGAATACTTGCGAACTTTTGTAGTTGACATCAATAGCTTTTCACAATTATTTCGCTGTGAAGCAAATTTACAGTTTTTGAAGAAGTTTATATCTGTCGATGAAATCAGTTCGTTTTTTTTGCATGACTGGTTTGAATTATTTTTAAATAAATTATCTAATAGATAAATCGTCTAGCTCAAACCTTTGTAGGGGTAAGTGGTGGGACTATCATCATCATCATCATCATCATCATCATCATCATCATCATCATCATCATAATCATCATCATCATCATCATCATCATCATCATCATCATTATGAACCAGAAGTATCTTCTATTTAGTTTGCTTCAAATATACAAATTGTTGTTTGCTCACAATATGAAGAAAAATTGGCTTTTTATCGAATTATAATGTCAGAATAGAACAAGCATGAAGACTGGTGCATTATCAGGTGTCAAAAAGTAAGTGAAAAATAATTATCGGCATCTAGGATTCACTGAAAAAGAAACGATTTATCAGCTACTCATGCTCTCCGAAAATTATAATCGGTATTGGTATAATAGTCTCTCGCTTCTCACATTCTCATCTGTTTCTCCAAGCAGGTGAAAAAGGACGGTTCTCTTCTCAAGTAGGCGAAAATCTCGGTCTCTGCTTTAAATATTATAAATTGGTTCAAAAATAGGAATTGAAACTAATTTCCAAAACTCCTACGTTGATTTTCTAGATGATAGTAATATCAGCGGCTGGATAGTCCTGAAGAAAACGAATAAAGCTTGCTTCAGATAGAATTGGAACAAAAACAATTGCCTGTATTTCAGTTATTTATTATTGAATTCAAGATCTTTTTTTATACAAATGTAGCGTTTTCTTCATACTTTTAAGAAAAAATACGGATAAAATTATTCGTCACGGTTTAGAAGGAATTCTCGAATTTTTCCTGTAACACGGCTCATTAGGCGGCACACACCTTCTACGTCCATCGTTTTAGCTATCTTATTCCACCTGGACCCCTTTCTCTGCATACCATTCTTGAACGACTTTGCTGTAATGACAGCTTGCCAAATCTAGCCAAAACATTACGGGATGGTCGTGGGATCGAATGAACGGCAAAATTCGTTTTTGGAGACACTCTTTTTGGTATAGTTCCGACGTCATTGTCTTATTTGTAACGAAAACTTTCGTTTTTTTTGCCACAGCTGCAAATGCCCTGCCAAATCATGAATTTTCGTGCAAATTTGTCGGCAAAAACAAATTTAAATTTGGCTGGAACATCCCCCCGAGCCGTTGCCAAGTAAAATTTTTGACCTGGGATTTGCCCGAAGTCAGCCTTGACATAGGTTTCATCGTCCATCAGAAGACACCCGTCGAACTTGGTCAGCACCTGGTCGTATAGCTTCCGAGCACGGATTTTGGCCACACTATTCTGTTTTATGGTCCGATTTGGCTGTTTGCTAGCTCGATACGACTTGATTCCTTCCCGGAGTCGAGTTCTCCTCACGGTACTATGGGCAGCACCGAATTTTCTGGCGAAATCACGGTCCGACAGAATGGGATTCCTGTTAATTGTCTTCAAAATCTTACCACGCAGTTTCCGGTCGACAGTTCCACTCCGACGATTGGCTTGAGGCTTCCGAATCGTCGTCAATGTTTCCTTATACCGTTTGATAACGCGCCATACGGTATTTCTGGGCAATTTCAGCTGTTTAGCTAGCCTAGATGCAGACCACAATGGATTTTCCAAATAACTGTGCACAATTTTTTCCCTTCTTTCGGCTTCCATGTTGATAGTTTACAAAGTACAGTCGATTTGCGGAATGTCAAAAATACATACGTGAAGCTGACAAAATTCCCGACACGTGGGCGCCAAGAACTTCCAAATCCGTCCACCAGGAGCGCCACAATATGAGCAAAAGTTTGTTCCAATTCTAAATGAAGCAAGCCTTATATTTTTTGGCTCAGGAAGTACTAGCACACTGGTCCCAAGCTTAATGATTCGCCCCTAATAACGTAACTCGCACCAACACACCCTCAAATATTGTCAAAATAACATAGCGAATCCAAACAAAGCCAAAGATACTAGTACCGAAAGATACCGAAAAGCGCAAGATTGTATAGCAATGTGCAGACTGCAAGGTGTGCTTCGAAACTAAGGGTTCTACAACAGTGAACCAATGCCAAATCGGTAGTTTCATATTGATTGATGGTAATATCAGGGGGTCAACGTCGTTGTCAACCACATGTAGATGCACCATAGTACACATGATTTTGAAAATTTTGGACATCTGACAACTGAAATCGACAGAGATTTTACATTTGGGCCTAACTGACAAACGTACACAATTGCTTCTTCCTTCAATTTGTCGACCTTAGAAACTTGCCTCATTAATCTACCACATCCATATCTAAGGCCAGGCGCCCACTGATGTGGCGGAGGTGCGGCATCTGCTAGCATGTCAAAACACCTTGTCGACGTTTGCCTCACGCCACAAGACTTTGACTCGATATTTTGTTATGTGATACCACACCTCCGCCACATTAGTGGGCGCCTCGACTAAGAACAACAGTCCTTCTATTCGATTGTTTTAAAGCTAACATGGGTAGATTTTGTATTACGAGAAACTTACGGAAGAAGCCATTGTTTACGTTTGTCATATTCATCACATTGATGCTGAAATCCATGTGAGCCACAGCGAAATCCTTAATGATTGCCCCCCGGAGTAACATGTTACTTACGACCTATTGAGAATTTGCTCTAGAAGTATTCTACACAGAAAAAAATCTTGTAGTAAAAACTACCATTTTACCCGACTATGCCTATTTTCAAAACTGTCATGAAATTTCAGTTAAATTTACTACGTTTATGGTTCAACATTTGTGGTATATTTGAGAGACCTCATATTGATATCAACAGCACCATGGTTGATCTAATCGCAGGCATGGTAAAATCAAACGCTTTTATAGTCAGGTGAAAATTGTTGGTGTTTGTGCTTAAATTAACCCTCAAAATTGTAGTTTCTACTACGGTGTTTTTTTGGTTGTATGGTCCTCCCGCTTAGAAAAAAGTACCCAACGGAGCAGTTAAGTGTGGGAAGCCAACGTTCGGTATAATCATGTTAACTTACCGTTGGATACAAATAACTTACTTTTGGGTAAAATTCTACCCAAAAGTACAAATTATTTAATTTGTACCCAACGATAGATAAACATAATTATACCCAACGTTGGTTTCCCACACTTATCTGCTCCGTTGGGTACTTTTTTCAAGTTACACAGTAAATTGGAAAAAAAAAGTTCGAGCCTTGATGTCTGTTCTCTGTGGGTATATCACAGTTAACAGTCATTGTTCTCCATAAACCTTTTCATGAAAAATTTGTGTAAAAGTAAAGAAGCAGTTTTAGGTTATGTGCTAGGCTTTTTATTGATAAACATTTACTTGACCGTTATCGCACAACTGCATCGCCGCCTACCAGGAGTATAACGACGTACATTTGAAATGTCGGTTTAAAGTTTTACACAAGTAGCAGACCGAAGATGAAAGTCTTTTCCCTGTGGATATATTAAATACATTCATATTGGTACATGTTTCGTAACTTCGATGAAATTCGGTGTGACAAAAAAAAGTCCACCCGAGGCGCGGTCCACGCGATATATAAGAAACATCAAACTTTTGGATCGGTGCACAGTGGGAAAAAAGTGCCCGAAACGCGAAAGAATTCTATATCTCAGCTCGGAGTGGAACGATTTCTGTACATGTTACCTTAACTTGAAGGAAAATTTTCAAGGAATCGAATGGATGTGGTTTTATTGGCCGCACAAAACTGCTTGGGGAGCAAATGAGCTCGTTTTACCCTGTTTCCCGTAATATTTCCATGTTGTTCAGAAATTTCTTTGCTCGGTGTGACTCAAGATCAACAAAATAATGCTAGTTCTTTGTAAAATTTTCTGGGAAATCGATTGAAATTGGTTTCATTTACCGCATGGCTCTTTGAATGAAGATATGGCTGATTTAACCCTAATTCCCCTAATAGTTTTGCTTTCATCATAAATTTCTTTGGTCTGAGTTACTCAAGATCAACAAATTAAGGCTAGTCCTTTGTAAAATTTCCTGAGGAATCGATTGGAATTGGTTCCGTTCACCGCATGGCTATGTGAATGAAAATATGGCTGATTTTACCCTGGTTCCCCTAACACTATCGTTTTTTTTTCAGAAATTTTTTGTTCGATGTTTTTCTAAAGCAACAAAATAAGGTAAGTCCCATGTAAATTTCCTGGAGACTTGATTGGAGTTAGTTTCACCACTCTGTGAATGAAGATATGACACATTTTACCCTGATTCCCCTTTTTTGTAATTCAGAAATTTCTTTGGTCACAAAGCAACAAAGTAAGGCTAGTCCTATGTAATTTTGTTTTGAAAAATCGATTGGAGTGGATTTCGTTCCCCACACAGCTCTGTGAACGAAGATATGGTCGATTTTACCCCGATTCCCCTAATATTTTTGTGTTATTCAGAGATTGCAAGTTCTATGTAAACTTGCCTGAAAAATTGATTGGAGTTGGTTTCACTAAACGCACGGCTCTGTGAATGAAGATATGGCTGATTTTACCCTCATTTCCATAATATTTTTGTGTAATTCAGAAATTTATTTGTTCGGTGTGTTTCTACAGCAACAAAATAAGGCTAGTCTAACGTAAAATTTTTCCCCAAAATCGGCTATGTGCGGTGAACAAAACCAACACCAATCGATTGTCCAGAAAATTTTACATAGGACTAGCATAGTTTGGTTGATCTTGAGTCACACAGAGCAAAGGAATTTCTGAATAACATAACAATATTAAGGGAATCAGGGTAAAATTAGCCATATCTTCGTTCACAGAGCTGTGTGGTGAACGAAATCTACTCCAATCGATTTCCCAAAAAAAAAAAATTACATAGGACTAGCCTTACTTTGTTGATCTTGAGTTATACCGACCAAAGAAATTTCTGAATTACAAAAACATATTAGGGGAATCAGGGTAAAATGTGTCATATCTTCATTCACAGAGTAGTGAAACTAACTCCAATCAAGTCTCCAGGAAATTTACATGGGACTAACTTTATTTTGTTGCTCTAGAAAAACACCGAACAAAAAATTTCTGAAAAAAACGATAATGTAAGGGGAATCCGGGTAAAATCAGCCATATCTTCATTCACATAGCCGTACGGTAAATGAGACCAACTCCAATCGATTGGCCAGAAAATTTTATAAAGGACTAGCCTTATTTTGTTGCTGGAGAAACACACCGAACAAATAAATTTCTGAATCACACAAAAATACTAGGGAAATTAGGGTTAAATCAGCCATATCTTCATTCAAAGAGCCACGCGGTGAATGAAACCAACTCCAATCGATTTTTCAGGCAATTTTACATAGGACTAGACTTATTTTGTTGATCTTGAGTCAAACTGAACAAAGCAATCCCTGAATAGCCCAAAAATATTTGGGGAATCGGGGTAATATCGACCATATCTTCGTTCATAGAGCTGTGCGTTCAACGAAACTAATTTCATTCGATTTCTTAGTAAATTTTACAAAGGATTAGCCTTAATTTGTTGATCTTGAGTAACTCCGACCAAAGAAATTTATGATAAACACAAAAATATTAGGGGAATCAGGGTAAAATCAGCCATATCTACGTTCACAGAGCCGTGCGGTAAATGAAACCAATTTCAATCGATTTCCCAGAAATTTTTTTCAAAGAACTAGTATTATTTTATTGATCTTGAGTCACACCGAGCAAAGAAAATTGTGAAAAACATGAAAATATAAGGGGAATCAGGGTAAAATCAGCCATATCTTCATTCACAGAGCCGTGCGTTGAACAAAACTAACTTTAGTCGATTCTCCGGGAAATTTCACATGGGACTAGCCATATTTTGTTGTCCTTCAATCACATGGAGCAAAGAAATTTCTGAACAACACAACAATATTAGGGGAATCAGGGTAAAATCAGCCATATTTTCATTCACAGAGCCGTGCGGTGAACGAAGCCTACTTCAATCGATTCTCCTGGAAATTTTATATAGGGCTAGCATCATTTTGTTGATCTTGAGTCACACCGATCATAGACATTTCTGAACAACAAGGAAATATTAAGGGAACCCGGGTAAAATGAGCTCATTTGCTCCCCAAGCAGCTCCGTGCGGTCAATGAGACCACGTCCATTGGATTTCTTGGAAATTTTCCTTCAAGTAAAGGTAACATTTACAGAAATCGTTCCACTCCGAGCTGAGATATAGAATTCTTTTGCGTTTTTTCCCACTGTGCGATGGTTGATAAACCAGGTAGACACCTAGCACGGAAGACTGACTAGCGAACCGATGCTAGAATAATTCGCGAAATCAAAAAAGATCCAAAGGCTACGATTCGTTCCATCCAATAAAAGCTGGAGCTGTCGATATCTGATCGAACTATACGGCGTCGAATACCAGCACATGGATTGATGAGCAGATACACACGGAGACTACCATTTATCAGCACGGGAACATGCTGATAAGCCTCAAGAATTTTGGAGACGAGTGCTCTGGACCGACGAATCGAAATTTGAAATCTTCAACCGGAAGCGGCGTGATCGGGTTTGGCGAAAGGATGGAGAAAGTCTTCAGGAACGTAATTTGCAAGGGACTGTAAAACACGGCGGTTTTCTTTTGCTGGTGTTGGAAACTTGGTTCGTATTAATGGAATTATGACTCAGACATTTTGAACGAAAACCTCGAGGAGTCTTTATGGAAGGTCGGGTTGGAAAACAACTTTATTTTCCAACATACAACCCAAAGCATACAGCAAAAGAGGCAAAAGCTTTTTTCCGTAACAATCGCATAAAACTATTGGAATGGCCACCTCAAAGTCCAGATTTGAACCCAATTGAAAATTAGTGGTCAATTCTGGACAACAAAGTGAACAAATTCTATGTAATGAATAAGGACAACTATTTTGAAGCGTTCAGAATGCCTGGCTTTCAATAGACCCACAGCATTTACAAAACTTAGCTGATAGTATGCCAACACGTCTTCAGGAAGTTTCTAAGGCCAAAGGAGGTAACATTAAATACCTTAGTTGTTTTCTTCTTTATGTTATCGTTTTGAATACATCGACATGGAGTTTTCATAAAGGCCAATGTCCCAAACAATGGCTTCTTTCGCGAATTTCTCGAGAATGCTAACCTTAGCATAGTGAATTGCCACAATGATTGTATAGAAGGGGAGTTTTCCTCGAGGTTTTCCTTTACAATAGAAGTGGTAGTTTACTTGAGCGAGTTTACATTTTCAAGAAATTTGCGGAAGAAGCCATTGTTTACGTTTGCGACATTGGCCCTGATGAAAACTCCATGTCGATATATTTGTAGGTGGGCTTTTTCTTATGTCATATCTATTTCTGATTAAAGTGAAATAAACATGTGATATGTAACGTCATAATAAAAAAAGTTATTTGATTGACCACAAAATATCAATACCAAACTATCATTATTCAATTCAGTTTATTATATCCCAATAATATTATTAATTTTTCATGTTGTAACAAAATATTATCTGAACACCATACTGGGCTTTTTCTAGTGCCGGTCAGTGTACGTAACAAAAAGAGGCATAGAATTATACTAGCGGTTATTTTTTTTTTTTTCTGTTACGATATAACGTAACGAAAAAAAAATAGTTTCCTTATACCGAGGAATAACGGTATTAGTTATAGGTAGATATATTTGCATTACAACTTTATCAATTATGCAAAATTAACTGAACGATGTTGTGTACACATGGTTTCCCTTGAATTGTTGATCTATTACATGTATGTACATTGCCTTAATTTGAAATTAGCATAAATGCTTGCGGTCAAATATGCTTTGTACTTGTCTTTGAATTATTATCGCTTGGTTTATTAGGAAACTGTGGTACATTACCTATTAGAACTAATAGAAATTAGTTTACATCTTATGATACTCTTCAGCTGTTTCTCAAGCATTACGACTGAATTTATCTTATTGTTTACCTTTGACTAATTTCTAGGTTAACCGTACCTGGATTACAACTTGTCCGAAACTGTTTGATACCCCTAAAAAGTTCAACGAAGATTTACATCGCACTTGCAGTATGTTCCGGAGAATTAATTAATAAAATATACATTTTCACCATATCCAGAACGACGAATTTAATGATTAACCACTTGTGTTTCATGCATATACCGTACTTCTACCACACCTATGTGAGACGTCAAATGCGTTGGAAAACTGGGAGATAAACTGAGACGGATGCTGTGACAGACTTGCTTTTGTTGTTCTTTCGTAACTTTGTGTATTGCGCAGTTCGATGTGTCTATTATAACATTTATGCTGCCCCATGTTGAGAGGATATCCTGTAGCTTTCTCTTTTTTTTTTTTATCATGGAAGGATCCCACAGCTTTTAAAAAGAACTCATTTTCTTTAATCGATTAACTACATCGACTTTATTTGACATAACAGGGTTTTGAAAATTCTGATCCGTATTGTAGGAACGTTGAATCGAAGCTTCTTTTATTGGACGTGTTCAACTGTGAGATAGATTATGAAACAACATCCGATAAATTTGGTTGCTCCATTTGAATTGTTGAGTGAAGCATGATGCTTTGAACGTTGTATTAAAATTATTAGTTTATACTTTCGTTTGCATGCGACGAACATAAAATGCACTTTTGGTTACTGTGATTGTGCTATTTGGATTGCTCTATTTCAGTATAAGGCGATAAACTCATAATATTTATTTTATTTACATCATAACTTTGATTTATGGTTGAATAATTTATATAAAGTCATTCATCGTACTGCAGTTTTGTCAACTGCTGCTTTGAGATGCAGATAAAACGAAGATATATATTTTATAGGATTTCTATCAAAAAGAAGGAGGGCAATACAAGTAAATATATTTCGATGCAAGAGACGCATAACTTTTTTTTTTTTAAATCAAATTGCTATGATAAGGCATGGCATCAATCTAAAATTGAGATTCAGTGTGTCAAACCTGTATTAAGGCCTAGTAGCGTAGTTGGTATATGCATCGATTTTCTAATCCTATCATTGTGCTTGCCACACACTATAGGATTAGAATGCTTTGGAATGGTAAAAAATACCTCAATCAAGAATCGTGAATGTTCTTCAAAAAACACTTATTTGAGTAACATGTAAAGCCCCATTAACCCAAGTATAAACCCAAGGAGAACACCGTAGTGAATCCTTCAGAACGAAGTTTCAAAAGCAAAAAAAAAAAAGAAAAGTTATGGTAAGAGGAAATAATAAATTGTCATTAAACATGTAATGTACATATTTCTACACCTGGGGGCGACCCCAGCGTAGTGGTAAACATCCATGCCTCTCACTCCAAATTCACGATTTCGAATCTTACCCCCGGATGAAAATACTCAAAAGGTATTTGAGTGACTACGACGGGAGAGGAACCAGCCCAGGGCTGAAAATCACGATGATCTTGGAATTTAAAATTAAAATATATATATATTTCTATACCATATAAAGTATTTAATTTTGCGGCTATCCGAAAGATGAACCAGCTTGACAAAAGTCTCTAACGTAAATTTATGATCTATGATGAATGCGGTATACATCAATTCCTGGCTTAGTCCAGGAAAATATTATCAACTACTCTCTGTAGCCGGCGTTGTTGGTGAAGTGGCAGAACAAATAAATAAAATTCATTTGCTTAACCAAGGAAAAAAGATTTCAGGTGCAATGGTCATTCTCTTAGTTGTTCCACGGTGATTAGAATGAATTGCCAAAAGCGACACTTTAAAACACCGCAACATGCGTCCCCGAAAGCTTAAACGTAGATCTACCAGTATATCTACCTAAAATTTCAAGAACTTCAACATGCTCTACACAAATATTCTACACTACTACAATATTCTATCTACAACATACTATGGGTTCATAGCTAATTTCATTTCATCCCGCATACAATCCAAAAAAATCGTAAAATTTAACCGAGCGGTACCACCAGTCTGAGACTTCACGGGTGATATTTACTTCCCTATGTCACTACCACGTCCACTGCTCTTCTTGCGATGCTGCTCCTGGTTTGATTGCCAACAACGATGACGACGACGAGGACGGAAGAATAAAATTGTTTATTCGATGGAAGAATTTTGTTGTGTACGATTTTTGCTAACTTTTGGGCGTCTTTTGATAACAATCAATGGCAGCACAGTCATGTCACAAAATAATAACAGGATAGTAAAAACTAGTTTTAAGCAGCAATAAACTAGAATTGTATCCCGGCCTGAATCCTCTGAAGATCGCACCAACACCAAAAATTTGAAAAGTGAGTTTTCCAGCCCAATATTTAAAAATTAAAAGAAAAGATTACCAAAAATTACCCTATACTTAACCCAAGTTCTTTTTAGCACAAAACGTTTCATAATAAGAAAAAGGATATCTTAACTTAATCCTTACCTTAATCTTAGATTTAAATTCACGACCTTAATCTTATTTATGCTCTTGACATTAACCGTTAACATTTTATCATTGAACGGTCTTCTTTTTTTTATGGCATTTATGCATAACATCTTCAGTTCTCAAGATAACACATATTTGGCATATGGAAGAAATCTATGATGTCTAACAGCTGACTATCTGCTTATTACATTTAATAGTAGGATATGTGTCCCTTAACTCAGCCCAATAAGCAACGATCGATTACTTCTTTTATTATAACTCATAAACTATTTTAGCTTGAAGCGCTATTTAGCTAGTTATACACTTGCTTAGATACGTTTAATAAGATTTTTGGTAGTATGTATCATAAAAAGCTATACAACTCATTTTATAAAGCCAGAAACTTTCGAGGGATATGGATGTAATGTCGGTCTATAAGCAAAAAATTGGGTCTATCCATGGATGCAACTTCGTCGCATTCGATCGTTTTTTATTAAATGCTGTCTTTGTATAATTTTTTTCCCTGATTTTATAATTTAAGACATTGCCAGCTGTATTCGCTTTACCCAACATAAAATTTCACAAAACAAACTGAATTAAAACTGCTTTGAAACCCTTCAGAGATTTTCACTTATGATTTATTGGCCACCCGATAGTGAAAACATAAAGATTCACTCTACAAAGGTTTTGTTCCTTCTGTTTGTGTTTAGATGAGCCATTTGTAAAATATACAACCGAAACTCATACATTTCCATTTAAAATTTAACCAATAACAACATTTTACTAGGCTTTTCAGGCAACAGGCCATATTTGGGAACAAACAAATAAATATGTCCCTAACATTGGGCCCATGGTTTTCTTGATAAATCATTGTAATTTTATCTGTGTGAACTGTTAATTTATAACGTGTGACTACTTTCTGTACATCTAGGCTGCATTATTTGGTTTATCGGTTCAATTAGCCAAATTTAGATCATTCGAAGATCATGGAGATAACCTGTTCTGCTTAACCAGTTAAATCATGATGTCTAAAATATTAAGAAAGTCGTAAATTAAACGGAAGTGAACAAAAGTAAATTGATTAATTAAGTCTGAATCCCTTCGAATTGAATCGGTTATCTTGATAGCGACATAATTTTGTTGATTATCGTTGAATTAATGACTTATTTGGTATATAGGCCGGATGAAGGAGCTAGGCTAACATTACATCCCCTTACCCTATTTATCGATTGCACAACACGTGTTATACAAGCATCGAGTATAAGTATAAATGTTATAGTACACAGAGAGGAATTTGATAGTCAATTTTACCATTATTGGGGGTTAGGATGACTATTGCAGTATAGTGATTTTGAACCGACTATGATCATGGTCAAAACTACCATTAAAAATAGTTGATGCTACATTTTCCATAATGTCGGAATAGTCCTTGTTACCATGATCATAGTCAAAAATGCCATGAACGTGGTAAATTCGACCATTTTCATGGTTAATGAAACCATTATATGCGATAGTCATCCTGACCATGATTTAATTGTCGGTACAACGATGAAATTTTTCTCAGAGTAGGCGTTCGCTGGTTGGGTTACGACTGCAGTGGTTTGCTATATCATTGTGAAAAAAAAAACTACAACCCAATGGGGATGTACGCAAAGGTGACGTGGTACGACTATGTAGCAATGTGTAATGAATGATATAATCATTTGTTTCAATATTTATTGAATCGTGAATCGCTATTTGTAAAACATCTTTGTGACATGCTACTCTTGCCGTAAAGTTGCTTTATATTTGCGCTACGGAATAATATAGAGACCATTAAATTTCCGAGCCGTTTGAAATGGCACAATATTTAAGGTATGCGACGAAGGGAGAGTTGAAACTATTTTAGTAACTACTCGCTGCCAATTGACCAAAATTTGGAACGGTATGTTGGATAACTTCTTATCAAACAAACTTTTTAGCTGGGAAAATCGAATAAATGGTCTTAAAAAGGACAGATTTTTAATGGTCTATTTTTGATCGGTCATGCTTATGTTGCTACTTAATGCATTTTCTGCACATATTAGCGATGATGATGGTGGCTAGCTTATACCGTTCATACCACTCAACGTAGTGCCTTACCGAATGATGACTGCCAACTAGCACCTTGTTTCGCTTCTAGTGGTTGCGCCAGCCGGCTGGCGGCAAATTCACCACTGACTTGGTTAACCGACTGCCCATCACATGACTGCATAATCAATGGCTGTCTAGCAACAGTCTGCTGAGCCATCAGCTAGCTGGCCTATGGTCGCTTGCCAATGCGAACGAATGAAGCATTACACGAAGGTGTTCCCATTATGTATCATTCACTGCTGCATATGAGACATATCTTACTTACATTTGAAATCTGTAATAGGAAAATACTGGGCATTCAGTAAGTTTACACTGCAAAACGAAATTATAGACCGTCGTCTTATATTTGCGTTATTCTCAATAGTTTAGTGTTTAAAATCATTAGTTTTCAATATTGGAGTCGAAGCGTAGTGAATTTCGTAAAGCACACCTGATTGGTGTGCTACGAGATTCGATTGGTGCAAACATTTTAGTAATCGATCGTGAAATGTGTGAGTTATTAACGTTTAAAACCTAAACATATATCGTGACGCTCCAACTTTTCGCACTCGCAACGTGTACCCAGTATTGAAAACACAGACATAATCCTACCCACTTAGATTATTTTACAGAAATCTGTAAAAGTTTACTGAATTCTCAACAGCTGAACGTTCGGTAATCCGATTTAACGGATTTCGGTGAAATTTTACAGTTATCTGTAAAAAATTTACTGAATTTCGGTAAAATTTTACCGAAATCCGTTAAATTTATTTACCGAACGTTCAGCTTTGAGAATTCGGTAAATTTTTACAGATTTCTGTAAAAAAATCTAAGTGTGTACCACAAAAAAGTTGTATCATGACGAAATCTTTAGAGACATAGAACGCAGTTGATTTGTCTGTCAAGAATATATATGTTTATAATATTGAGCTTTGCGCCGAAAATTTTACTGTAGTTTCAGCGCCATCCTTTGCGCCATATAAAGCAGAAATAAAAATATTATTTTTCATTCAATAATATGTTTTAGCACTGTATTTCGAGTAAAGGGTGATACGGTCAAAATTTGGTCAAGGGAAAACGCGTGTAAATCGGTGAAATCGTTTATTTAAAAAATCAAATTAAATTTCTTTTTCAAGTTCAATTAGTATAAAATTCAGGAAAAATATTCAGTTAGGCTTCCGCTTTTCCAAATCCGAATTGCCGGGCCTTACGCTTGACCCCTGCCATCAGATTTTGTACAGCCACCTTGTCCACCTTCTTCGCCGCAGAAAGCCAGTTTGCCTTGAACTGCTGCTCGTCCTTAGCAGTTTTTTTGGTCTTCTTTAGGTTCCGCTTGACAATAGCCCAGTATTTCTCAATTGGGCGGAGCCCTGGCGTGTTGGGAGGGTTCTTGTCCTTGGGAACCACCTGCACGTTGTTGGCGGCGTACCACTCCATGGCCTTTTTACCGTAATGGCAAGATGCCAAATCCGGCCAAAACAGTACGGAACAACCGTGTTTCTTCAGGAAAGGCAGCAGACGTTTATTCAAACACTCTTTCACGTAAATTTCTTGGTTGACAGTCCCGGAAGCTATGAAAATGCTGCTTTTCAAGCCACAGGTACAGATGGCTTGCCAAACCAGATATTTCTTTGCGAACTTTGACAGTTTCGTGTGCTTGAAAATATCTGCTACCTTTCCCCTTTCTTTTGCCGTATAAAACTCCTGTCCCGGAAGCTGCTTGTAGTCGGCTTTGACGTAGGTTTCGTCGTCCATTACCACGCAGTCAAACTTCGTCAGCATCGTCGTGTACAGCCTCCGGGATCGCGCTTTGGCCGTCGTATTTTGTTTATCATCGCTATTTGGAGTCACTACCTTCTTGTAAGTCGATAGTCCGGCTCGTTTTTTGGCTCGATGCACGGTTGTAGACGATACACCCAGCTTATTTGCGGCATCTCGGAGAGATAGGTTAGGGTTTCGCTTGAAACTACCGGCAACTCTCTTTGTCGTCTCAGCGGCTTCCGGTTTTCGATTTCCCCCCGATCCAGACTTCCTGGCTGTCGACAAACGTTCCCCAAACACTTTAATTACATTTGTAACGGTTGATTTGGCAACTTTTAGCGATTTTGCCAACTTTGCGTGCGAGTAGCTCGGATTTTCGCGATGCGCTAGCAAAATTTTGATACGCTGCTCTTCTTGCTTGGACGGCATTTTGACAACTGAAGAGTGAATTCCAAAATCAAAATAGGAGCAACATTTTACACACACACACCTTCAAAATGAGGGGTGTTCAGGTTTTTTAAATGCAAAATTGAAAGAAATACGTCAAGTTGATATTGACCAAATTTTGACCGTATCGCCCTTTAAATGCCAATACAATACCCAAGCGTCTGTTCTCCGTGTCAGGAGCGCCGTTCAAAACAGTTAATGTTTCCCATGTCAGGGGTGGCCTCCCTTAGCTCAGTCGGTAAAGGCGCAGTTGCAAAGCAACACCATGCTGGAGGTGACTGGGTTCGATTCCCGGTCTGGTCTAGGAATTTTTCGTTAAGGCATAGGGTATGATTGCACTTGCCACACAATCATATTTATGCAAAAATGGTACCTGGCATCGAAAACTCTCAATTAATAACTGTAGAAGTGCATTTAGAACACTAAGTTGAGAGTAAGCAATAAGTAAATTGTGAAACCAATAAGCTTGAAATGCTAAATAAGAAGAAGAAAGAATGTCTGAATTAGTCCAGTGAGGGAATCTAAATTCAACTGTGCACTATGGCTCTCCAGCTAGCGGTTGGCATCCGACCTTTCAAGCCAGCCGTAAAAGAAGCAAGTACAGGAACGTCAACAGTTGAACTTCAGACCGAAACAATCGGTAAAGACCACAGTGACAAAACAGGACTAGTGATTGGATACTCGGAACGTGGAACTGCAGATCCCTAATTTCATCCTAAATACTGTCCGATGTACTGAAGGGTCGCCAGTTTGGCATCGTATTACAGGAGGTGTGTTGGAAAGTATCTACGGTGCGCACGTTAAGGGTCAATCATAGTATCTACCAGCGCTGCGGAACGACACGTGAACTGGGGACAGCTTTCATAGTGATAGGCAAAATGCAGACGCGCGTAATCGGGTGTTGGCCAATCATCGAAAGAATGTGCAGGTTGATGATCAAGGATCGGTTTTTCAACTCCAACTTACTCGGGAAGATAATCGACGTTAGAACCTGTAGTATCATGGCACTAACATCGACTCGGACCATCACCTGGTGATGGAAAAATTGCGACCAAAACTATCCGTTGTTAACAATGTACGGTACTGTCAACCGCCACGGCACAATATCAAATGACCACCGAATATTATAGCAGGGTTGTCGGAGGGTGTGCTCTACGAAACCCCTTGAGGACTGCTGGAATAACATCAAAGCAGTTATCAACATCGCAGCTGAGAACGTCGTCGGGTAGATGGAACAGAGCCCACATAACGATTCATTCGATGAGGAGTGTAGGACGCATTGCTGGCAGGGGCTTCAAATGGTGAGTTGACAACTTCGAAGGAGGGTGGCACCGACCTCTGGTCCTCACAAGTTCCTACCTCACGCCTCCAAGAGTCATATGATCACAAAAGACTGCCAGCTGAAACATGGAGACGCTGGTTGGCGTAGCCTGGGCAAAGTTGTCATTTTGACAATAGTGAAATGGGGGGGTGCGACGGAAGATCGTGTACCTATAAATCAATTTGTGTATCCATACCTGTAAATTATATCACATTATTATCCATTTTCATTTAATTAATAGTTTCAGCAAGCTATGGAATCATCTTTGCATTCCAAAACCATTTAAGAGCCTGGAACAACATGACAAGCATCAAAGGCTTGATTTGTTTTTCAGCATTTCAGCACAACATTTAATTTAAACTGCACTTCAGAACTTCAACTACTATATTCATAAAAGACTGGCATGTGCTTATAAGCAGTGGAGCATTATATTTAAATATTGTGTTTTGTACCATTATGGTAAGATAAGCCATTTATTTCAGAAATCATCAAACCGTGCTCCTCGATCCCTCCAATTGCTTTTTTGGAATGTAACTAGAACGGTATAAGAAGAATTTCAACAACATGTCTTATAAAATAATATCTTTCATTGAAATTTTATCTTTGATATTTGGAATGATCTATTCTGTTTTCAGCTTTTCCAGGACTATTAGGATATTAATACACATCTAATTTTTTTTTCAGTAACAATCCAGTGTACACACTTAGAAAATTTTACAGTATTCGGTAATTTTTTACCGAACTTTCAACAGCTGAACGTTCGGTAATCTGTTCGGTAATTAAATCAATTACCGAACGTTCGGTACTCAAATTTTTTGACGAACTGTCAAAAACTACCGTACAGTTCGGTAATGGAAGATTTGATGATCTGTCAAAAATTAACGTACAGTTCGGTAATTTTTGTAGTCTGGTACCGAACCGTTTCGGTATTTTGTTTTTGTTTTTATCATTAAACACCAAAATATTCGGATGTTATTGGTTAATTGAATATATTAAACAAAACTATATTTGTTGTTATTCCGACCGGGACTGTGAGGTCTTTCCAGCATATGGCGCAGTCAACGAAATACTACGAACGATGAGTGTCGGCTGCATCGGATGCTCGTCAGTGAAGTTGTGTTCTACCTGTAGATGGATACAATGCAGCAAATATATTTTGCATGTGTATCATTTAGAATAATAATCCCTTTTTACATCGAACCTATTGATTGTTTAGCGTGTAATCAGCACATTTGAAATATTTATAGCTAGCCGGATGATAGCTCCAATTAACGCTGGTTTATTTTCTACATACATTCATGGAATAATTAAAATTAATCAATATCCAAACCACCTTCTGGACAACCGATCACTGGAACCACGAGGCTTCATAGAAAATGGCTGACAGTTTGACAGCTAATAATACTTTACCGGGCTTCGGTGATTCAGAGTTCGTTTTACGTTTTGTTCGGTAAAGTTCTTACCGTATTCAGTGATTGTTTGTTTTTACCGTATGGATTGTATTTTTTTCTACCGTATACGGTAAATAAAATTCAACATTACAGATCGTTCGGTAAAGTGTTACAAAATTACGGTAACATTTTTTATGTTTACCGAAAAATCGGTAAGATGTTATATTTACCGAAGTGTTTCGTTAATTTTTTTTACCGAACAGCAAAATCGAATTTAAGTGTGTAATATTAAATATAGATATATTATCTTCTCTACTCCCTTTTTCCCCCTTTCCTAAATAATAATTTAAATTTTAATAAATTTAAATCACCACAACAATAAAAATTAAAATTTTTTTTTTTTTTTTTTTTTTTTTTTTTTGTAAAAAAAAAAAAAAAAAAAAAAAAAAAAAAAAAAAAAAAAAAAAAAAAAAAAAAGACAGGAGGGACCAACAAACCACCCCAAAGAAAAAAAATAGAAAGAGAGGAAGGGAGCCCCCCCCCCCCCTTTTAACACATCCCGCAACAAAGGCGCGCGCTTCTCCCCCCCCTCTTTTGTTTTTTTTTGTCACCCGGGGTCTTTTTTCTTGTGTTGTGTGTGAATACTTTTTTGGAAGGAGATTCTCTTCCCTAAAGCCCCTTACAGGAGCTTGATGATCACAAACAACAATAGAATCCTGATCAAATCGTTTTTCAGATTATTCCACTGCTATGGAAAGTAATCTTGCTACAATAGATGGTAGTATTACATAGTAATCATAATCACCAGGAGGACGCAGTGCTGGCAGTAATGCCGCAGCACGGGGACCGTTATAGATCGAAGCGGCAAGTTATTGATAGATGGAAGCAGCACTAAGACTAAATAACACCTGAATGGGGCAGAGGACACAAGTACAGAAGACTATGTCGGCGCGGTGGACGATGGGAATGGAGCATCTCTCACGCTGGGAGAAGTTAAGGATGCTATCAAACAGCTCAAGAATAACAAGGCTGGCACGGATGATATCAAGATAGGCCCCGAGAAGCTGTCCATCTATCGGCATTAGCTGATAGTCCGAATCTGGGAAACCGACCAGGTACTGGAGGAGTAGAAGCAAGGAGTTATATGCTCCATCTACAAGAAGGGCAACAAGTTGGAGTATGAGCACTATCGAGCGATTACAATCCTAAATACCGCCTACAAAGTGCTATCCTAGATAATCTTCCGTCGTCTAGCACCAATAGTAAACGAGTTCGTGGGAAGTTATTAGACCGGTTTCACCGACTGGCACTCGACAGTGGACCAATTCTTCATTGTACGGTTTTTCCTAACACATTATCTGTTTATCGATTTTAAGGCGGTGTACGGCAGTATCGACCGCACAGAGCTATGGAGAACTATGGACGAGAACGATTTTGCCGAGAATCTCACAAGACACATAAAAGCTTCGATGGACGGTGTGCAAACGCGAAAATTTTAGCTCGTTTCAGTCACGTCGGGGATGGATTATGGACTTTCATGCCTCTTATTCAACATTACGCTGGAAGGTGTCATGTGAAGAGCCGGGCTCAGCAGCTGAGGGAGGATTTCCACCCGCTCTAGTCAATCTGTTTGTTTCGTGGATTATATGAATGTTGTCGGCAGAACTGTATACCCATCTAAAACGCGAGGTTGGATTGGTAGTGAAAGTGTCGACAACAAAGTACATGCTAGTAGGAGGTATGGAGTGCGGCAGGACCCACATAGGAAGCAATTTTACGATAGACGGGGATAACTTCACTAGCCAGGTCGGCCTTTTCACTGGGGACTAACTTTTTTCCCTCTTCAGGATGTACCTGGTATTCAGGGTCGATTATTGGCTCCGAGGGGAATTGGGCGGACAGAATTCCCTTACCAGGTCAAGGTGGAGCAACCAAAGAGAGAAGATGTAAAAAGGAATCAGGTTGCAAAATAGAAAAACTTGTTAAATTTAGATTTTTGAATTCAATTTCTTTTTAATTTTATTTTCTAATATATGGGGAGAAAGGAAGGTAGGGTAGGGAACATTATCGGTATGATTTGTTGAAATTGTTTTCCAGCTGCATTTGAAAATAAATCAGTATCCTTCACGACACCCTGGTGTACACCTAGGCCATTGCCCGCTCGAAGTCCGAGATGCCACTTAAAATAGCCGACGACACAAAAAGGTCACGGAAACACCCGCGAAACGCACTTTCAAAATTTGTCTGCACGAAACAATAATAAAGACAGTTGTTGGTAAAAAATATCGCGCACTCAACTGTAAAAGAAAATATTCACCTACTAACTGCCGACCACGGCGATGACAGCTCCTTTTATCACGCTTCGTACGGTAGTGTAGGATCCTTCTCATCGACAGTAAGGGTCCGGTCGACTGTGGGAGCGCACTGAATAGCGCATAAAGGCTGACCCACAATTGATACGTTGCGGATGCGTTGACCTTAATTTGACAGAACACCTATAGTAAAACTGTCAAATTCACGCAAACGCATCCGCAACGTATCAATTGTGGGCCAGCCATAACGGTTGACACAATAAATGTGAGAATAGGGATGCCAAGGATGGGAAAAAGTAGATAATATTCGATGATGTTTTCAATTCAACTATTTTAATTCGTATATTCTTTTTTTTTGTTCCGTAAATATTATTTCATTAATTAAGTGCTTATAAAAATAGAAAAATAAAGTAAAAAATGAAAAAATATATTTATATAAAGTGCTTTCTTATTACTTGTCGAACATTCGAGTGTGCAAGTTCAACTTTGGTTAGCTCCGCAATCGAATTATTTTTTTGGTTTTTTTTTCTCCACGATCGTGGTTTTTTTTCTGCACTAAAGCTGGTGTAACAGCTAGTTTGATAGTGCCACAGTGCTACGTTCGGAACGAAGGAAGTGGCTTTACAGGCGAGCCTTGTAAAGGACCACCTAACGACCCGTCATCGACACCGAAAGTGTGAAGAATTTCGTTCTCCTCCACGACGGCTATCACCATCATCATTATCATCATCATCATCATCACCGCACCATTCCATCGCGTCGGTCAAGGCTTTGTTCCACACGCACCCGGAGGCTTTTCAATAACCTATCTACAGACCGACACGAGTAGCTGCCGCATCATACCAAATTGTGTAACAATAGGTAAACATTTCTTTTGATTTCTAACCGCATAACAAAAAACAATTTACTATATAGTCAAAACCATGTTTCGAATGTAAGATATATTACAGGGGGTGCGACACATCTAAATCCAGATTCAAGATGATCGAAAAATCTCATGCTAGCGAATCGATCTTTGAAAAATCTTGTTTTAGCTTGTGAATCTTAATCCATCAACTTGCATCGTGCTCCATCTTTTTGCAGTAAATCTTTAAAAATCTTCGTCAATCTTCTTTCTATCTACTAAGCGTGCACACATCGCACAAAAGCAAAACAAAAAAATTCCTGCATCTGGGATAGAGTCGCACCCCCTGATATATTATCACATTTTATGTTATTGTTATCCAATATTTTAATCTCCCCCCCACCACACCACCCCCCCACTAAAACATAATTTTAATATATACCATATTTTCCTTTAAAAGGTTTTTTTTTTCCCCCCCTGGGCTGGATTATATACCAACTTTTTGGCATAGAGTACAGCAAAAATTTTGTTCGTGAAAATAGCCAAATTTATATGGTAACCTAACTTAACCGCCTATTCAGCATATAGTTATTTGGCTATTTACCATCTGAAATATTGTTAAAACTATATAGGTTATTGTTAGTTTATAGTTGTCAATTATAAGGGTAAATGTCGTAACAATAACGGAAACGGTCGTCAACAATAAGGGAAATGGTCGAGAAATGGTTTCTGATTATGCGGGTACTTTGCTCCACTACTGACAGAAGATAGAGGATAATCCCCCTTACAGGCAGAAGTACTTTTTCGGTAAAATTTATTGCTCTTTTTTATATAAATAATTTTTTTTTTGTTATTTTTTTTCTATGGTTTGAAATTTTTTCGACGAAGAATATTGTTGATTAATCCTCCCGTATAACAGGAAACCTTTGTTAGTATTATGTAAGTATTTTTTTGATTATTATTATTATTATTATTATTATTATTATTATTATTATTATTATTATTATTATTATTATTATTATTATTATTATTATTATTATTATTATTATTATTATTATTATTTTGGTTTGTTATTTTCCCTTCCCTTTTTTTTTTTTTTTCAAATTATTGATTAATCCACCTATAAGTGGATTTAATCTAATTTTTCTTTATTTTTTTTTCTCTCTGTGATAGGAGCTGTGTATGTGGATTTTTTTTTGAGCATGGTTTTGGTGAATTTAATCGCGGCAATAAAATAAATAATTAACCCACCTATCAGTTACGAAAATCTTTATTGTGTTCTATATTTTTAAATTATATTTTGTTCTTTATTTTATTTTTTTCTGATATTGAACTGAACACAATTGTTTTATTCTCCTCGTGGGCGTTCTTAGTCCCCACGATGGATGAAAATAATCCGAGCCGGGGTTCGGAGGAGTTAGATTCCTCGGATGATGATATTCCTCCTATTCTACAACCTTTTCTTAATTTTTCCTTAATGGAGACAGAAAATGCTTCGGAACCAAATTAAACTGAAGCAACTTCTGGTACATCCTCCTCCGAGCTTCCCTGCCGGAAAGCTTATCCAACCGGATCCAAAGGTTCCTTTTGTGGTTTTTTTTCGGCCCAAGAGTAAACCGTTGAATAAATTCCAAATTGAAAAAGATCTGGCCAAGTCGTTTCGGAGCATTCAGGAAATAACCTCTCCCAGTCGCAGTAAGCTTCGCATCGCTCTAAGTGATCGTGAAGAACTAACAGGATTGTTGCCTCAGAGCTCTTTTCGTTAGAATACCATGTGTATCTTCCTTCGCACGAAGTTGAAATAGCCGGAGTGATCACCGAACCGTTTTTGACGTGCGCTGACATCAAGGCTCATGGAACTGGTAGGTTTAAAAATCGTGCCGTTTCATCAGTTCCGGTTCTTGATGTCAGGCAAATGAACCATGTGTCACCCGACGGCAAAAAAGGCCTTCAAATTCGTATCGTGTGATCTTCTCTGGAGCTGCCCTTCCGAATTTCCTCGTGTTGGGGAAGCTTTGGTTACCTGTTCGCCTCTATATACCAGTGGTCATGCACTGTGATAAGTGCCAACAGTTTGGTCACACTGCACCTTACTGCTGTAACAAAGCACGATGCGGCAAATGCGATGAGCAACATGTGGAGGGTCCCTGCAGTACGGACCCCAAGTGTATATGCTGTGGGGAAGCTCCACATGATCTCTCTGCATGCCCGAAGTATGTAGAGCGGGAGAAACATCAAATTCGTTCGTTGCAGCAGCGGTTGAAGCGCTCTTATGCAGAGATACTTAAAAAGATCGCACCGGCCGCTGTTCCACCAGCCCAACCTGACAACAATATCTTTTCTTCTCTGCCCATTGATGATTATGGCTCAGACTTTGAGGATGCTGAGGAGTACTCTGTTGTTCAGACGGGAGCGAACAGAAAGCGCGCTACAGCAAGACGTCAACGGCACCGTCAGCAAGCATCTCAAAACGCGCTGACTGTAGAACAGGCTCCCCACCCTCCTCTGAACAATCCAAGAAGTGGTGGCAATGCAAACTTTCCGCCACTTCCGGGAACATCTAAAACCCCAGTTGTTCCAGTTTTTTGCCCAGGACGCCAACTACCAAGACATCAGAAATCTCGACCGTGTCAAGTCGAAGACTCTGAAAAAATGTCTCTTTCTGGGATTGTGGAATTCATCTTCACCATTTTCGAGGTCTCACTAACAACGAGAAACCTCATCAACATGATCCTTACATTTGTAAAACCTCTCCTAAAGAAACTGTCTTCAAAATGGCCTCTTCTTGATTCGATCATATCTGTCGATGGATAATTTATTCAATGAGGTCGGGGTTATAATCGAAGCACTACAATGGAATAGTAGAAGTATTCTAAAAAATTTGGACGCTTTTAAGTTTTTAGTTCACAAATCGCATTGTTACGTATTTGCTCTCTGTGAAACATGGCTCTCTTCTGATAAAGATTTCTCTTTCCACGATTTTAACATTATTCGGCAGGATCGAGGGGACTCATATGGAGGGGTACTGTTGGGGATTAATAAGCTCCACTCCTTTTATAGAATTGATCTCCCCTCGATGACAGGCCCTGAAGTAGTTGCATGCCAAGTGACTATTCGAGGCAAAAGTTTTAGTATAGCCAGCATATACCTGCCGCCGAATACGGCAATATCCCGCAGGGACCTTTCAACTATTTGCCTCGCAATGCCAGAGCCACGGGTGATCTTAGGAGATTTTAATTCTCACGGTACAGCCTCACCGTACTACGACAACCGTTCTGCATTGATACTAGACCTCATGGACTACTTCAACTTGACTATTTTGAATACTGGGGAAGTAACACGCGTGGCTCCACCCCCCAACCCTGGAAGTAAATTAGACCTCTCAATCTGTTCGAATTCATTATCATTGGATTGCACGTGGAAAGTGATTCAAGATCCCCATGGTAGTGATCACCTGCCTATCAAAATTTCAATCATCAATGGTTCGTGTCAATCTCGCTCGATCGACATTGCGCACGACCTCACGAAGTGCATCGACTGGGGTAAATACGCTGAAGCGATCATCGATGGCGAGCAATCGGTCGAAGTCCTTCCTCCTTTGGAAGAGTATCGGTTTCTATCCGAGTTAATCATCAAATGTGCGATCGACGCACACCGCAGACCGGTACCAGGATCAACAATTCGCCGACGTTCGCCCACTCCGTGGTGGGATGACGAATGTACTGAGGTCTACCGTCCAAAATCAGTCGCGTTTAAAGCATATCGGAAGCGCGGCTCGCGAGACAACTACGAGCGATACATTGCTCTTGAGCGTAAGTTTAAGAGCCTCGCCAAGGCCAAGAAACGCGGATATTGGCGTCACTTCGTCGAAGGGCTATTGCGTGAAACGTCGATGAGAACTCTTTGGACCGTCGGGTGAAGAATGCGAAATGCGTCGTCGGTGAATGAGGACAAGGAAAGCTCTTCCTGGTGGGTCTACGCGTTCGCCAAGAAAGTGTGCCCAGATTCGGTTCCGGTGCAACGAATTGCTCGCGATACTCAAACCAATCGTAACGAAATGGATGTGCCCTTTTCTACATTCGAATTCTCACTTGCTCTTCTTTCATGCAACAATTCTGCACCAGGAATGGATAAAATCAAGTTTAACTTGTTGAAAAACCTCATAAAATAGAGTAGATCCACTTTTTACGAAAATTGAGCAACATTTTCGTGAGAGAAAAAGAGATAGTTTACAATTATACTCAAAAATTGAGTAAAATGAAACGGGAGTGTACACTAAATCTGACAGTTTGAATGGCAACCCATTTTTCCCTTACTAATAAAAAAAAATCTGTGGCGCCATCTGTTAGGTTATTGCTACTTCATATCTTGAGGGAAGCCATGTTTTTATATAGGTAAATGAGATGAAGTGGAACGTCTGTCTGCGATGCCACTATCCACCAAAACTAGTTTATCACACCGTCGTTGAACTTCCGATTCTTCCGGACCTTTCGGCTTTTGCTTCGATCACTTAAATTGTTCGATTTTCACCGACATAACTAAACTTGAAAGCGAATTTTCGAAACGACCACTCCTTTTCATCAACTTTCGGGTACTTTTGTTGTTGTCTGTTATCAATTGATTGAATTCGACTCCAGCGTTTTGTATCGGGTCAGTTCATCATGGTCGACAGTTGGAGTCAACTGTGGTAGATATTATAGGAAAGGGATAGGAAATTGGAAAATAGAGGTATTTAAGGATAGGAAAAAAGCACTTTTGTTCGATTATAAAAAAAATCAATTCAATTTTCTTAATTTTGTTACTATTGTTCTACCCAACAATACTCAGTGAAGCGAGACTCGGAGCTAATCACAAGGTCGGCGCACTACTGGGCAACCGGAGAGGCTTCGCGGAATTAATGAGGCACTCAAAGATTCTAATTAACTAACACTCAACGGATTTTTCTATTTCAATTGGTGTATTTGTCTGTAGTGTACACTGCATCACCGGCACGTACCTTGATGCTTTTACTGGACTCCGGCGAGCGCTCGCAGCGTCGATGCGAAACCAACGATGGCTGACTTGTCCTGGTGGAAATATGGCGATCTGGCGGGGACAACGGACAGTAGAATGGCGGTTGTCGATGGGCTGGAATTTCGGGGTCCTTGACTACAGGCGCTTCCTTCAAACGAAGTCGGTTGACGACGGCAAGGCCGCCCTTTGTCGATCTGAGAAGGGTATTTCTCCTTTACTATTAGGGCTCACTGCCCGAGACCGTTGTCCTCCTTAGTACTTATGGCCTGAAGCCAGAGGAACAATGGTGGTCTATAACTATTAGAAATGGGATCCTCACCTCACCAATCAGAAGGCTCACTCTTTTCCCATGTTCCGTGACGTCAGTATGCTGTGATTTTCTTCACGCCATGTTTAACCGTTGTTGGTTGCAGCCCAGTGGTGTTCTATCCTCTAAAGTTTGGTAACCGTATTCACATGGCGCATTAAAGAAAATAATTTGAGTTTATGCAACAACGGTTACAATTTTTAGTATTTAAAATTCATAATTAATTAAACTACCTCAATTTAAATTTAAAAAATTTATTTACTAAAACATCAATGTAACCAACCAACAATATAAACATTCAATTACATTTATTCGAGGAGGACCTGCAAGAACTAGATGTTTTTGAACGTCGCCTGCTTGGGACCATCTTTGACGGTGTGCGTCCAGAAAGTGGCGAAAGCTGGAAGGATGCTTTAGGCAGGGCATGTTACAAGAATGCCAGATAACAACCATGCAAAGACGGTGTTCGTCTCCAATCCGGCCTGTACAAGAAGACGTGGAGCGCAGCAAGCAAGATGGGCGGATCAGGTGCAGTAAAATCTGGCGAGTGTGAGACGTCAACGAGGATGGAGAGAAGCAGCCATGAACCAAATACTTTGGCGAAATGTTTTAGAAGAGGTTTTACCACTGTAATATTGCTAAACCAGTAAAATGAAACGGCGTAATGGTTAACATCCATAACTCTCACACTAAAGTCACGAATTCGATTCTAACCACTGGATAACGAAAAAATATCCATAGAGATGTTGGAATGTCTACGAAGTGAGATGAACCAGCCCGAAGTTAAAAATCTCAATAATAAATAAACAAAACAAAAAATGAATGAACACTTTTCTAATTGTTTTTATGCACGGTATTATTTAATTGAAAAAAAAATCGATTGAACTTGGAAACCTTTTTTTCACAACTGTTTTGTATACAATAACTCATTGGAAACTCGCTCTATTTTTCACCCTCATATAAATTTTATTTGTTAGTGAGAGCAATGTAATTGCCCGAAAAAAAACTCCCATACTAGAACATTTAATCTTAATGTTACAATACAAAAGAAAACCAAAAAACAATAAAGTATATTGTCTTTATTAAAATAAAAATACAATAAAATATATTGTTTTGAACCATATAATTTATAGACCCCTAGTCTTTGCAATAGAAAAAGGGGGTTGTTAGTTATAGCGCAGACAGACGTTCAAGCTCGACCCACCAACATATGTAAAAAACATGGCGTACATTGTGTTAGCAAGTGGCAATAAGCAGTCAGATGGCGCCACTGATCTGATCTGAGCAGATTTTCAAAATGTTATTATTGTTTTGGCTTTGATTCAGTATAACGAACTCGTGCGTTGCAAATGGGTCGAAAGTATGAAAATTATTTTAGTAGAAATCACCAAGGAAGTACCTCTGATGGAGAATGTCCCCGATGCTCTTGACTACAACTAAATGAAATGATTATTGAGTTTATTGACGGTATACACCCGATCGTTCTAATCAACGGAATCAAGAGAATCAACAATAAAATTCCTTAAATAAAACATGAAATCTATTCGGCGACAAATGTTCTTCCGAGACCCGGCCAACGTCGATTGATTGTTTCCAAGCTTGAATGTGATTTATTTGTCTCGTTTAAGCTTGTTTTTATTGTTATCACACGGTACCAAACATCATTTTATCATATACTTACATTAGAGCTTCTTTGAAATAGATAGTTGAAAAAAAAAAAAAAAAAAAAAAAAAAAAAAAAAACCCACAAAAAAAACAAACAAACCCCGCCGCACGAAAAATTTACCTCGTTTTTTATTTTTTTTTTTTCAATTCGGAAGGGGGGGGGGGGGGGGGGGGGGGGGGGAAATCTGTCATTTTTAAACAACCAAAAAGTTTCCCGGGCGGCCCCAGTAAAAAAGGCCATTCAACTTTTTTTGATTTGAAAATTTACACACGAAAAATGAAAATGGGTATATGAGAATAAACGTATGTCTGCGGTTATAGGGTAACGGGATGTAATGTTAGCCTAGCTCCTTCATTCGGCCTATGTACCCAATATGTCATTAATTCGGCGATAATCAACAAAATCATGTTGCTATCAGGCTGACCGATTGCGCCCGAAGCAATTGAGACATTATTAATAAATTTATAGTTAATCACTTCCGCGTAGCTATCGATTTACTTAACTTTTTAGACATCATGACTTCACTGGTTAAGCTGAACAGATAATCTACACGATCTTCGAATGATCTAAATTTAGCTTAATTGAACCTATAAACCGAGTAATACAACAAAAATGTACAGAAAATAGTCACACGTCATAAATTAACTGTTCACATAGGTAAAATAACAATGATTTAACAAGAAAACCGTAGACCCAATGTTAGAAACATATTTTTTTCTATGTTCCCAACCATGGTCTGTTGCATGAGAAGTGTATTAAAAATATTGTTGTTGCTAAAATTTACAATAACAATCTCTTAGTTTCGGTTGTATGTTTTTCAAATGACTCATCTTAACACAAAACAAAGGAACAAAATCAGTGTAGAGTGATTTATAAAGTTTTGACTATCGAATGACCGATAAACCATATGTGGGAATCACTGAAGTGTTTCTAAGCAGTTTTATTATAGTTTGTTTTGTGAAATTTTGTGTTAGGTTAGAGTGAATACAGCTGGCAACGCCTTAAATCAGAAAATCAGAAAAAAAAAACCATACGAAGACTGCATTTAATAACAAATCTATCGACTGGGACGACGTTGCATCCATGGATAGACCCAATTTGGTGCTCGTAGATCGACGTTACATTCATATCCCTCGAAATTTTGTGACTTTATAAAATGAGTTGTGTAACTTTTCGTGATACACACTACCAAATGGCTTATTACACTTCTCTAAGCAAGTGTTAAACTAGTTAAATATCGCTTCCAGCTCAAATACATCATGAGTTATAATAAAAAATGTAATCGATCGTTTCATATTACGCTGAGTCAAGGGACACATACCCTAGTAACCGTGAAAAAAAATCAGTTTATGTCATATGTTTTAGATTGCACCACTCAAATAAGCATTAAGACTTATGGTTAAATCATTGATTCTCCAATACAAATCCCTACAGCCTTTCTTAAATTAGATTTTTTTCAGCTATTGCCTTATTAACGACACTTTCATGGGACAATGTTTTGATTTGTCCCAGATATTGCGCTTTAACTTCTATGTAAACAATAACTTTAAACGCCAAATTCTTATAATTCTCAAAACAGGTACGTAAAACTAAAACACTATTAAGTAGAGGAATGTTTGCTCTATTTGTCAATATAGTTGGAATGCGTTGAAGCCTTGTTTTTGCATTTGACGTCGAAGACCTATTCATAAATTATGCGAAAAATGAAATGCTCACCGTAAATGAACTCCAGCTTTTTTGGAAAAATCCCAGGGCAAACAGGGCGGGCATCTGGAGTATTTTTGGTGCGGTTTGATGCGCGACCTTTCACAGGTTTCTTTCGAAGGCTTTCAGCTCCATATAGATGAAGGGCCAAATTCTGTGCAAATGAAGCAGTGAATTATGAAATTCCGCTATTGTTCCAATTTGCGCCACGGACATATTGACATCCGGATTCGGTTTGAATGTCTAAAAAACAACAAAATGAATGTTCATAATACTCCATATTTAAATCTAATAAATCTTGTAGTAAAAATACTTACAGTGTTTGTGTTTGCACCAGACTTCGCCTTTTTTGCCTCTGCCACCGCATGTACGACAAGGTCCTTCATCTCCGCTAGCTGTAACTTGGAGGCAGTATTTTTCTGGCGCGTTGCTTTAAGCAATCCCGTTTGCTTCTTGTACTTAGCCAATAGTTTTGCATACTTTGCGTCTTTATCTCCATCGTCTGAATCAGAGTTGTCTGTGGAATTGTAGAATCAGTCATCGGCTGAAGCGGTGCTCTAGAACGTGGTGACTGAGTTGGTGACACCGGCGACACCATGAGTGAAATCGGTGATGAGGAGTTACATTGCAAAACAGGCAGTGTTTTCACCAACGAACACCTTGCCGGCGATGTTGACAGTGCCTTGACAGCTTTCGGCGAAGCAGCTACAACTGGAGCAGCTGGTGCTGACTGACGTGATGGTACCGGTAGGAATGAATTTGCCGTGCTTGCCAATGCCTGCGTGATCTTGTATGTTGTTGCTAGCGATGACGATGCAGAATGAGCAGCTGGTGGTGACGGGTTGGATGATGCCGCTGGGAGAGGCTTAGATGCGCTTTCCAACGCCTGTGGGAACCGGAATTTAGACTTTGAGGGTAACAATGAATGGGTTGATGGTGCTGGCAAGAGTGACGCTGGCGTTGCTGATGTGTTGGTACAAGGACGGGTTTCTGCTGTTTCATCTTTTTGGCTCAAATTCTGTGGATCATCCTCGTCGAAACAAACCGATCCAAAGCTTTTTGCCTGATCCACTGCCACAAAAACATGATCGCTGCTGCTGTAGTCCTCGGAACGGTTTTCCGCTTTAACAGAATTTAGCTAAATAGTAAATCAAAATAACTAATAACTGTAACAAAATAACTATGTATCCCAAAATACTTACAGCTTCTCTAAGGAAAGAGAGGTTAGATGCCCTTGCATTTGCTCTCTCAGTGGCACCAGCAATTTTCCGATCTGATGCTCTGGATGGCCGAACATATTCTTCTAAAATCAATAATAGATTGTACCAAACATATTGCAGATAAGAATTTCGGAGTTGTCTTACCGTTTTTCGCGTTTTTGGTAATTTTTGTTCATTTTTTGAGAGGCATTTTAACACGCGCACTTAAACCGACGGCTTTGCTCACAGAAATGCCGGAGAGTTGGAGCACAGCTTCTGTAGCAACTTGAAGAATAATTTTTTAAAAGGTCAGATTTTCTTTTTTGGATATGGATCTTGTTTTCATAGTATCAACTATGGATAATTCTATTTGTATCACAAATAGTAAACACAACATGAACACCTCAAATTCTTTAATCAGATAACAGCTACAAAAACTGTGACAAACTGTATTAAGACAGAATAATAATTTGGATATAATATAAACGGATCTCGATTCGCCATTTTCAGAAGTTGATCTATTGCGTTAGTTTTACATTCAATTTGTGCACGATCGTTGAATTCTACTCAAAATTAATTTGAATATAGCACATATATGCGAATGAAAAATTCCTAAAATGTCATTAAATATAGTTTAGAGCGTTGACAAATCATCTCCACGGATTGGATTCTAGTCGATGTTGACCATTCATTTGTCAACTTATATAATCAACAAAAGATTAACAGTTTTTTAGTAACTCAAACTTTGTATATCTATCTATATATATAAAAATGGATTTCTGTCTGTCTGTCTGTCTGTCTGTCTGTCTGTCTGACCCTAATAGGGCTCCCATACAAATGAAACACATATTTCTGCATAACTCGAGAACTGATCAAGCAAAGGAATCCAAATTTAGCATGCGGAAGTTTTTGGAGGCAAGAAATTTTTTTATGGTGGTTTGAGACCCCTCCCCTCTCTAGAAAGGGAGGCTCCCATACAAATGAAACAGAAGTTTCTGCATATCTCAAGAACTAATCAAGCAAATGGAACAAAATTTGGCATGTGGGGTTTTCTGGTGGCGAAAAATGTTTCTATGGTGGTTTGAGACCCCTCCCCTCTCCTGAAAGGGGTGCTGTCATACAAATGAAACTGAAATTTCTTCATAACTCTAGAACTAATCAAGCAAATGGAACCAAATTTGGCTTGCGGGGATTTTAAAGGCAATAAATGTTTCTACGGTGGTTCGAGACCCCTCCTCTCTCTCTGGTAGGGGGAAGGGGGGGGCGGTGCTCCCATACAAATGAAACACAAGTTTCTGCATAACTCGAGAACTAATCAAGCAAATGGAACCAAATTTGGCATGTGGGGTTTTCTGGTGGCGAAAAATGTTTCTATGGTGGTTTGAGACCCCTCCCCTCTCCTAGAAGGGGTGCTGTCATACAAATGAAACTGAAATTTCTTCATAACTCTAGATCTAATAAAGCAAATGGAACCAAATTTGGCTTGCGGGGATTTTAAAGGCAATAAATGTTTCTACGGTGGTTCGAGACCCCTCCTCTCTCTCTGGTAGGGGGGGGGGGGGCTCCCAAACGAATGAAACACAAGTTTCTGCATAACTCGAGAACTAATCAAGTAAATGGAACCAAATTTGGCAGGTAGAGGTTTTTGAAGGCCAGAAATGTTTCTATGGTAACTCAAGACCCCTCCGCCCTCTGTAAAAGGGGGCCTCTCATACTAATTAAACACAAATTTGTGCATAACTCGAGAACTAATCAATCATATGGCACCAAATTTGGCATGTGGAGGTTTTTGGAGGAGAGAAATGTGTCGATGGAAGTTTGAGACTCCTCCGCCATCTGGAAGGGGGAGGGAGGGGAGATTCCAAACAAATCCAACACAAATTTCTGCATTACTCGAGAACTAATCAAGTAAATGGAACCACATTTGGCAGGTGGAGGTTTTTTAAGGCAAGAAATGTTTCTAAGTTGACTCGAGCCCCTCCCTTCTCTGAAAGGAGGGCTCATATACAAAAGAAACACACATTTCTGAATAACTCGAGAACTTATCAAGTTAATGGAACCCAATTTGGCATGTGGAGGTTTTCGAAGGCAAAAAATGAATCTATTGTGATTTGAGACTCCTCCGCTCACTGAAAGAGGGGTTTCTCATACAAAAGAAACACGAATTTCTGCATAACTCGATAAAAATTAAAGCAAATGGAACAAAATTTGGCATGTGGAGGTTTTTGAGAGAAATAAATGTTTCTTATGTTGTTTGAGACCCCTACGCCTTCTGGAAAGGGAGACTCCCATAAAAATGAAACATAATTTTTAGCATAACTCGAGCCAATGAAGCAAATGAAACCAAATTTGGCATTTGGCATGTTGAGGTTTTTGGAGGCAAGAAATGTTTCTATGCCAGTTCAATACCCCACCCCATTTAGAAGGGGGGGGGGGGGTCACATACAAATAAAAAATTAAATTTCTGCATAACTCGAGAACTAATCAAGTAAATGAAACCCTTTTTAGCATATGGGGGTTTTTGGAGGCTAGATTTCTATATACATAAAAATGAATTTCTGTCTGTCTGTCTGTCAGACCCTTATAGACTCGGAAAGTTCTGAACCGACCAACGTGAAAATTTATGTGAAGGGGTTTTTGGGGCTGAGAAAGGTTCTTATGGTTGTTAGAGACCCCTTCTCTCTCAGGAAGGAGCGCTCTTATACAAATGAGACACAAATTTCATCATAACCCGAGAACTAATCAAGCAAATTGAATCAAATTTGGCATGTGGGGGGTTTTGAAGGCAAAAATGTTTCTATGGTAGTTCAATACACCTCGCCTCTCTGAAAGGGGGGGGGGGGGGGGGCTTCAAACAAATGAAACTCAAATTTTTATTATAATCGATGAGCCCAATGTGATATGGTTGGAGAACTAATCAAGCAAATGGAACCAAATTTGGCATGTGGGGGGTTTTGAAGGCAATGATTGTATGGTGGTTTGAGAAACCACCGCCTCTGGAAGGGAAGGCTCCCATACAAATGAAACACAAATTTCTACAAAAAATGAGAATTGTCCAGGTTACTTAAACACAAAACGTGTATTTCTCGGGTAAGAAGCATGTTTTGATAGAAGTTTGAACCCCTGCTTATTCAAGAAAAAAAAAATTCAAAAACCATAAACGTGCCAGTTATATTAAATTTTCTTTCATTTTACAACCCGCGGGGGGCAAAAACAACAAAAAAACAACACACCCCAAAACAGAAAAACAAAAAAAAACAGAAAAAAACAAAAAACAAAAAAAACAAATTATGTGTGTTGTGTTGTTGGTATTTTTTTTTTTTGTTTTTTTTTTTGTTGTTTTCTTTTTTTTTTTTTTTCATTGAGAAAAGATGACTCAAAAACAACCAAAAAAAAAAAAAAAAAAGAACGGGTGGCACCACCACAAAAACAAAACACAACCTACTCTTCGTCGTCGTACAAAAAAAAAAAAAAAAAAAAAAAAAAAAAAAAGTATAAATAGCTCTTTTGTTCAGACACCAACCGACGCCCCCGGGCCACCCCCCTTAGGAGGAGTATTTCTAGTAATACAGATCCTTTTTCAGTAAATTCAGCAGCACCGTCAGCAACTATGCTAAAACATCAGGTAAGTCAATTGAGTTTTACATTAACAAAAAATAAAAATAAAACTAAAGAATAATAACATTTTAGACTCCCGTTCACCCAAAGTTTCCTCCGTATAAAAGCATCGCAGACTTTGAGTCAAGTGATGATAATTCAAGCAATGCTGAATTGGATAACCTAACTGAAATGGATACTACACCAGCACGAACACCTGAAACTGCCCTCTTCTCTTACGGTATGCAATCAGAGCAAAGTTCTAGTATGTTGCAATCAGATGTAAAGACTGTACTCGAAAAAAATGAGACACACAAAAATGATCACCAAAAATTCATTTTAAATCTGATACTTCTAAAATTTTCAGGGATTAAATAACTATATATTAGCTATGTTTTGGCATAATTTATTTATTGAATTTTGTCCCCCAAGCTGAATGCTGGTACATTTCTCTTAACACTGCTCATGAGATCTTGGGCGAGGCTTTGTCCATCTTCCTTACACAATTTCCAGTTTTTCTTCAAAGCTTCATCGGTTTTGAATGTTTTTCCGCTTTTCTTCAACTTCTTCTTCATTATCACCCAACACTTTTCGATCGGACGAAGTTCTGGTGTATTTGACGGGTTCACCTCTTTCGGGACCACATTAACGCCCTTCGCTTCGTACCAATCCATTACAAGCTTGGCGTAATGGCACGAAGCGAGATCCGGCCAGAATAGCGTGGGGCCACGGTGAGAGCGGAGGAAAGGCAGCAAGCGCTTCTGCGAGCATTCCTCTCGATAAATCTGCCCGTTTATGGTGCCGGTTGTAACGAACGGCTTGCTGTACCGTCCGCACTCGCAGATAGCCTGCCACCACAGGTACTTCTTCGCGAATTTGTCCATCTTTCTCTTACAGAACTTTTCCGGAACCTCCATGCGGGACGTACCGACAAAAAACTCAAGGCCGGGGATTTGTTTGGTGTCCGCCTTGATATATGTCTCGTCGTCCATGACGAGACAGCCTGGCTTGACCAGCCACTCACGGTACAGCTTCCGCGCACGCTATTTGGCCACCGTGTTTTGCTTGTCAGTTCGGTTTGGTGCCTTCCTTAAAACCTTAAAAACACGTAGCCCAGCCCGCTTCATGGTCTGTTGGACGAACCACTTCGACGAATTGACCTTTTTGGCCACGTCTCGGGTGGAAAGATTCGGGTTATTCTTAAAGTACTGCCTCATCTTCCGCGCCTTCTCTGGGTATTCAGTTTTCGGGTTTCGGCCGCTTCCAGTGCGCCGCTCGATGGTCTTCGTCTCCTGGAACATCTTCACAACGCGGGACACGGTGGAATGTTGGATTCCAAGCCTTTTGCCGATCCATCTGTGCGACTGACCAGGATTATCGATCACCGCGCCCAAGACTTGTGTAACTCTTCTAGTTTCGAATGCATCTTGAAAACTACTTGACTACTTGCAATACAATTTTGCACACGTAAACATAACACTCTAAACTAGTATTACCCAAAATTTCATTAATTTTTACCCACGCGATAAAAAGTTACACTTAAAACCAAGTGTCGCATTTTTTCCGAGTCCAATCTTTATATTCGGACCAAAGTGAATCGTCGTCAATATCTGATTTTGATTTTGATTCGTATCACTTTTATGACTAAAAAACGGTTCGTTATTATTACTTTTTGATTTTTAAGTTTTTTTTATTTTATTTTATTTTCTTTCTAGGATGAACCAAAAGACCCGGCCGAACTGTTGCACCAGAATTTGTTAATTACGAAGAATGAAGCTATGTTTATGCTACTGCACATTTTCATGCGACATAATTTAACCAATGTGGCACCTGAGGATTTGCTGAACTTGATTAATGTAATCGTGGGCTACAATTCACTATCAAGGACATTTTACTCGTTTTCAAAATATTTTGAGACTACCGGCTTCACTCGTCACTACATATGCAAATCATTTGGGCTGTAAAGGGTGATACGGTCAAAATTTGGTCAAGGGAAAACGCGTGTAAATCGGTGAAATCGTTTATTTAAAAAATCAAATTAAATTTCTTTTTCAAGTTCAATTAGTATAAAATTCAGGAAAAATATTCAGTTAGGCTTCCGCTTTTCCAAATTCGAATTGCCGGGCCTTACGCTTGACCCCTGCCATCAGATTTTGTACAGCCACCTTGTCCACCTTCTTCGCCGCAGAAAGCCAGTTTGCCTTGAACTGCTGCTCGTCCTTAGCAGTTTTTTTGGTCTTCTTTAGGTTCCGCTTGACAGCCCAGTATTTCTCAATTGGGCGGAGCTCTGGCGTGTTGGGAGGGTTCTTGTCCTTGGGAACCACCTGCACGTTGTTGGCGGCGTACCACTCCATGGCCTTTTTACCGTAATGGCAAAATGCCAAATCCGGCCAAAACAGTACGGAACAACCGTGTTTCTTCAGGAAAGGCAGCAGACGTTTATTCAAACACTCTTTCACGTAAATTTCTTGGTTGACAGTCCCGGAAGCTATGAAAATGCTGCTTTTCAAGCCACAGGTACAGATGGCTTGCCAAACCAGATATTTCTTTACGAACTTTGACAGTTTCGTGTGCTTGAAAATATCTGCTACCTTTCCCCTTTCTTTTGCCGTATAAAACTCCTGTCCCGGAGGCTGCTTGTAGTCGGCTTTGACGTAGGTTTCGTCGTCCATTACCACGCAGTCAAACTTCGTCAGCATCGTCGTGTACAGCCTCCGGGATCGCGCTTTGGCCGTCGTATTTTGTTTATCATCGCTATTTGGAGTCACTACCTTCTTGTAAGTCGATAGTCCGGCTCGTTTTTTGGCTCGATGCACGGTTGTAGACGATACACCCAGCTTATTTGCGGCATCTCGGAGAGATAGGTTAGGGTTTCGCTTGAAACTACCGGCAACTCTCTTTGTCGTCTCAGCGGCTTCCGGTTTTCGATTTCCCCCCGATCCAGACTTCCTGGCTGTCGACAAACGTTCCTCAAACACTTTAATTACATTTGTAACGGTTGATTTGGCAACTTTTAGCGATTTTGCCAACTTTGCGTGCGAGTAGCTCGGATTTTCGCGATGCGCGAGCAAAATGTTGATACGCTGCTCTTCTTGCTTGGACGGCATTTTGACAACTGAAGAGTGAATTCCAAAATCAAAATAGGAGCAACATTCTACACACACACACCTTCAAAATGAGGGGTGTTCAGGTTTTTTAAACACAAATTTCTGCATTACTCGAGAACTAATCAAGTAAATGGAACCACATTTGGCAGGTGGAGGTTTTTTAAGGCAAGAAATGTTTCTAAGTTGACTCGAGCCCCTCCCTTCTCTGAAAGGAGGGCTCATATACAAAAGAAACACACATTTCTGAATAACTCGAGAACTTATCAAGTTAATGGAACCCAATTTGGCATGTGGAGGTTTTCGAAGGCAAAAAATGAATCTATTGTGATTTGAGACTCCTCCGCTCACTGAAAGAGGGGTTTCTCATACAAAAGAAACACGAATTTCTGCATAACTCGAACAAAATTTGGCATGTGGAGGTTTTTGAGAGAAATAAATGTTTCTTATGTGGTTTGAGACCCCTACGCCTTCTGGAAAGGGAGACTCCCATAAAAATGAAACATAATTTTTAGCATAACTCGAGCCAATGAAGCAAATGAAACCAAATTTGGCATTTGGCATGTTGAGGTTTTTGGAGGCAAGAAATGTTTCTATGCCAGTTCAATACCCCACCCCATTTAGAAGAGGGGGGGGGGGGGGGGTCACATACAAATAAAAAATTAAATTTCTGCATAACTCGAGAACTAATCAAGTAAATGAAACCCTTTTTAGCATATGGGGGTTTTTGGAGGCTAGATTTCTATATACATAAAAATGAATTTCTGTCTGTCTGTCTGTCAGACCCTTATAGACTCGGAAAGTTCTGAACCGACCAACGTGAAAATTTATGTGAAGGGGTTTTTGGGGCTGAGAAAGGTTCTTATGGTTGTTAGAGACCCCTTCTCTCTCAGGAAGGAGCGCTCTTATACAAATGAGACACAAATTTCATCATAACCCGAGAACTAATCAAGCAAATTGAATCAAATTTGGCATGTGGGGGGTTTTGAAGGCAAAAATGTTTCTATGGTAGTTCAATACACCTCGCCTCTCTGAAAGGGGGGGGGGGGGGGGGGCTTCAAACAAATGAAACTCAAATTTTTATTATAATCGATGAGCCCAATGTGATATGGTTCGAGAACTAATCAAGCAAGTGGAACCAAATTTGGCATGTGGGGGGTTTTGAAGGCAATGATTGTATGGTGGTTTGAGAAACCACCGCCTCTGGAAGGGAAGGCTCCCATACAAATGAAACACAAATTTCTACAAAAAATGAGAATTGTCCAGGTTACTTAAACACAAAACGTGTATTTCTCGGGTAAGAAGCATGTTTTGATAGAAGTTTGAACCCCTGCTTATTCAAGAAAAAAAAAATTCAAAAACCATAAACGTGCCAGTTATATTAAATTTTCTTTCATTGATCTCAACAATTAACTCACATGTTTGTTGAGATCTACTCAAACATGAGTCGAACCCGTGAGGGTGAGCAAGATAGCACAAAAATACAGCACGGCTCAAAAGTGAAAAATACAGAAGAACAGACAAAGACAAAATACAGCGTACACAGGTTTATGCGTCGTTGTTGGCAGTCGTAAATTTTTTGTTATGGTTTTTAGAGTGTTGTCATCATTTTATTTTACGCTTAAGGTGAGACTAAAGGTGACTTCAAAACTCATCAATGAAATGCGAAATTCAAGGCTTAACGGGTTGTACCACAAAAATCAATGTACACCATGTACTTGTCGGTGTCGTAAAGTAAGTAGCAAAAAAAAAAATGCAATAAATCATGTAATCAGCTCTTTTGTTCAGAAACCAATCGATCGCCGCCGGGACAATCCTCTTAGGAGGAGTATTTCTAGTAATACAGATCCTTTTTCAGTAAATTCAGCAGCACCGTCAGCAACTATGCTAAAACAGCAGGTAAGTCAATTGAGTTTTACATTAACAAAAAATAAAAATAAAACTAAAGAATAATAACATTTTAGACTCCCGTTCACCCAAAGTATCCTCCGTATAAAAGCATCGCAGACTTTGAGTCAAGTGATGATAATTCAAGCAATGCTGAATTGGATAACCTAACTGAAATGGATACTACACCAGCACGAACACCTGAACCTGCCCTCTTCTCTTACGGTATGCAATCAGAGCAAAGTTCTAGTTTGTTGCAATCAGATGTGAAGACTGTACTCGAAAAAAATGAGACACACAAAAATGATCACCAAAAATTCATTTTAAATCTGATACTTCTCAAATTTTCAGGGATTAAATAACTATATATTAGCTATGTTTTGGCATAATTTATTTATTGAATTTTGTCCCCCAAGCTGAATGCTGGTACATTTCTCTTAACACTGCTCATGAGATCTTGGGCGAGGCTTTGTCCATCTTCCTTACACAATTTCCAGTTTTTCTTCAAAGCTTCATCGGTTTTGAATGTTTTTCCGCTTTTCTTCAACTTCTTCTTCATTATCACCCAAAACTTTTCGATCGGACGAAGTTCTGGTGTATTTGACGGGTTCACCTCTTTCGGGACCACATTAACGCCCTTCGCTTCGTACCAATCCATTACAAGCTTGGCGTAATGGCACGAAGCGAGATCCGGCCAGAACAGCGTGGGGCCACGGTGAGAGCGGAGGAAAGGCAGCAAGCGCTTCTGCGAGCATTCCTCTCGATAAATCTGCCCGTTTATGGTGCCGGTTGTAACGAACGGCTTGCTGTACCGTCCGCACTCGCAGATAGCCTGCCACCACAGGTACTTCTTCGCGAATTTGTCCATCTTTCTCTTACAGAACTTTTCCGGAACCTCCATGCGGGACGTACCGACAAAAAACTCAAGGCCGGGGATTTGTTTGGTGTCCGCCTTGATATATGTCTCGTCGTCCATGACGAGACAGCCTGGCTTGACCAGCCACTCACGGTACAGCTTCCGCGCACGCTATTTGGCCACCGTGTTTTGCTTGTCAGTTCGGTTTGGTGCCTTCCTTAAAACCTTAAAAACACGTAGCCCAGCCCGCTTCATGGTCTGTTGGACGAACCACTTCGACGAATTGACCTTTTTGGCCACGTCTCGGGTGGAAAGATTCGGGTTATTCTTAAAGTACTGCCTCATCTTCCGCGCCTTCTCTGGGTATTCAGTTTTCGTGTTTCGGCCGCTTCCAGTGCGCCGCTCAATGGTCTTCGTCTCCTGGAACATCTTCACAACGCGGGACACGGTGGAATGTTGGATTCCAAGCCTTTTGCCGATCCATCTGTGCGACTGACCAGGATTATCGATCACCGCGCCCAAGACTTGTGTAACTCTTCTAGTTTCGAATGCATCTTGAAAACTACTTGACTACTTGCAATACAGTTTTGCACACGTAAACATAACACTCTAAACTAGTATTACCCAAAATTTCATTAATTTTTACCCACGCGATAAAAAGTTACACTTAAAACCAAGTGTCGCATTTTTTCCGAGTCCAATCTTTATATTCGGACCAAAGTGAATCGTCGTCAATATCTGATTTTGATTTTGATTCGTATCACTTTTATGACTAAAAAACGGTTCGTTATTATTACTTTTTGATTTTTAAGTTTTTTTTATTTTATTTTATTTTCTTTCTAGGATGAACCAAAAGACCCGGCCGAACTGTTGCACCAGAATTTGTTAATTACGAAGAATGAAGCTATGTTTATGCTACTGCACATTTTCATGCGACATAATTTAACCAATGTGGCACCTGAGGATTTGCTGAACTTGATTAATGTAATCGTGGGCTACAATTCACTATCAAGGACATTTTACTCGTTTTCAAAATATTTTGAGACTACCGGCTTCACTCGTCACTACATATGCAAATCATTTGGGCTGTAAAGGGTGATACGGTCAAAATTTGGTCAAGGGAAAACGCGTGTAAATCGGTGAAATCGTTTATTTAAAAAATCAAATTAAATTTCTTTTTCAAGTTCAATTAGTATAAAATTCAGGAAAAATATTCAGTTAGGCTTCCGCTTTTCCAAATCCGAATTGCCGGGCCTTACGCTTGACCCCTGCCATCAGATTTTGTACAGCCACCTTGTCCACCTTCTTCGCCGCAGAAAGCCAGTTTGCCTTGAACTGCTGCTCGTCCTTAGCAGTTTTTTTGGTCTTCTTTAGGTTCCGCTTGACAGCCCAGTATTTCTCAATTGGGCGGAGCTCTGGCGTGTTGGGAGGGTTCTTGTCCTTGGGAACCACCTGCACGTTGTTGGCGGCGTACCACTCCATGGCCTTTTTACCGTAATGGCAAAATGCCAAATCCGGCCAAAACAGTACGGAACAACCGTGTTTCTTCAGGAAAGGCAGCAGACGTTTATTCAAACACTCTTTCACGTAAATTTCTTGGTTGACAGTCCCGGAAGCTATGAAAATGCTGCTTTTCAAGCCACAGGTACAGATGGCTTGCCAAACCAGATATTTCTTTACGAACTTTGACAGTTTCGTGTTCTTGAAAATATCTGCTACCTTTCCCCTTTCTTTTGCCGTATAAAACTCCTGTCCCGGAAGCTGCTTGTAGTCGGCTTTGACGTAGGTTTCGTCGTCCATTACCACGCAGTCAAACTTCGTCAGCATCGTCGTGTACAGCCTCCGGGATCGCGCTTTGGCCGTCGTATTTTGTTTATCATCGCGATTTGGAGTCACTACCTTCTTGTAAGTCGATAGTTCGGCTCGTTTTTTGGCTCGATGCACGGTTGTAGACGATACACCCAGCTTATTTGCGGCATCTCGGAGAGATAGGTTAGGGTTTCGCTTGAAACTACCGGCAACTCTCTTTGTCGTCTCAGCGGCTTCCGGTTTTCGATTTCCCCCCGATCCAGACTTCCTGGCTGTCGACAAACGTTCCTCAAACACTTTAATTACATTTGTAACGGTTGATTTGGCAACTTTTAGCGATTTTGCCAACTTTGCGTGCGAGTAGCTCGGATTTTCGCGATGCGCGAGCAAAATGTTGATACGCTGCTCTTCTTGCTTGGACGGCATTTTGACAACTGAAGAGTGAATTCCAAAATCAAAATAGGAGCAACATTCTACACACACACACCTTCAAAATGAGGGGTGTTCAGGTTTTTTAAATGCAAAATTGAAAGAAATACGTCATGTTGATATTGACCAAATTTTGACCATATCGCCCTTTATCTTGGAGAATTTGATACAAAACTGTATCAGAACTGCAACAGCGTCAAAACAGAGTATTTTGTATCATTTGACATCATATCAACTTTAAAAGGAATTTTGCAAAGAAACTGGAGGCACATTACTGATTACGTGCTGACTACACCAAGCCGTTTCATTAATGATATTAGGCAAGGTTGAGTAATTCAAAGTTTGTTGCAAGACAACCGAATCTTCGTATCTTTCAATACCGATGGTGTGGCAGTTTTTAATTGGAATATTAAGAAGTCTTTATGGCCCATTATTATTACGATTAATGATCTACCGCCCACTCTACGGTTTCTACGTCGGAATACCATAATTGCAGGGATATGGCTTGGCAGTGGTGACCCTGATTTGGAAGTTTTCATGAAACCATTCTTGACTCAGTTACAGGAAATAGCCTACAAAGGATTTGAGTTGTTTGAAGGTGTGGTATGTAAAGGTATGGTGTGGTATTGCAAGTTGTGTGGACAGCGTTGCACGCTGCAAGTTATAACAAATCAAACAATTTAATTGGTATGAAGCCTGTAGTTTTTGTAAGCATCCCCAAGTAACATCAGAAACATCTTCTTTGACAAGAATATAAGAAGTTTGTTGTAAAAAAGTCATGAGAATGAAAAACCAAACATGTCTGGTCTTGAAAAAGTTTTGAGGATGTTTTTCCACACATATTCGGTTCAAACGTGGAACCAGAACAGCGAACACACTTTTGTTCTATTTTTGTTCGATCAATTTATTTTTTTTTAAAAAAAAACCTTTTTTTTTTTTCACCCCCCCCCCACAACAACACTCCACTCTCCTTTTTGAATCCTTTTTCTTCCCATTTTTGAGACAAAAATATTTTATATTTTATTTTATAAAAAAATAGTGTATACGAGATTTTTTAAAATATTTTTAAAGATTTTATACAAAAAATTTATTAAAAATTTTTTTATTACCCCCCCACAATAAAAAAAATATAAAAAATAGTGCCCCCCCCCCCCGGGCCCCGCGGGGAAACACCCGGACCACCCCCCCCACGGGAAACACGTCTCACCCATCTGACTGCCTACGAACGAAAGAGGACGATCTCAATGGTTGCGTCTTCTCGTCGATTGTCGGGGCGATCGTTGGCGGATACTAGTGTGCGTGCTATCGCATCAGTCAATACCATACCCACGGAGAAAATCGAAAATGCTGAAAAGCCTATTATTTATTACTTTCTACGCTTTATTCCTTTTAAATCACTGCAATGCATAAAAAGTATGCATTGAATCAATATATTTTAGGCATTGCAATACATTTTAGATAATTATTACTTTCCGTGCATATTGCGTTATCGGCATTAAATGCTGAAAAGCATATTATATATTCCTTTCTACGCTCTATTCCTTTTAAATCACTGCAATGCATAAAAAGTATGCATTGAATCAATATATTGTATGCATTGCATTACATTTTAGATCATTATTATTTTCCGCGCATATTTCGTAACCGGCGTTATAAACTTTAGGAGCTCAAGACAGCTTATCTATAAGCGAATAAAAACGGAAGGATTGGTGATATTAGGAAAGTTTTACGGCAAGCAGAGGACTTGAACCTAGTGCACTTGAAAAGGCTGTGCGAATCGAAACTAGCTTCGGAATGCGGTTCGCGAAAGTAGACAAATCATGTTTTGTTAGAGGAATGTGTGGAATATTTTATTAAAGAATTTATTTCGATTTTTTTATTGAAAAGTTGAAAATCCCAATCCTGAAGTGAAACAAAGTCCTTTTTTCTGTGAGTTGGATAGTTTCTATTTTCGTTAGATATGTCTATGTCTAGTGACTATCTTTTATGCTTGATAATTTATAATAATAAAAATAGTGTGATGTTTCATTAAGCCTGTTCATTATGTGCAATTTTAAACACACAGATTCCAAATTTTTGCATCGTTTTGTCGCGCTAACAATGCGACTCATCCATTACTGGAATACTGGGGTCTATCGAAATGGATAGTTGTTTTACATAATACATTGATACATTTGTATTTTTGTGCTCCCTAATCAGTTGTTTGTCATTTTAGAATTTACAATGTCGATTTTCATATATTTTATTATATTATTGATTTATGCATTGGAGTGCATATATTTATATTAATATGCATTGCAATGCATAAATTTGATTTCTGCATTGGAAAGCATATATTTATACAAATATGCATTGCAATGCATATACTAAAAGTATGCATTGGAATGCATATATTTGATTTATTCTTATCAATGTATAAACCTGGTTTATTCATTCCAATGACTGGATGGATCGAATATGGTTTTAGCATAAAATTTATGCTTTTTAGTATATTTGTTTTTCTCCGTGGCCCTTCAGCATTATTCAAGTAAGATGGTTGCTTCACATAATGTTGTCTCTCCCATATCCTATAAGAATAGATTTTGAATCCAATACAGTGACGGCTGAAAATATGTTTATTTGAAATACTGGAATAAAAAAAAACACTACCTGATTGTAAGATTGTGATGCCACTCACTGATTCAAATAGAAGCCAAATTGGGCATAGGGGTTTATTCAAATGTAACATAAAGCAACAGTTTGGGAGATTTTTTAGTATTTTTTATGAATTGTTACGCTTAATTTGTGGGGGATTTTTTTGAGATATAGCCACAGACAACAGACGTTCATCTTCGGTCTGCTACTTGTGTAAAACTTTAAACCGACATTTCAAATGTATGTCGTTATGCTCCTGGTAGGCGGCGCTGCAGTTGTGCGATAACTGTCATGTCAATGTTTATCAATACAAAGCCTAGCACATAACCTGAAAAGTTTTGTTTGTTTTTCTCTGCATTTGCTTTTTATACCGGCTGCCGATACTAACTTTTACACACGTTTTTCAAGAAAAGGTATATGGACATCAATGTCTGTTCTCTGTGATATAGCTACGCACAACATAATAGAAAAATTATTTTTGTATTTTCATTCATACTGACATTACTCGGTTCAATTTCACAGCAAAAAACGCAGAAAAGAAAAAACGAACATTTGAAAACAAATGTGTTACTAATGTTTTAATCCGTTTTGTAGACTTGTACTGTAGGACTGTAGACTTGGAAAATTGCCATGTTGGTTTTTGTGAATACCATAAAGAAATCTCACTAAAGTTCAATAATTTATTCGGGGTACCTTCTACGTTTTTTAATCCAATCAATGGCGCATGTAATTAGGGAAGGTAAAACGGAAAGTTGCAATGCTAACCTTGAGCCGCATATACAATTTTGATACAACTTCCATGCGTGAAGCACTTTTAATTTCCTATTTGAAAAAGTTATAAACAATCATCTTTAACGCCTTAAATACCATTAGCTACGATATAGTTTCGCCATTAAAAAATCTTGTTTATATTTTTTTTCTTTGTTCATACCGTGCTTGCTTTGACAAAACATATCATTATGTTATAGGCATGCTGTTGGAATAATCCATAGAACATAATATTTGTCTTATGGATGTTCTACAAAACATCTGGTATGACCTAAAAGATGTTCAAAAATGCCACATTTATTGCGCTTTATCGGTTATATGCGTGTATGAAATTAAGTTATTGACGTTAGAAAAAAAACATTAGCTTGGTCTAAAACGTGTATTATTAACATGAGTATGACAAGTGGTGTTACTTGGTCCAGGTGTCTTAACAGAAACTAAACAGATTAGATATAGTTTCATACAGAATATGCAATTACGAAACTACCAGGAGACCATAAACGCCATGGACCTTTCCTCTAAACATGGTGCACCTGTTGGCGGTATAAAAAGAATTTCTTGTTTGATCGCAATCCCACATTTCGACGTCATTTTTTATTGCCCTGTAGATTATATGCACGCTGTCCTCTTAGGTGTTTGTAAACAACTTAGCAACTTGTGGTTTGATGGATATGGCCATGATTGGTATATTAAGAAACATATGGAGGATATTGACTATATCCTTACTGCGATAAACTCCTTCAAAGAAATGTCTCGTAAACCGCATAAGACTTCCGAAAGAAAAACATGGAAAGCAAATTAATGGCAAAATTGGTTGCTTCTGTACAGCTCAATTTGTTTAAAACCATATTTAAAACAGAAATATTACGATCACTTCCAACTTTTAACAGAGAGCATACAAACACTATTGTCAAAAAACATAACGGAGGGTGAGATTCAAAATAGTGAATCCCAGTTGAATTTATTTGTTGAACAATTCGAAACACTTTACGTTGTAGAAGAAATGAAATATAATGTTCACTTGTTATTACACATACCCATATGTGTCCGTAACTATGGTCCTTTGTGGACCTTTTCTTTGTTTAACTTTGAGGATATGAACAGAATTTTGAAAAAATATGTTAAAGGTCCAAAAGAGCCTATTTTGCAAATTGCAACTCGATATGCATTAGCTAAAATTAAAGAGAATCATGATTATACCTCGATACGTCACGATGAAGTGAAAAAGTTTTTTGAAAATCTCAACAAATCAAGTAGAAGAGAAGCCAAATGTCTAAACAAAAAATTTAGTATCCCATCCAATATAGAAAACGTTTACGAACATCCATTTTTTGAGGAAAGAGACTATTTCATTCAAAATAGATACTTGTTCAAGCAAAGCAAAGTTTCTATTGAAAAAACTAAGAAATTTAAATCAGATGACTCAACGATTACTATGTAATATAATGGAATTCATATTTTTGGAATTATTTCGCTTATTCTATTCTCGGATCCAAATCATTATTTGTTGTACAAACCATTAGTGATCACAATGGAAAGTGAAGTAATAGTTGAAAAAAACAGCACACTGAAAAAATGTATAGGAATTTTTGATTTTTGTTTCTTCTAGAATAGCTGAATAGCTTCTCCAAATTTGTTTGAACAAGCTCTAATTCAACACCGATGTTTGTTGGGTATGCAATACACCCACACACTACAATCATGAATACACTAATCGGTTGGGATTAATAAAGGGCTATTGGATGAAATTTTGATATAAGGCAAAGCGGAAAAGGATCAAATGGGGGTAATTTTAGGACATTTAGAGAAATAGAGGTTGGCTACCGGTTGGATACTGCATACCAGTTCTTTTCCACTTCAGCTAGCAAGCTATACGGATCGTGCCCAGAAAAACCACTTCGAAGTTTAGAAAGTCTAAAGTTATAACAGTTGTAGTTGTATAACAGTAAAAGTCAAAAAGACAAAAGATTTATAGCAGCGTGCACAGGCTCGTTGCAAAATGGGTTTGAGAAAGTTGCAGATGAGGATTATGGCATTGAACAAAACATTGTGGAAACTTTCGTTAAGGTCGGAAGTTAATATTCTCGGAAAAGAGATTCGGAGCACAACGGACCGTACTTGGTATCGGTTCTATAAAACTTCTTAAAGCTTTGTGTTTGAAGATTTATCCGTCTGATGCTTCAATCAAAACGCTTCAGGGGCCAAAGTGAAAAAATTGAAGGGTAAGTTAACTTACCTTTCCTTTCATTCTAGGCCATATAATACCAACTTTGATTGCACCCAAATTGAACCACAGGCTTATTCTAGGCTACGAAGATTTTTGGGAAGCATTTCGACTTCAGCCAACTATACTCAACCAATCAGAGCTTTTCGAGCTCTGTGCAATAGATGCAGAGAGTCAGAGGGAGCAAAAAGAGAGAAATGTATTGAGTGCAGCCCAATTACATGAGATAGAGGCGGTGAAGGGCTTATTTAAAGGATCAGTGGAGGGGGAAAGTGCTTGATATCACGTCGTTGATATCGCACAAAATCGAATTAAGTGAAGAATTTTTGAAATCACCACCGACCCGTATCAACCCTTAACCCACCTCACCAGACATGCTAATCAAAATAAATAAGGAGCTTGACAAAATGTTGTCACAATGTGTCATAGAAAAAAATAGAAGGGATTGGATTCTGAGTACAGTGCCGGTTCTTAAGCCAACCGGTGAGCTACGATTATGCCTAGATGCCCGACGTCTAAACGAACGCACGAAAAGTGACGCTTATCCCCTCCCACACCAGGATAGGAAACTCAGCAGTTTGGGATCTTGCAAATATTTGTTAACTATAGACTTGACAAAGGCCTTTCTACAAATACCATTTGAGACAAGGAAATATACCGCATTTTAATTTCACTAGATTGCCATTCGGACTCGTTAATAGTCCAGCTACGTTAACAAGACAAATGGACGACGTTCTCGGCTATGGTGAAATGGAACCGGGGGTTTTCGTTTACCTCGATGATATTGTGCTTGAGAAAAGCGAATCTCTCGATGAACATGGAAAAGTCAAAGTTCTGTTCAAAAGAGCTCCCGTACTTCTCTCGTCAGAAGGCCTTCGACCGAGCCCAGATAGGGTTGAAGCCATTATTAACTATGAAAGGCCGAATTCCATTCGTTCTCTCCGGAGATTTTTGGGAATGGCCAATTATTATAGGTGGTTTATACCAGGTTTTAGCGAGTATACAGCACCATTGACAAATCTGCTTCGCAATAAGCCTAAATCAATTTGGTGGAACGAAATGAAGAATGTTTAATTACCGCACCTGTCCTTAGTAATCCCAACTTTGACTTACCGTTTGTGATTCAATCGGACGCAAGCGATTGTGCAATTGCAGCTGTCTTAACACGAACAGGACGAGAAGGTCATTGCTTACTTCTCCAACAAGATTTCCCCAGCCCAGCAATCATATACAGCCTCGGAGAAGGAGGGCCTAACGGTGCTCTCTGCAATTTACAAATTGCAACCGTATATTGACGGTGCTCATTTTACCGTCGTGGCTGATGCCTCTACCTCAACGCACATAATGAAAGGCAAATGGAGGACCTCATCAAGGTTAAGTCGATGGAGCATTGAACTTCAAGGATATGACATGGTGATTCGTCATCGGCGTGGGCATAATCCCTGACGTCTTGTCTCGCGCTGTCGAAGCGTTAGAAGTGGAGGATCTTTGGTACTTCACGCTGTATAAGCAAGTCCAAGAAAACCCCGATGACCACCTAGATTTCAAAATCGGAGATAATAAATTATTATACAAATATGTGCCTTCGAAAACTGAGACACTAGATTATGTTTTTGAGAGGAAGCATTGTGTGCCAAAATGTTCTCGAGAGAGTATTATTCGAGCGGAACACGAAAAAGCCTTCCATATTGGCTATAATTAGCTTCTTGATAAAGTGAGAAGGAGATACTTTTGGCCCCGAATGGCAACGACCGTACGAAAATTTGTAGAGAGATGCGAGACATGCAAGGAGTGTAAGCCTACGAATGTCTCTTAGCATCCAGAAATGGGAGAGCAAAGAATTTCTACAAAACCTTTCCAAATACTGGCCACAGACTTTATACAGTCACTTCCACGAAGTAAGTCTGGTAACACTCACCTCTTAGTGCTAATGGATTTATTTTCGAAGTGGACTATGCTTTTTCCGGTGAAAAAGATTAGCACACATCTGGTAACGAAAACTCTAGAGGAGCATTGGATCTGCAGGTACTCGGTACCAGAAATTTTGATCAGTGACAATGCTAGCAGTTTTCTTAACAAGGATTACAAGAAGTTCTTGGATCACTACATGGTTGTTCATTGTACTAATGCTCGTCACCATAGCCAGGCCAACCCTGTGGAACGGTTGAACAGAACCATTAATTCATTTGTACGTACCTACGTGAAGGGTGATCAGAAAACATGGGATACGAGAATATCCGAAGTAGAACATGTTCACAATAATACAACCCATTCTTCAACCGGATTCTCACCCTACCGTATTTTATTCGGCCATGAAATCATCGCTACAGGAGATGAGCATCGGCTGGAGGCTGTCACCAGAGATCTAACAGTGAGCGAAAGAGATGAGCAAAGACTCAAAGTAGATAAAACTGTTTTCGGTACAGTGGTCAAAATTTTTAACAAGGCTCACGACAAAAGTACCCATAATTACAATTTACGCTTTCGTAAACCGGCACCTGTTTATGCTGTTGGCCAGAAAGTTTATCGTCGAAGCTTTACCCAATCATCAGCTGGCGATAACTTTAATGCTAAACTGGGACCTGCTTATGTTCCATGAAAAATAGTCTCTAGACGTGGTACTAACTCCTATGAGCTCGAGGATGAGTCTGGTTAAAATTTAGGAATCTTTTCGGCTGCAGATCTTAAACCAAGGATTCCAGAAGCATAAGTCAAAATTTTTCTTTGTAAATAAGTTCTATTAGGTAAATGATTTAAATTAAGCATTCGAGAAAATAAAATTAGAAGAATAACACCAAAAACGAACAAAAGCTAAAAGGTAGAAAATAAAATCAGGTCATTGTCTCAAGATAAAATCAAGTCAAGGTCACAGTCAAAGTAACGGACAGTGGTCCGATCCAATGTGTGAGCAAATCAAGCGCAAATGGCTTGCCATGGTTCAATAGTCCTAGCGATAGTCGAATCGTACGTCACAGAATAGTCACAGTCTAGTCACAGCCAAAGAAATAGTCTCCTTTCACTAAAATTTCGTCGACAAGTAATCAGCGTCACTGGAATATCACCGATAAATGGTTAAAAATAAACATTGCCCATTTCAATTGCCAGGCAGCAGATTCTTTTAAGAACTAATTCAATCTGTGTTACGACTCGAGAAAACTGCAGTTGTTGGTCCAGATTTTATAATATATTTCTCTGCAACTAAAGATGTAAAATTTCACCAGATATTTGCTAAAATCGATACAGCACCAGTCTTTCAGCCATGACCAAGCACGTTTGATTAGAAGCTTCTGTTTGATACAATTCACTAGGTCAAAGGGATCAAATCTCTTCCTCTGAGTTCCGAGATGGTACTCAGATGATTGGAAGAGGATAAGATCAACTGAACGATCCGATATAGGGTAAACGTCTACGCGTAGTATTTCACCAAAGGTGAAATGGATTAATTTGGTATTTTTACACTCAGACGTTTTCTATTACAAAAGTCTGGTATCTTGATCGAAGCATCTCAATCCAGGGTGGAAATGACAATAGATAATCAGTGAAAGTAAATTGATAATTTCATAATTTATTTTTGGAGGGGATGTACACTGATCGAAAAAACCTTTTGAAATGCATAAATTATGCCTTATGAAACATCACAAACGCACACATTTTTCACTTCATAAGGTTACTTTAACTTTCAAAAGGACTCGTATGACACCGTCATCTATTCAAAATGATGTTTATACGTTTATCTTAACAGTTCCATAAAGAACCTTAAGATTTTCGTAATCGTCACATGGTGGTAGCAAACACATAAGACAATCTTATAACACAATATAAATGGCGCAACGAGGCGAAATCATCTTTATAATTACCCTACACCAATTTATGCGAGGTAGTACATTACACACAAAGAATAATTATTGTTAGAATAAAAAAAACCATTACAAAAATTGAAAAGTTGCGTTGGTTATTTTTCGTAGAAAGCGGTTTGCTTTCACAACAAAAACGTCCAAACTGTCAAATCAAAAAAATTCTGCTTGGTTCATTTAAAAGTTCAAACTTTCAAAACGAATTGTAGAACTGTCAAATCGAAACCGTGGCATCGTTGAAAATGAAAACAAATTATATTCATTCCAATATAAACTTTCAACGAGAAAGTGTCGTGTAATAAAAATAATAATATGCCATTTGGATTGAAATAAAAAAAATGATTTAATATTAAAAGGTTTATTTTACAGATAAATTGTAGAATTTTTGAACTGAGAGTGTGGCATGAAAGGAAATTATTTTTATTCCAAAATAAATTTTTTTTAGATGAATTGTTATAAAAACTTTCACAGCATGCTTCAGACAAACTGCAGGTAGTCTGTCTGACTGATTCTTGCTAGCACATAATTGCTAAGGATTCTTATATGTAAGTCGTAGAATGTCATCCGCATTCGTCCACTCGAATGGCAATCCGCATTCGTCCATCCTCACGCAGTTCTGACAACAACTCGGCTAAAGGATCCCAAGTAACCACGAGGCTGTAGTAGCATGCATATATAGGGCATATGCTTTACGTTTTGTGCATTATTGAAGTTCGATTAAAGCTGAAAATGGCCCCACTAAGATCGATTCAATGCCATATCTTTTATCATGCCATATGAAATTGCTAAAGTAGCATTATTGCATTGGTAATGCATCACTATATTCTATATTGCTTCATTGCTTGACAGCTGTTTAATTGATGCTACTCCGCATGAGAGATGTTGATTATGGGTTAAATAAGTGCAATAATATAATGCTTGTGGTTACTTGGGTAAGCTCCGAAGGTACTCCCAAATCACGAACGAATTTCTTAAATGTTTATTCCATGCGCAGTCAAATGTGATCGACTAGCGATTGTAGCATATCAATCGAATTCCATTATCACCCTTAACCTGGAAATAATAGAAGCAAAAAAATTACTCACTTTTCGGAACTACTTTAATCGAAAACACAGCCGACGTACTTTTTTTTTACAGGAAACGAACACGAACAAACCATTTTCCTCACAATTTTCACTCAACGCGTACGAAAGCAGACGGAAAACATTGAAAAATTGCAAACGACGACGACGACGACGACGACTTGCTTTGTGTTGGTGGATTTGACAGTTCTACAATTTTCATTTTAAAAGAAAACACTTTTAAATTTACACACTGAACCGAAACATAACACTTTCATATCAAACGAAGAACTTTCGTTGTAGATAATTTTACTTTCAGTTTAATGAAAAATGAACACTGTTCAGAAGTAAAGTGCAAACCTTTTAATAGAACAAGATTTATTTTTTGTGTGTATAAACTAAATTAAATATTTGATATTATTTGGTGATATGGTGTAGCCACCACTTGTGTATCCATCATCAACAGAACCAAAACGAACTACCAGGGTGCTGCAGGAAATTCATCTACGCAAATCCCTCATTCTAGTCGTCACAACGGCTTTTTATCCCTACAGATTCATCGTGTTGGTTTGCACTTTTGAGGATAAAGCTCCTACTGAACGTCGAAATCTACAAAAACGCATGGCTTTCTTATATATGACAGGAAACTTTTCATCGTTTATAGAGCACAACGGCAGCGGTGGAACGGAGTAGTGGGTTAAACTTTGATTGATATGATTTTTACCAAACTTCCAGGTTCATAGAGAGGGACTTATTGATTTGCAAATAAATATGATCGTATCTGCATTCTCTCATTTATTATGAGGTTAAGTAAGGCATAAACGTTGATAATATTAAATGTATACATAGAAGCAAAATACTAAACAAAAAAAAAAAAAACATTACATTAGCTTACAAAATGCATGCGTTATGCATTTGGTTATAATAATCCATAACAATGTTTCATAAGGCTGTGTAATGATAATCATACAACTATCGTATCTAAAACAATCTTCTAGATTAAGACAACACACAACACTTTTAATAAGTTAAAAATAAAAAATAAAACCCATTCCTTTTGGCCAAATTTCATAAGGTTTTTGAATGAACTTCGTTAGGTTTTTTTTCGGCAGTGTAGGGTATCACACCAAATTTTTATTGCTGGAAAACAGCAAAGTTTTGCTGATTTTTTTTGTGCTGTAATTTCAGCAATGTGTACAGCAAAACCAAGATTGCTGATCAACCAGCAAAACTGATATTCAAACAAGTGACAGCTCTTATACTGAGCCTACAGCAAAATGCTTACAATTTGCTGGATAAATCAGCAGCAGTTCCAGACAAATAATTTTGCTGTATTTTCGGCAAATTACAGTATTCGCTGAAAATACAGCACTGCTAATGTTTTGTTTTCTTTTTTGTTTTATATATAAAAACACGTTTTCGGCTTATTTTTCATTCATTAAACTAAGCTTTTAATTAATTTTAGTTGTAAAAGAAACCCATGTTTTACAATCGATGTGAAAAATTAAAACAATTTTCTCGAGGGAATTCGCAATCTTTTGTGTGCCCTTGTTGATGCATTTTGCACCGCGTGATGTTTTTTTTCTCTAATAATGAGAAGTAAGCGTTCCGAAGGAAATAAAATCAATCAACATACATAAATTCACATTTTGTTATTTTACTTACGGTTGGGTATTTTTGGATGTAGATGTGTAAACTTGCCCAGTATTACATTCGTACTCCAAGCACCGTTATTGAATTTTTAAGCTGATGGAAATATTCCGGTTAAATAAAGTTGGATCTAAAACTAAGAACTTAATTTGTAAAACAAAGAGACACGAAAGCTTCATTCGTTTTTATCAGCAATCCATCAAATTGACAGGCAAAATAGTTTACTGGTCTTCAGTAAATATTAGTTACTGATTTACAACCAGTAAGAAAATATTTGCTGATTTTCGGTAGATAATACTGGATTCCACAAAATGCCAAAAAGAATGCTGGTTAACAGCATAAATGTGAATGGTGAAGGATATTCAGTAAATATTGATACTGCTTCTCAGTTATTTGTTAAAGATATCCTGGTATATCAGTAACAAGTATTTTGCTGATGTGTTTCCAGCAAAAACTATTGCTGGAATCAGTTAAGATTATTTGGTGTGCCCACCCCCCCCCCCCCCCCCCCCCCCCCCCCCCCCCCCCCCCACACAACAAAAAAACAATAATTTTTAAAAAATACAGCGCCCCCCCCCCCACCACCAAACACCAGCCGGCCCTATCCAAACAAACCCCGTGATATATCCCACACCCCAAACACAAGAAACAAGAAACGGCCGCCACCCCCTCCCCTCCCCCCCCCAAAAAAAACCAGAAAAAAACAAGAGCATTGCTATAAAATATAAGCTTTAGAGCACTCACCCATCATGCACAGGACAGCAATAGAGGAAATATGTACCTGTTCTTACTGAGAAGATGATGATTTGTAGAGTTAGATGATGATATTATCGATGATTATAATATTTATAGGTAGATGTAAAAAAAGCTTGTAGATAGGAACCCATTCAATTAATTAAACATGTGTTAATTGCTTATAATGAATAGAGAAGTATTCACCCGAAAACGGTCAGATTAAAAACTGTTAACACCATATGCAATACACCCACACACTACCATCATTAATACACTAATCGGTTGGGATCAATAAAGGACTATTGGATGGAATTTTGAGATAAGGCAAAGCGGAAAAGGATCAAATGGGGGTAATTTTAGGACATTTAGGGAAATAGAGGTTGGCTACCGGTTGGATACTGCATACCAGTTCTTTTCCACTTCAGCTAGCAAGCTATACGGATCGTGCCCAGAAAAACCACTTCGAGCTTAAAGTTATAACAGTTGTTTAAGAAATAGTGGAAAAGTATAGCAGTTAGCAGATAGATCTCAAAATCAGGTGAAATACCCCATACCATGCAATCCGGTAGCAACCCTTGTAATTTCTTCCCCAATCCCTGAACGGAATAGGACCCATTGGTATTTTTACCAAGCTCCCGCCTACCCAGGTGAATCTGCGATAAGCAGTAGCCTAGTACCGTTTTCCCAGCACGTTATAGAATGAATGATTAGAGTCGAATGATTATCCGATCGTGCCAATCGTCATCAGTTGACCTTCCCAGATCGGAGGCCACGTGTTCGTGAACCGAGAACCGTCTCTCAAGCTTGAGCTAGTCGCCGCAAAAGAGGCTGGTGGATAGCCCACCTCCACACGGGTCCCCGTTTTTGTAGACCAGGGACCTGGGGGTTTGCTTTAGAGAGAGTGAGTTACAGTGGGAGAGTAACAACTTTTGGAACAAATAAAAAAGTTTTTTTTAGTTCAACAATACTTCATATCGAAAAGTGACCCGTTGAAGACAAACGTAATTTCAATTGGATTTAAATCAAATAGCATTATTTCAGTAAAAATTATTGATTTACATACAATAAAAAATGTTTTAGTCCAATACAATCAAATTTCGGTCCGTGAACAAAAGGATAAATTTTCTAATGCTATCATATGGTATCATATGACAAGAAAATGTGATCATTGCACAATAAAGCTCAGGACGAGGGCTCATATGGGACTGGCTAACGATTACAGGTAGCGTAAACCATCTATGTGGGATTATGTCGATCAGAGTAAATGGTTGTCAGTCGTACTCGTCTGTTGTGGTAGGAATGGATTCGGTGACCGAGAGGTGACCGTTTTTGAAAACTGGACAGAAAATCATGGGCTTGGAGTTAGAAATAAGGCCTCAACAAGAAAAAAAAATCAAACCATTGTCCGTTGTTAGAGTCATGTAAAGATCATATCAAATAATGTTGGGTTACCGGACCATTACCAACACCGATTGGGGGGTAGTTAATTATACTGGCAGTGAAAAGGAATATTTTGGACGTCTCTATTAGTGGACTGTATTTAGTTCATTCGGGTTTCTTTTGGTATTCTATGCAACCATTTCCACACACATCACATTCTTACGCACTTCACACATGCGTCCTTACATCCGCACAAAACATATGTTCAACATAGTTTACCAGTTTATTCACAATATTTAAATAATATATTTACATATGTTCATTCACTACATCACATACCATTAACACAGAACATTCCTTTCCATTATGGCTCTGCTTCCATCCATACTTCTCGAGAATCTGAGCCGACACGAAAAAAACCCAATTCAAAGTAACTTTGGACGCATTGAAGTAATCATAACTCAAGAATTAAACAACATACACGGTTGATCAAAACCTCAAACAAAAGGGTATTTATTCGGCTTTCAAACGATATGTAACAAATTATTACATTTTACCGTTTCGAACGAACTGTCGCACTTTACTTGTGATCGATGCCATCATGATCTACACAGTCGCTGGTGACACTGTACCGGCGAACTTATTCCATTTTAAACGCATTTGTTGTGCATTTGTCACTTTTTTACCGCCTCCTCGAAGTTTTTGCTTGTTAATTGCCCAACATCTTTCGATCGGTCTGAACTCAGGGCAATTCGGAGGATTAATCTCTTTGGCTACGAAATTAACATTGTTTGCAGCATACCATTCTAGTACCTCCTTAGAGTAGTGGCAGCTGGCTTGATCCGGCCAAAACTTTGGTCTTGTGTTGCCGAATGAAGGGTTAAATCCGCTTTTTCAGACATTCTTTAATGTAAACCTTCGACGTCATTGTGTGAGATGTGATGAAAACCTTGGTTTTAAGGCCACAACTGCAGATTCCTTGCCAAATCGTTAGTTTCCGAGCAAACTTATCAGCAAAAACAAATTTATACCTGGAAGAGACATCCCCACGACCAGTTGCCAGGTAAAATTTTCGTCCGGGGATATGTTTATAATCCATTTTGACATATGTTTCGTCATCCATTAAAATACAGCCATCAAATTTCGGCAAAACTCGTTCGTATAGTAATCGTGCTCGCTTTTTGGCAACTAAATTTTGTTTCAGGGAGCGATTTGGATGTTTACTGGAACAAAAATACTTATATACTTCTCTTGAAAGGATGTTACGCACGGTGGAAAAGTTGGAATCGTATTTCTTTGCCAAATCACGTATGGAGACACCTGCAGCCGAATTCCGGACAGAAATTGTCTTTAAAGAAAAGAAATTTATGAAGAGATTTTGGAAATTTTCTTATTTTGGAACTCCCGTGACATTTCAAAAGACTTTTTTTGACATTTAAAAAAGAAAAAGAAAAAGAAATATTAGATCGCTTTGAGATTTTTGCGGTAGAAATTCAAAAAGACAATTTTTGTTTCCTGATAAAATCCTTTATAATTAATCAATCTTGATATTCTGAGCAAAGGAGGCATTCATTTTATCATATTATCTTTCTAAAAAAGTGGTATAAACGTCAAAAAAAGGATAAAGTTGATTCGCGACCGTAAGTTTTTAGGAGATATTCAACATTTAAATGCAATTCCTTTGAAAGATGAAAGGACCACAACAATGCCGGTACATTTGCAAGTTCTCACAACGTTACGATATCTTGGTACACGTAATAAAATAATGTAAATAATTGGATTTCCAAAACCTTATCTTAAAAGGATTTTCTCTAAGCATATAACGAGTATTACATTGAAAATAGTTATTGTGGCAGTATCTTAATAATTAATTACACCTTAAATACAAGTAACTTTTACTTCAAAATCTACCAGCGTAGTTTGAGAAAGAAATTATTTTCTATCACTATTATCATTTACAATTTTGTTTGACTTTTTTTTTCAGCAAACACATAAACATTAACTATACTAATCATTATCATATTCATCACATTTTAGGTTCTCATCAAGTAACCGTCGGCTCTTTATTTGTTCCAAATTTATTCATATTTACATTTCATGTTAATCTAGGTGCTCCAGCTACTACCGTAACGTATCAACCTTAATTGTTAAAATATTATCTAATCTAATCTTATCTAATTTTGTTTACATTGTTCATGCCTTAGCAGTTCAGTATTTTAAACAGGTTTTTATTCCTGCTTGTCAGTATAACAATAATAATCTTAAAACTAAAAACAAACTAAAATTAATCTTAACTAAGCATAAAGGGAATTAATCATTGCAATAGAAGATTGCAACGATTTTTGTCTGAAATTATTAATTATTTTGTTGGACATTTGTTCTAAAGTCTCAACATTCGAAATTCTATGTACTTCGTTAGTACTGTACCAAGAAGGCAGCTTCAAAATCATCTTCAGAACTTTGTTCTGAATCCTTTGAAGTATTTTTTTCCTGGTAGCACAACAACTAGACCATATTGGAACAGCATAAAGCATGGCCGGTCTAAAAATTTGTTTAAATATTAGTAGTTTGTTCTTCAGACAAAGTTTGGATTTTCTGTTTATAAGAGGATATAAACATTTTATATATTTATTACATTTGGCTTGAATGCCTTCAATGTGATTTTTAAAATTTAATTTTTGATCAAGTAATAGACCAAGGTATTTCACTTCGCTTGACCAGGAAATTGTAACACCGCTCATAGTAACGATGTGACTACTACTAGGTTTCAAAAAAGAAGCTCTAGGTTTATGTGGGAATATTATTAGTTGAGTTTTGGAAGCGTTGGGAGAAACCATTTCTGTAAATAAGAAGAGAAAATGTCCAAACTTTTCTGCAGTCTCCTGCAAATGACACGAAGACTTCTTCCTTTAGCGGAGATGCCTGTGTCATCAGCAAACAAGGATTTCTGACAACCCTGAGGCAAATCAGGGAGGTCGGAAGTAAAAATGTTATATAGTATCGGCCCAAGAATGCTACCCTGAGGAACACCAGCTATAACAGGTAGTCGATCAGATTTGGAATTCTGATAATTTACCTGCAGAGTTCTGTCAGTTAAATAATTTTGAATTAATTTTATAATATAGAGCGGAAAATTAAAGTTTTTCAATTTAGCAATCAAACCTTCATGCCAAACACTGTCGAATGCTTTTTCTATGTCTAGAAGAGCAACTCCAGTTGAGCAGCCTTCAGATTTGTTTGAACGAATTAAATTAGTAACTCTCAAAAGTTGATGAGTAGTTGAATGGCCATGGCGAAATCCAAATTGCTCATCTGCAAAAATTAAGTTTGTATTGATGTGAAGCATCATTCTATTCAAAATTAGCTTTTCAAAAAGTTTACTGATTGAAGGAAGTAAACTTATTGGTCTGTAGCTAGAAGCTTCAGCTGGATCTTTCTCGGGCTTCAAAATTGGAACAACTTTGGCATTTTTCCATTTGCCAGGAAAGTATGACAAATGAAAACATTTATTAAATAATTTTACCATGAAAGACAAGGTACTCACTGGGAGTTTTTTGATGAGTATATAGAAAATTCCATCATCACCTGGAGCCTTCATATTTTTTAACTTTTTAGTTATAGTTTTTACTTCATCCAAATCAGTACCCCAGGATTCATCAAAAATATTTTCCCTTGAGGAAATATTCAGATAATCAAGAGAAACCTGATTCTCAATAGGACTAGTAAGACCCAAACTGAAATTATGGGAACTCTCAAACTGCTCAGCAAGTTTTTGAGCTTTTTCCACATTTGTTAGCAATATTTTATCACCTTCTTTGAGCGCTGGAATAGGCTTTTGAGGTTTCTTTAAAATTTTGGAGAGTTTCCAAAAAGGTTTGGAACTCGGCTCTAATTTTGACACATTATTTTCAAATTGTTTGTTCCTCAGGGCAGAGAAACGTTTTTTAATTTGTTTTTGCAAATCTCGCCAGATAACTTTCATGGTGGGATCGCGTGTTCTTTGATATTGTCTTCTACGGATATTTTTCAGACGGATCAAAAGCTGAAGATCGTCGTCTATTATAATTGTATTGAACTTTACCTCGCATTTTGGAACTGAGACAGCTCTTGCTTCAATTATGGAAGTAGTCAGAGAGTCAAGAGCATTATCGATATCATTTTTAGTTTCCAAAGGAATATTAGGATCAAAGTTATATTCCATGAATGTTTGATATTGGTTCCAATCAGCTCTATGATAATTGAAAGTAGAACTGTTGGGATTAGAAATTATTTCTTGAGATATTTCAAAAGTTACTGGAAGGTGATCCGAACCGAAGTCAGCATGGGTAACCAATTGGCTACAAAGTTGACATGAATCAGTTAAGACCAAATCAATAGTTGAGGGATTTCTGGCAGAAGAAAAGCAAGTTGGGCTGTTTGGGTATTGGATAGTGTAATAACCCGCAGAACAATTATCAAATAGTATATTACCATTGGAATTACTTTGAGCATTATTCCACGATCGGTGTTTTGCATTAAAATCACCAATAATGAAGAATTTTGACCTATTACGGGTAAGCTTCTGTAGGTCACCCTTGAGAAGATTCTTTTGCTGACCTACGCATTGGAATGGTAAATAGGCAGCTAATAGTGTAAGTTGACCAAATTTTGTTTCAACAGAAACCCCCAAAGTTTCAAAAACTTTGGTATCAAATGAAGAAAGAATTTGATGTTTGATACGCCTATGAACAATTATGGCAACGCCACCACCTGGACTTTCAAGACGATCATTGCGGTGTACGAAATAATATAGGATCCCTTTTTATTTTATCACCTGGTTTAAGAAAAGTTTCAGTTACAACGGCAATATGCACGTTATGAACTCGTAAAAAGTTAAACAGCTCATCTTCATTATTTTTAAGAGATCGAGCATTCCAATTTAAAATATTCAGTGTCTTAATACCCATTGCTGAATTTCAGGGTCATGACAATATTGTTTGCAAATTTTATACCAGTTTGAATTGCATCAAACATGGAGTTTGTATTTAACATCAATGTGCCATCGTATTTTGAAGAACATGATTGTTGCAATGCATAAATATCTTTTGGGAGAATTTGTTGTTTTTTTTTTTTTTTCAAAAAATGATGCTGAGCTAGCTCGAATCAAGCAAAAATTCTTCCAGCATTACAATATTCCCGGAGTCATTGGAGCTATTGATTGCACACATGTTGCTATTTTGAGCCCCCGAAAGATGTTGAGCACGTGTATTTGAACCGAACAGGATATCACTCAAAAAATGTTCAATTGGTTTGTGATATGGATCTTCGTATTTTTAATGTGAATGCAAGATTTGTAGGTTCTACCCATGATGCTTTTATATGGAAGCGTAGCCAAGTGCGTCGATTTTTTAAGCAAAGATATGATAACGGAAGCAGAAACACACTGGGACAGCTGGGACACGGAGGATACCCTACAGAACCATGGCTTCTTGTTCCATATTTAAGGACTGCAAGGCAACCGGAAATTGATTTTTATACAGCTCACTGTAAGGCGCGGAACCCTGTCGAACGGTGCAACGGGTGCCTGAAGTCTAGATTCAGATGCATTTCTCGTTACTCACTTTTACGATATGAGAAGGACTATTGCGGTCAGATAATCAATTGTTGTGTGATCATTCACAACTTTCTTGTTTACAATAAGTATCCAATAGAAGATATTTTGGATGAAAATCTGAATAATGAAGGTGATAACGTCATTCAAGAAGACGATCAATTTGGCCATGATGATGATAATGATGGGCTCTTACACATAGGAAGAAGGGAAAGGGAAAACATTGTAAATAACTATTTCAATAGATGAAAGCATTGTCAAAGCAAAATGATTGTTTTTCAACACATGACTATGTATGGTATAATGTTTAATTTGGTTTCCGAAAGTGCAAAGGAACAAACGATTGTTTAGCGTTGCTTTCATCTGATATACAGCTGGCCTTTGCACACAAGGAGCCATTGGCTTCAGTATTTCTGGATTTTAAGGGCGCATTTGATTCAGTTTCCATAGATATACTGGCAGACAGTCTGCACAGTAGTGGTTTACCAGGAATTTTAAATAACTGTTTGTATAATTTACTGTCAGAAAAACAAATTACCTTTCATCTAGGTCAACTGACAACTTCCAGAATTAGCTACATGGGCTTATGCCAAGGCTCATGTTTAAGTCCCTTACTTTATAATTTTTTATGTTGAAGATATTGATAACGGCTTGGAAAATAGATGCACGCTAAGACAACTTGCAGACGATGCTGTGGTCTCCTTTAGAGGTCCACGTGCGGAAATCTTGCAAAGACCATTGCAAAATTCCCTAGATAATCTGTCCATCTGGGCCAGAAATTTGGCGATCCAGTTTTCACCGCATAAAACCGAATTGGTAGTGTTTACTAGAAAGCGGTTTCCTGCCCAACTGCGTCTCAAGCTGTTGGAGACATCTCCCAATCTTTGACCTTCAAATACCTTGGAGTCATGTTTGATTCAAAATGCACTTGGAGTACTCACATTGCGTATTTGAAACGGAAATATCAACAAAGGATCAATTTTCTAAGATCAATTTCCGGGACATGGTGGGGTGCTCACCCGGTAGACCTCATTAAACTCTATAAAACAAGTATTCTTTCAACTTCTCGAATATGGCTCTTTTTGCTTCCTCTCGGCAAGAAACAGCCACCTCATTAAATTGGAACGCATTCAATATGGCAAAAGTACTTTTGCATGTGAAAAGTAATAAACGATCCTTAAAAAATTGAACATCGTGCCATGAAAAACGCATTCTTGACCCTTAAGACTCTGGTGAAAATCCATAAAAAAATTTAAATGATCCATAAAATTCATCACTCTGATCCATACTTTATAAAAAAATTAGCAATCAAATGTCAAAAATGTAGCCGTTTTGTGTAGCCGTATTGAGGATTGACGAACTAAGGCGGCAAAAAGCGGTCGATGTTTCCGACATCCGAAGTGTTAACATAGCGTAGATTAGATTCCAGGCAAACGACTGATTCAAGCATTTGCCCGGTATATGTTAGATTTCACTTGCCAGATCGGCCGTTTCACTGGGGACTTTCCTTTTCTTCCCCCTTCAGGCTTCAACCTGGGATTCAGGGTCTTTTATTGGCTCCGAGGGTAATTGGGCGGAACAACCTCCCTTACACTGCGTATCCAAGGTGGAGCAAGCAAAGAAAGAAGAAAAGGGATCAGAGCTTCAAGAATAAAAACAGAATCAATGATATATATACATTTACATTTCTTTTTAAGTTTATTAAAAAAAACTATTGGGGAAAGGAAAAGGGAAAGGAAAGGGAAAATTACCGGTATTTGCTGGACCGTCTAACGAAAATCCTCGTCTCTACGGGGTTCCTTTGGCTGGTTCCGATTTGCCACGAATATTCCGTCAGTCGGACTTGACTTTTATCGGACACCCAGGCCTTTGCCCGCTTGATGCCGATACACAACACTACCCTCGCCACTTTACGGCTCGCACGTACTTTTCCTGCACGAAAAGTAAAAGAAAAAACGTTCGTTTTCACACAATTGCGCACTAAACAAGTCTGCACGGTTTTTCACTGAAATAAACTTAATGCTTTTGATGTTTTTACCTTATTAGATGTCGATCACAGTGGTGACAGCTGCTTTTATCAGCTGATTACGTATTGTTGTATGGGAGCCTTCTCTTTGACAATAAGGGTCAACTGTGAGAGCGCATAGCATTGGGTGATACCATGCGATAATATATACTAATTCATTCTGTTTAATTCTGTTTGATCTGTTTTAAAAATTTAATGCTTATAAAAATAAAGAAATAAAATAAAAATTTAGAAAAATATTTACAAAATTATAGAACTAATAAAATTACAAAATTCAAAAATTTACAGTATGTACAAAATTTACAAGATAAAACAATGTAACCAATGCCCACACTTGGAAGAAAAAAAATTAAAACAAGTTTTATTTATTTTTTCACTTTGTAAGGGTGATAGTCATGTATTGGATGCTATTTTGATAGCTCTCTTTTCATTGAGGGTTAGGTTAATTTTGTGAAATGATTGTGCTCAGTGAGATCTTTTCCACAAAATCACATAGCTCTCAATGATAGAGTCTGGCTACCAAAATAGAAGGACTAGGTTAGGAAGAGGAACTGGTGGCTCTCTTTTTATTGATGGTTAGCTTGATTTAACGGAATGATTGGAGCTCTTTTCCGCAAAATCACGTAACACTCAATAATAGAGTCTGGCCACAAATGAAAGTGATTAAGTTTGGGTAGGAGTTCTTTCTTGCTATGGCAACTCTCGTTTCGTGGACAGTTAATTTGATTTAGTGGAATGATTTTTCCATAAGAGAGGAACTCTTTTCCACTAAATCACCTAACTGTCAACCATAGAGTCTGGCTGCCTAGCGCTAGGGACCCTGCTTCATCCTTAGAATAATTGGGCCGCTACAGTGGCTCTCTACCCCTGCTATTTCAGTGGTAATTTGAAGCAGTGATTGGAGGCTCTTTTCCTTCAAATTACGTGAAATAGCATCGCGAGCCTGACCACTGTAATAACCAATCATTCTAAGTTGAAGTAGGATTAAAATGTCTGTAATTGTATCGGAATTAAAAATGCTTTCTTTGAAATTGTGACCTTTAAGAATCATGGTATGACAGAATAAAACCGTTGCCGTCCATCCTCTCTCTATTAGTTATAGAAATTTAGACTTTATTTTTATATAACTTGACGTAATTACTATGAAAACTAGACTGTAATTAGAAGAGAAAAGAAATATTATGTAACCTCTTGCTTCGTTTTAATTATTCACCGAAAATAGTTTCAGCTCAAAATTATACACATTCATTCATAACACATTCGTTCATAACACTTTTATTCATAACACTTTCATTAATAACACATGCATTCCCCCTCGCTTTCATACATCATCTTTCACTCGTTCATTTCACTCATACAGTTGTCTGGCTCCCAAAACGATTTTACCAGAACAATTCACTTGCTTAGGTATCTTTATTCTAATTTATAATATTGGGGATTCCTTATTCTAACTGTTTTGAGCGGGTCTGAAAATTTTGCTACAGACCCCTCGATCGTAAGTTTAGATTTTACCGAACGAAGTGTGCCACCTGGGCAGGCGTTACTCTATTTATAAACATTCTCCTTAGTTTACTCAGAGCCGAGCTATCGGAATTTTGTAAACAAGGAAGAAGAAGAACGCAAGTATAGAAGAGGAAGAAACAACAACAATATTTTTACTCTGATGTTTTTTTTTTTTTTTTTTTTTTTTTTTTTTTAACTCTTTATTTATTCCAAATTTTACATTATTTTACATTCATATATTAACCTAGGTGATCCTGCTAAGTAATTAACATTTCAACCTTATATGCTATCATTTATATCTAATTGTGTTAATATTATTTTTACTTTGTCTATTCAGTATTTTTAACAGGGTTCCTTTTGCCTGCGTGTAAGAATAATTATTGATTTCTTAAAACTAGTTCTTATCTATAGAGAGAATTGATCATTGCAATTGAAGACTGCAATGATTTTTGTCTAAAATTATGAATTATTTTGTTGGACATTTCTTCTAGAGTCTCAACGTTTGAACGTTGATAAAAAGGTCAGTATTTTTTTTTGTTTTCAGTGATATGCTTATCGTTTTAGGTCCTACAAAATGATTAATGAGGATCGGCAGCACCGATATCGTGCTGTCAAGTTTTACCGGGTTTCAGGTGGGCGGCTGGCCAAATCCCTAATTTCTTCCCATTAAGGTCCTCCAAATCATAAGAAGATGAGCCAATTTTCGCTTTTATTTTGCAGGGTAAGTACTGCCGCCCTAGTCGACGGCCGAAGATTGCTTCATGTTTCTTCGGTAGACTAACTGTCCTACCAAGAAGGCTTTTGCAAATGTTCGGTTTCGTAAATTGTAACGATTTCGAGAGACGTCGTGAAATTTCTCAAGATTTTTTTTTACTATTTCATGTGTTTTGGCTATCATCTGTTTGCGTCTTTCTTCTCTGTCTTCCACAGATAAATCTTGACCGTGGCGGGCGAGGCGATGATCGTACCCTTGTTCCGCTATCTCTTGCCCGTGGGTAATGTAATACGGGGTGAACCCAGTGGAGGAATGTACACTGGTATTAACCGTCCGCTCAATGTCTGGGATTTTTATGTCCCATATGCGCTGATCCTCTTGGACGTAGGGGGGGGGGGGGTTTTTTTTTTTTTTTTCCTCCTCCCCCCCGCTTGGGTTTAAGATGACAACCGGGGCCACCCCCAGTGTGGTATATAAATGTTTTTTAAAAAATTTTTGAACTCTTTAAAAAAAAAAAAACCACCATTGTCTGTGATTATGATCTCAGGGACAGAATTTCTACAAAACCACTGATTCTTCAATATCACACACATGGTAGAACCGCAGACAGACGTTTATTCTCATATATCCATTTTCATTTTTCGTGTGTAAATTTTCAAATCAAAACACGTTGAATCGTCTTATATACTAGCGCCGCCTAGACAACTTATTGCTAGTTTAAAACTGACAGATTCACTCATCATCTCAATTACCACCCTATTAACCACCTACCGAATCTGAAAACAAAACAATAACAATCGACGTAAATCTTCCGTACCGCTTGGTTAATTTGTTAATTGATCGGTGTATCTGTTTAAATTGCGTATCAATTATCATTGGATCATTCAACTATCTATTTCAAAGAAGCTCTAATGTAAGTATATAATAAAATGATGTTTGGTACCGTGTGATAACAATAAAAACAAGCGTAAACGAGACAAATAAATCACATTCAAGCTTGGAAGCAATCAATCGATGTTTGCTGGCCTAGTCTCGGACAAACATTTGTCGCCGAAAAGATTTCATGTTTTGTTTAAAGAATTTTATTGTTGATTCTCTTGATTCCGTTGATAAGAACGATCGGGTGGAATCATCATCTCCGTCAATGAACTCAATAGTCATTTCATTTGGTTGTAGTCGAGAGCACCGGGGACATTCTCCATCAGAGGTACTTCCTTGGTGATTTCCACTAAAATAATTTTCATACTTTCGACCCATTTGCAACGCCAAAGCCAAAACAATAATAACATTTTGAAAATCTGCTCAGATCAGATCAGTGGCGCCATCTGACTGCTTATTGCCACTTGCTAACACAATGTACGCCATGTTTTTTACACATGTTGGTGGGTCGAGCTTGAACGTCTGTCTGCGGTACACCAAAAAAAAAAAAAAAAAAAATTTTCTCCCCCCCCCGCCCCCACCAACCAAAAACCCCCCCCCCCCCCCCCCCCCCCCCCCCAACGTTTTCCCCCCAAAAAACAACCTTTAGACCTCTTTCCCTTCCCCGCCGCCCAATTTACAACCCCGAAATTTTCCCGTGGTTTTAAACGCCCCCCCACCGCGAAAGGACTTTTTTCCCTTCCCCCCCGGGCCAACCGCATTTTTGGCTGTGATAATTTAATAATCTGCCATTCCCCCCTTTAAACCACCAATTTTTCCGGGCCCCTAGTGACCTTATCTATCAGAGAAGTGTACCACGTTGAAGTTTGTGAATCTTGGACTAATGCAATGCTACGAGACAGAGCGTCCGGGACGACGTTTTCCTTGCCTTTTCGGTGCACTACTATCATGTCGAATTGCTGGAAGTCCAAGCTCCACCGACTACAACGTGAACCAACTTTCCACTTCGCCCTGAGGATGTGGGTCAGTGCCGATGAATCCGTCACCAGAGTAAAATGATTACCCTCAATGTACCCCCGAAATGCTTCGATAGACAGTAATGCCGCCAAAGCCTCCTTTTCAGCAGCATGGTAATTTTGTTGGGGAGTGGTTAGCTTCCTTGAGAAGTACGATATAACCCTTTCACCATCTTCCTGTTGCTGAGTGTGGACTCCAGCTACGGCAGTATCGCTAGCATCCGTCTGGATGATGAATTGTCGAGAGAAGTCGGGACTGCCTAGAATAGGTGTTGAGATGAGCTGCTCTTTAATAAAACAAAAAGCTCTTTCAGCGGCTTCGGTCCAGCCTATGACTTTTGTCTTGGATTTAAGTAGATCTGATAGAGGCCCACAAGCCTCGCTAAAGTTTGCAATAAAGCGACGGTAATAATTAGCCATCCCAAGAAATCTTCTGAGTTTGGTGATGGTGCTAGGTCTCTCGTATTCGACGATTGGTTGTATTTTTTCGGGATTTCCCAGGAGGCCTTGGGAATTCAATAGGTATCCCAAAAAGGAAATTTCTGGCACTCCAAACTTAGACTTCTCTAAATTTATTGTAAAGTTGGCTCTGTTTAGTCTGCGTGCAATTTCTCGAAGCAGCTGAACGTTATGCCGTCGAGGTACGCGAAAACATAAGGTTCCAATTCACCATGGCCAAGAACTACGTCCATTAGTTGGCCAGAGTGGCAGGACTGTTCACTAGGCCAAATGGCATTCGGGTGAATTGGAACAGCCCCTTGCCTTGCACACTAAAAACAGTGTATTTACGCGAGGATTTTTCCAGCGGAACCTGGAGGAATGCCTCCGATAGATCTATTGTCGATAGGTACTTTGCATTCGGCAGGGGTGTGGCAAGGGGTAGGCATCACGCAGAGTACGTTCGTTAAGCTTGCGCGCATCCAAACAAAGCCGAACCTTATGGGGTTTAATGACTGGAACGCAATTCAGCGACCAGTCAGAGTTGCTGGGCTCAATTATACCGGCGTGAAGCAATCTCTGCAGCTCTACTGATATCAGGCTCTGTGTTTTGGGAGACATAACATATGAATATTGTCTAACAGGAGGTTTACTCCTCCATTCTTCAGAAATATTAATTTTATGCTCCGCCATAGGAGTAGTAGTTAACTTTCCAGGGTATGCTGGAATGAAAAGAGTTTTAATCTGCTCCATCGTTTGCTTCTCGGCTGTGGTAAGTACGGATGACGGCAGTGGCTGCTCACCGTATCCGATCTCTTCGATGCTCTCAACCATAGCGCATCCGGAAATTGTAGGCTGGATGTGGAAAGTCTTCCAGAAATCCATTCCGCAAATGCATTGTATAGCTAAGTTTGGAACCACAAGAATTGGTAAAACCTTTTCTATGCCGTTCCACAAAATTGGCAAATAAACCTGTCCCCGAATATTGAGCGCTTCTCTACTGGCTGTACGCAGATTGACGGGGTCTCGCAGCGGGAAGATCCGTTTCGGTTTTATCGCATTATAAACGGAATCGTTGATCAGTGTGAGATTACTACCACTGTCAAGAAGGGCACGAACGTTTACGCCATACACTTTAACAGACGTATACGGACGATTATCGTTGGGAAAGGTATAAGAAATCGTGTACAAAGCCGGAGCCACCTGGTACAAGCAATCGGTAGCCGGCTCAAAACAGACGGAGGCTTTACGCCTAGAAATCTGGGTTCAGCGGCCGGCGGTTTTGGCTGGCTGCTAAGGCGTTTTTTTTTTCTCAATACAGACAGTAGTTGGATGGGTAGCCTCGAAACCCACAGTTTTCACACAGCACTCCTTTCGGAAGTCGGCATTGGTCCATCCGATGCCCATACTTGCCGCAATTGAAGCAGTGCCGATTGGAAAGAGGCCGATGAGACTCGATTATCTCCTCCAATGTGATTGGTGGACGCCCTGGTCCACGAGAACCTGTTCCGGAATTATTCTGATTCTGGAGAGCTTGTAAGGGGGGTTTGGTATTGGCCGTGCTTCGGTATTGCTGAATTGGTTTATCTCTGGCTGGAGATTTCTTTGGTTCTGTGTTGTGTTCTGAACGCTCAACAACGTTTACGGACCGATCAGGTCCAAAAACCATATTATAAATTGAAAAATTTACGGCGTCTATCTTTTGACCTGTGGATACTAATGATGGAAGGTCAGCTATTGGGAGGAAGTTCATTTGCCTTTTATAGTCAATCTTCATATTTTGCAACAGAATTTGAACTTTTTCGAATTCTGGCAGCGGGACACTCATGGTTCCGAAAAGCTCCTCCATACCATGATAAAATTGAAGAAAGGTTTCGTGTCGCAGTTGGTGGCGCTGATAAACCTTCATTTCAATCAAAGTATCTAAAACGGGGTGTATGAGCGTCCTCCGAAGTTCTAGCACCAAATGCTGCCAGCTTACTAAACGACCCGAAGTACACATGGTCATATCCCACTGCAGCGCTGGTCCTTTAAAAAGGTGAATAGCAGATTCGAAAAGTTCCAAGTCCGAAACGCGTTCAGCCACTGACATGGCCTGAACCATACCAAGAAACTGATTAAGTTTCAGGCCTTGGTCTTCCCCATCATATTTAACAATGTTCCATTTAGATACAGGTAAAGTGTGACGACCGCGATTCCCAGGTAAACCTTGATTAAAACCATTATATGCAGGACTAGCGATAGGGTTTGATGTGGTTGCTGGTAATCCACTAAGTGGATTGTATGTTTGCGAATATCCTGAAGCCATATTTCCCAACCTAGGATTAAAATATTGTTCGTGATTCAAGACAGGATATCCTAGCCTAGGGTGTCGGAATATAACCATAAGTTGAATTTCCCCGACATTGACTAGCATTGAACGGTGTATAACCCGAAGTTGGTAAGCTCACTGCAGTTGGCATTGGTATCCGAGGAATGGTAGACTGCATGCTACCTACTTGCTGAAATGGTGGATTTCCCTGAGGGATACTGGACCATGACGAAGAAATTTGAGGAAGCGAAGTTGGGTAACTCTGGGGAAGTGAAAAAGTCACGCTAGTTGTAGGACCAGTAAAACTCGTCGTCGTGTAGGAGCTAGTATTTTGAGACAAATATGGATGCCCTGGATAACAAGTAACTTGGGATTGACTACCCGGAAAAATCGTATTTGTGAGTGTTGTATTTGGAAGGGGTTGATGGCCGCCTATTGGCATCTTAGGTATACTAATTTGCGCTTCCGCATCACGTTGCTTGTTTTTGACCCGTTCTAAAGCCAGTTCACCTATTTCAGTAAGTAAAGCTTCTAATTGAGGACTCAATGGAATCGCAGTGCTCTGGGCTGTTATTGCTGAACTTGTCACCACATTAGAGAGTTGCTGTGGTACTGAAACTCCCGTTGAACGAAATAAATTTTCCAAAATTCCACTTTCCATATCATCACGACCACCATCATCCCTGACCCCAGGCTCAGTATAATAGTACTTTGTAAAAAGCTTCACAACATCAATAAGCATTGCACTCAAAAAGCCCTTTGTTTCACATGCTGCTTGTTTATGCAGAAGAATAATCCGATGGCCGAAGTGCAATAATTTAGCTTGATCTCTTATCCTTAGATTTTTGTCATTTTGTTTAAGACCTTCACAAATTTCACCGTAATATCGTTTGCAAAACTGAATCATCTCTCCCCAATGCCGTCTCGAATGAACTAAAACGTCTACAGCAGACGTACAGTTTAAAGAGACGTTAATATAATGAATCTCCCCAATCAACATCAATATTTTCAACAAGTTCAATCAATTTGTAATCTTCTTTTTCTATCTTCAAATGATCGCGAAGGCTTCTTCGCCTTCGTGAGTAAGTCGGATCATCTCTAATTATAATCGATCGAAGGTTGAGCTCAAAATCTAATTCCTCATGCGATAAATGATCCAGCCTTAAGCTATAGTACCACTCAAGAATTTTTAACACTGCATATGTGAATTCGCTATACCCGTCCGCCATAATTTACACAAAAATCAAAAAGAAAGCCCGCGTTAATTTAAAAATGTACAAATATTCAGCAAACAAAATTAAAATCAGCCAAAACATTCACTAAATTCATTAACATATGCACTACAAAACCAGAAAAATCACTAAATTCCTTAATATATGCACTTATTTACCACAAAAAACTAACTTTTACCAAAATATTCACATCACTAATCTAAACATGCTTATTTGCTATTAGATTAAATAAAAAAAGAAATGGCGAAATTGAACCAAATTACTAAAACTGTATAACTTTACAAGCAACTTCAAGAAAACTAGCATAAACTTTTGCTGTTTCTTAACTGTGCACTAAATTTCCAAAAAAACAAGAAAAATATCACTATCGGAACACCGTTAATTATTTAATGAGTAGAGGTAACTTATGGTTCATTTAAAATCTATTAATTCCACTAATTTTCTTCAAGCACTGCATCAAGAACAAAAGGCTAAAATTCTTAAATTAATTTGGAAAAAATACACAATTTAAATAGGATTAATTATCATCATACACACCAATTCCAAAGAAGAAAGCATATTCAAAATGTTACGGCGTTATTCCGATCACAATGCAATCACTTACCCTATAGAAATAATTGGAAAAATGGATTCCAATTCCACCCGGTGCTCACTTGAAAAGGGTTCTATTTTAAAGTAAAATGGAAACCTTTTCTTTTATTTTGCGTTGAGCGCCAATTGTTAGATTTCACTTGCCAGATTGGCCGTTTCACTGGGGACTTTCCTTTTTTTCCCCTTCAGGCTTCAACCTAGGATTCAGGGTCTTTTATTGGCTCCGAGGGGAATTGGGCGGAAAAACCTCCCTTACACTGCGTATCCAAGGTGGAGCAAGCAAAGAAAGAAGAAAAGGGATCAGAGCTTCAAGAATAAAAACAGAATCAATGATATATATTTTGTTTTACATTTCTTTTTAAGTTTATTAAAAAAAAACTATTGGGGAAAGGAAAAGGGAAAGGAAAGGGAAAATTACCGGTATTTGCTGGACCGTCTAACGAAAATCCTCGTCTCTACGGCGCTCCTTTGGCTGGTTCCGATTTGCCACGAATATTCCGTCAGTCGGACTTGACTTTTATCGGACACCCAGGTCTTTGCCCGCTTGATGCCGATAAACAACACTGCCCTCGCCACTTTACGGCTCGCACGTACTTTTCCTGCACGAAAAGTAAAAGAAAAAACGTTCGTTTTCACACAATTGCGCACTAAACAAGTCTGCACGGATTTTCACTGAAATAAACTTAATGCTTTTGATGTTTTTACCTTATTAGATGTCGATCACAGTGGTGACAGCTGCTTTTATCAGCTGATTACGTATTGTTGTATGGGAGCCTTCTCTTTGACAATAAGGGTCAACTGTGAGAGCGCACAGCATTGCGCGTAACGGTTGTCACAGCAAATGAGGGAATAGGGATGTCAAGGATGGGAAATGGGTGATACCATGCGATAATATATACTAATTCATTCTGTTTAATTCTGTTTGATCTGTTTTAAAAATTCAATGCTTATAAAAATAAAGAAATAAAATAAAAATTTAGAAAAATATTTACAAAATTTTAAAACTAATAAAATTACAAAATTCAAAAATTTACAGTATGTACAAAATTTACAAGATAAAACAATGTAACCAATGGACACGTTACATATAAGGCAAACGGAGGATGTTTTTTGTAGTTAGGTCCAACGAGTGATAGCAAGTTGGACAGCAAGCGTCTACCCGGCATAATTTAAATCAAATTTTCTGAAACAACAGTTTTATCAAGTCATAAATTTGACCTGTAGTTCTTTATGTGCAGGAGAACTCTTTACCAAATTTCTTGACAAGCATGTGTCGCTGTTGCGGGGAGATCAAATAATGTTAAGTGCAAAAAGTTGGTTTTTTGAATTTTTTTTTTAATATTATGATTTTTTATAAAAAAAATTAGAAAACATTGGCAATTTTTTTATGGAAAATGTACAAAAAAATATGGATGATATGCACATATGTTAGTGCAGAAATGTTACATCCTGTGGATCAATTTTGCAAGTTTAAGGAAAGTTATTGAACCTTTTAAGTATCATTTTAATATGTTCAGAGTTGGTAAATCTCACGGCCATCATCTGTCAATGAAAAACAGGCCATCTCACTGTCACGAGAGGAAATGAACTATCATGAGATTTCTTGTCATTCTCACACCATCATGCAGTCATGAGATTTTGTCTCATGAGATTTTGTTTTACAAATTTCTTACTAGTCTACTTGAAATTAGCCAAGCAATAATATGTTATCGACAGAGTGGACGTTTTATTTCAAGTTTTGTTATGAAACTTACAATTATATCAATAAATATGCTTGTCATAGCGATGACCAAAACACTGTCACGTGCTGTCATGACGAAAAATTCGATGAGATTTAGAAGAAAATCTCCATCATCGTTTTCTCGCCCGATGAGATTTTCAGACGTAGTTCGGTAAAAATCGTAGGTCATTTTTCGTTGAAAATAACATTTGCCAGCCCTGAAAAAAAAAAAAATATAATTTTTTTAAAATTAATTTTATTTTTTATTTTATTTAAAAAAAAAAAAAAAAAATATAAAAAAATAATTTTTTTTTTTTTTTTTTTCCCACACTTTTTTTGTTTTTACACAATAAAAAAAAGTTTATAAAAAAAAATATTTTTTTTTTTTTTAACAAAATTTTTATTAAAAAAAAAAAAAAAGGCGGCCCTATTTTTTCCCCCCACCACTCTTAAAAAAAATTTTTAGAAAAAAATTGCCCCACTTGCGGCCGAAAAAAATCCAAAGAACGAAAAAGTAAGTCAGCTTTCTGAAAATTGAAAATCTTCTCCAAAGTGATCCTTCTTTTACAGCAATATTTAAGCCGCATTGCTAAAGGAACGGACATGTTAATAAATCTGAGTAGTAGTGCAGTCAAGGATCGATTTCCCTGTAGTTAAAATTTATCAAAATTTAAACCCAAAATTGGAAAAATTCCGGCATAATTTATGAATCATACATATTAATTTAAGTGCACAAAATTGATTTGCTATGGACCATATTTAGAAGTTTATGGTTCATTTTTCAAACCTATTATGGATCATTGACGATTAATTTATGAAATATTTTCAAAAATTTATTGAAAATGTGCCTATATTTTAGTTTACAAACGTTTCATTCTAAGGATCAATTTTTCAAGTTTAAGGAATGATATTGAACCTTTTATGGAACATTTGCAATATGTTTATGGGTAATCCGTACCCTCTTATCGATCATACCCTAGATATATAACGGTACATTTTTGACATTTTATTGCTAAAATTTATATTAAGTATGGGTCACATTGCTGTATTTTACGGATCATTTTAATTTTTTTTTATGGATTTTCATCAGGGCCTTATGGGTCATAAATACGTTTTTAATGGAACGAATTTCAATTTTTCATGGATCATTTCTTCAGTCTAAAGGGGCAAACTTAGGGCTGCCATTCAATATCGTTGTTTACGTATTGCCCTTGGCTGTATACATTCAACGTATAATATGAGCCTGGAGGATCTGGCAGGAGTGGAACCCTTACAGAACCGCTTCTGGGAGCTCTCATCTAGAATACTGATCAAGTGTGGAATCAGTAACAACCTTGTGATTGAAAACTTCGAAGAAATGCTCGAATTGAGTACCCAGTCTAGATTCTTACGAATCTATATTAACTATATGTCATCTGATATTAGTCTTCCATTATAGCATCTCCCAGTGTTCGCTTACCTTATCACAGTTCCTCCATTGACTTTGATGTCTCCTTGAAACGGGATATTCAAGAAGTTCCAGATCAACTTCGACCTATTTTAATTCCCCATATTTTTATTAAAAAGTACCAACATGTCAATTGTAATAGAAAAATTTTCACTGATGGGTCGCGCATTGATGGATCCACTGGTTTCGGTGTTTAAAATGAATACTCATCAGTCTTCCGGAAACTTCAGGAACCTTGTTCCTTATTTGTTGCTGAGCTGGCAGCAATCAATTACGCATTGGGGATAATTTTCGCCATGCCCATAGACCATTATTTCATCTTCTCGGATAGTCCAGTTCTATTGAGGCCCTCCGGTCGATGAAAACAGTGAGGCACTCATCTTACTTTCTTTCAAGTATAAGGGAGCAGATGTGCGCGTTGGTCGAAAGATCATTTAGGATTAACTTTGCATGTGTCCCCTCACATTGCTCAATTCCAGGCAATGAGAAGGCGGACTCTCTAGCAAAGGTGGGCGCAAAAGAGGGTGAGATTTTTGAAAGAAGAATTTCACATGATGAATTTTTCCCATTAGTACGTCAGAGTTCTATAGGGCGGTGGTTACATTCCATTATTTCAAATGTCGTGGTTTCATTCGTGTGATGTCAAAACTTATGTCCAACCACTACTCGCTAGACGCACATCTCTAGATCGATCATCGATCACTCAGTTTGGTATTGCCCGGATAATGATGCCTCCAGAGCACGGCTATTGGATACCCTAGTGGCCCGAGGTAGACAACCCTCCCTGGAGTTCAGAGATGTTTTGGGAATGCCTGATCTCCCCTACATGCAAGTGATTTACGAATTCCTTTGTTTGTCTGATCTAAGAGTGTAATGTCATCACCCCCTCCCCTCCAGTCTAGTAAATTCCCTGGCATTGTGTCCCAGTTATATTATCCTCTTGTTTCCGTGCTACTCGTACCTGCCCAGCAAGCAGTGGTCACCCATCTGCGGCTTAGCTCCTGAAAGGGACTACAGGGACCAAGGGTATGGTAGATGTCGCAACCATGAGCAGCAAATAATACCTTCAATAAGTTACCTATAAACGATATTTTGACCCATTAACCTCGAGCTAGCTAAGAGTAATTGGCACCCCATTTTACTAAACTTGAAAAATTACACATTGTAAATAACAATATTGAATATCGACTCCGTAAAGTGTTACACACGCCTGAGCCTAACAAATAAACGAACTAATTAAAAAAAACATATTACTATCCCGCTTTCAGAGTTCAATGAAGAGTATAACCAGCATAAAAGTGAAGGTTCTGTTCATTTAATAATAAGCTATTTTTACATCACCACTTCTTGGAACTTTAGGGAACTTGAGGGAAATTCGAGAAGTTCAGGGACGTTCAAAAATTTCAAGACATTTTGCAGATAACTTCAGAGAAGATCTTTACAGAACTTCAGGAAAGTTCATCCGAGAAATTCAGAGAAGTTCATCCTAGAACTTCAACGAAATTCTTCTGAGAATTTCAGAGAAGTTCAACAGAGAACTTCAGTGGAATACGTTCTCAGAAGGGAAATTCTTCCGAGAACTTTAAAGAAGTTCTGCCGAGAACTAAAGAGAAGTTCATTCAGGGAAGATCTTTTTAAAACTTCAGGGAAGCTCTTCCGAGAATTTTATGAAAGTTTTGTAGAAAGCTTTAGAGAAGATCTTTATAGAACTTCAGGGAAGTTCATCTGAGAACGTAAGGGAAGTTCTTCCAAAAACTTGAGGAAAGTTCTTCCAAGAACTTGAGAAAAGTTCTTCCAAGAACTTGAGAAAAGCTCTGCCACGAACTTCAGGGAAGTTCTTCCGAAAACTTCTGGGATGCTCTTCCGAGAATTTAAAAAAAGCTCTGCAGATAATTCCAACGAAGATCTTTACAGAACTTCATTGAAGTTCATCCAAGAACTTCATCGAAGTTCTTCCAAGAACTTCAATGAAATTATTCCGAGAACTTTAGGGAAGTTATTCTAAGCACTTCAGGGAAGTTTTTCCGAGAATTTCAGGAAGTTCTTCAAAGAACTTCAGGAAAGTTCTTCCAAGAACTTCAGGGCAGTTCTTCCAATAAATTCAGGGAAGTGCTTCCAGAAACATCAGGGAAGTTCTTCCAAGAATTTCAGGGAAGTTCTTCCAAGAACTTCAGGGAGGTTCTTCCGAGAACTTCAGGGAAGTTTTTCGAAGAACTTCAAGAAAGTTCTTCCAAAAACTTCAGGGAAAGTCCTCCGAGAATTTAATTGAAGTTCAACGGCGATCTTGGGTCGTTCTTCCAAGAACTTAAGTGAAGTTTTGCCGAACATTTCAGGGCACAGAACATCACAGAACATCACAGAACATCACAGAACATCACAAAACATCAGGAAAGTTCATCCGAGAACTTCAGATCTTACTAACACTTCAATGAAATTCTTCCATGAACTTCGGGGAAGTTCTGCCGAGAAGTGCAAGAAAGTTCTGCCGAAAGCTACAGAGAAGTTTTTCCAAGAACCTCAATGAACTTCTTCCGAGAACTTCAGGGATGTTCTTCCGAGAACATCGGGAAAGCTCTCCAGTGAACTTTAGGGCGAATTTTTAGGAGAAACTTCCCTGAGTTTTTACTAAGTACTTCCCTGAGTTTTAAGAAAGAACTTCCCTGACTTACTCTGAAGAACTTTCCTATAGTTCTCTGCAGAACTTCCTTAAACTTCTCAGAAGAAATTCCCTAAATTTCCCAGAAGGCTTTCCTTGAAATTCTCTAAAGAACTTTCCTAAAGTGAACTGTAAAATTCTCTGAAGTTCTCGGAAGAACTTCCCTGAAGTTCTTGGAAGAAATTCACGGAAGTTCTCGGAAGAACTTCCTTGAAGTTCTCGGAGGAACTTCCTTGAAGTTCTCGGAAGAACTTCCTTGAAGTTCTCGGAAGAACTTCCTTGAATTTCTCGATAGAGCTTCCGTGAAGTTCTCAAGGAATTTCCCTGAAGTTCTCGAAAAAAATTCCCTGAAGTTCTCGAAAAAAATTCGCTGAAGCTCTCGGATGAATTTCCCTGAAATTCTCGGAAGAACTTTCCTGACATTTTCGGAATAACTTCCCTGTGGTTCTTTGAAGAACTTCCCCGTAGTTCTGCGAAAAACTACCCAGAAGTTCTGTGAGGATCTTTACTGAATCTCTACGAAGAACTCTTTTTTGTAGCTGCACGTATCGAATGAAGTAAGGGAGGCCTCAATAATGAATAGTCATGATAAATTAGTTTTCTTCAAAGTCCATAAAAAAGAAGTTATACAAGTTCATTCTAGCGATTTATTTAACATGAAATAAGTTTGTTTCCTGAATGAAGGTCAATTACGGTTCAAGAACATCTGCAGATTTTCGTTGATTGAGTTAAATACATACATCAACTTGTTGTTGCTTAATTGCAAGCTTCTGTTCTTCGATCATCAACATTTTCTCCTACAGCTCAAGTTTCCGCTTCATGTATTCCTTCTTACCGCCTGCATGGTTTCATGGTATTTAAATATTTGCGATTCCACGTTTTGCATTCCAGTATCTGAATATCGTTGGCCTCTACCGAGTTGTCGGTAGGGTGTCAATTGAAAATCTAAAAATAAGCGACCGTCACGAAATATCGTTACAAATTAAACGCTAATAACTTAATAAATGCTCAATAGATTTTCAAGATGTTTACATCAATCGGTTGGAAATTTTCCCGCGTATCAATTCAATTATCAAACATTATCCGTTAACAATTTTAAGCTATTGAAAATAACCAAAATATAAGGTGATGTCTTATAATGCCGATTTTTCAGAGTAAATTTACTAAATGCACTGTACTTTACTATCACAGATTTCAAATTTAAGCAAGGGAGGGCTCATATGCAGCACTGAACGATATAAAACGGGTACACCTTCGCAATTTTACTCATTTGTGTCGCAGTACTGGAGCTGCGCAGCACATGGAGCGATCCAGGAACAGGCAGCTGGCAATGGTATGAACTCTGGAGGCAACCCCGATGGCATGAAACCTGTAGTGCGGAGCGGCAAGGCGCCAACGTAGCAGGTGGTGGAATATGCCACAGAAGGTGCACCGACGATCAACCAGTGGTGAGCTAGTTGATTGCTCTGAGCCTGTTGCTAGCAAGCTCTTGGCTAGGCAACCGTTGCCAGGCAGCCATTGTATATCACCGGCATGATGGATTGTAGCCAGCTGGTGGGCACCATCACAAGGAGCAAAATAACGTGCTTGAGTGTGTGATATTCTTCGTAGCCATCTTTATCTGAAGCGCAACGTGCACGGCAGAAATAACCTGCTTCATGAAAAGACCGAGAAGGACTAATTCAAATCCGTCCTTTTCAGGACGACCAATCCAAATCTGAGAGAGTTTGTTTAATTTGAATTTATCTAACAACTAACCAAATGGCAGACAGCGGTGGCTAAAACAATTTTAATTTTCTCTCCGTTGCATACCTTGAGCATTGTGCACAATTTACAAATGGCTGCCGTCATGAAAAATTGAAATGTCTTACGGCAAGGGTTGGGTGTCAATTGAAAATCGAAAAATAATCGACCGTCACGAAATATCGTTACAAATTAAACGCTTATAACTTCATAAATGCTCGATAGATTTTCAAAATGTTTACATCAATCGGTTGGAAATTTTCCCGCATATCAATTCAATTATCAAAAATTATCCGTTAACAATTTGAAACTATTGAAAGTAACGAAAATGAAAGGTGATGTCTTATAATTTTGTTTTGCAGGCTGGATTTCATAAATTCACAGTACTTTCCTATCACAGATTTCAAATGTGAGCAAGGGAGGTCTCATATTCAGCACTGAACGATATAAAAGCAAATTTTCTCATTCGTGTTGCAGTACTGGAGCTGTGCGGAGCAACGAGCCAGTATTCATTGGCAGCTGGCGATGGCATGTACCCTGGAGGGTGCGCTAGCTTCATTCGGCAGTGCGGAGCGGCAAGGCGCCAACGTTGGATTTGGCTGCTGGCGGTGGCAACCGTTGCTAGGCAGCCATTAATTATGCAGTGGTGTACTAGGCAGTCGGTTGCCAGCCGGTGGGCGCAACCACGAGGAAGCGAAATAAGGTGCTTGTGTGTGTGATCTTGTTGGTAGCCATCTTTGGTAAGGCGCAACGTGCAACGGCTGAAATAACCTGCTTCTTCAAAAGACCGAGAAGGTTTTAATTATTATGCGGACAATTTCAAATCCGTCCTTTTCAGGACGACTAATTCAATTTTGAAAGAGTTTGTTTGATTGGAATTTATTCAACATTACTATCCAAGTTCTTACCAATTGACAGCCAGCGGTGGCTAAAACAATTTAAGTTTCCTCTTCGTTGCATACCTTGAGCATTGTGTACATTTTTCAAATGGCTGCCGTCACGAAAAATTTAAACACCGGACGCTAATAACTCGATCGTTTCTTGATTGATTTATTTTTGAGATTTTTGCTCTGATCAACTAGAGGTTTTTACGATTGCCATTTTATTTACTCAAGTATTTAAAATTTTACAAACAAAAGATGAATATATTTCGCGTACAATTCATCAATCGGTATTGGAAAATTTTAAAGAATGTTGCGTTCCGGCAAGTATCAAGAAATTTCCTACGTTTGATTTTCGCTTTGATTTTCGAAAAGGATATTCCGAAGTAACATTCTCTGCATACTCCAATTAGTACAGTTATGAATAGTTATTCTGTAGTTTCAACGATTCGCGTTGGATAGAGTTTTACTTCTAGGAAGAAATAAATTTTGAGAAACTGTGAAAGTGAGAATAAATACGATGCCTAATCGGTTTGATGCCGTATGCGTAAATTTTGGAAGCGCGTTAAAATCGAACATATGGAAAATCCTCCGACCATGTACCGATGCCGAGTGAACTCGTGTTTATCAGGCAAAACTTAAACGTTGCCAACTACTGGTTGAGATGCTGGAGAAGGGCCTTCAACTTGAGGCCGTATCATTATTTAAACTTTCTAAAGGGTGAAAAAAAAATTTTTTATTTTTCAAAATACATACAAAAAAAAAGGGTAAAACGGCCAAAATTTGGTCAAGGGAAAACGCGTGTAAATCGGTGAAATCGTTTATTTAAAAAATCAAATTAAATTTCTTTTTCAAGTTCAATTAGTATAAAATTCAGGAAAAATATTCAGTTAGGCTTCCGCTTTTCCAAATCCGAATTGCCGGGCCTTACGCTTGACCCCTGCCATCAGATTTTGTACAGCCACCTTGTCCACCTTCTTCGCCGCAGAAAGCCAGTTTGCCTTGAACTGCTGCTCGTCCTTAGCAGTTTTTTTGGTCTTCTTTAGGTTCCGCTTGACAATAGCCCAGTATTTCTCAATTGGGCGGAGCTCTGGCGTGTTGGGAGGGTTCTTGTCCTTGGGAACCACCTGCACGTTGTTGGCGTACCACTCCATGGCCTTTTTACCGTAATGGCAAGATGCCAAATCCAGCCAAAACAGTACGGAACAACCGTGTTTCTTCAGGAAAGGCAGCAGACGTTTATTCAAACACTCTTTCACGTAAATTTCTTGGTTGACAGTCCCGGAAGCTATGAAAATGCTGCTTTTCAAGCCACAGGTACAGATGGCTTGCCAAACCAGATATTTCTTTGCGAACTTTGACAGTTTCGTGTGCTTGAAAATATCTGCTACCTTTCCCCTTCCTTTTGCCGTATAAAACTCCTGTCCCGGAAGCTGCTTGTAGTCGGCTTTGACGTAGGTTTCGTCGTCCATTACCACGCAGTCAAACTTCGTCAGCATCGTCGTGTACAGCCTCCGGGATCGCGCTTTGGCCGTCGTATTTTGTTTATCATCGCGATTTGGAGTCACTACCTTCTTGTAAGTTGATAGTCCGGCTCGTTTTTTGGCTCGATGCACGGTTGTAGACGATACACCCAGCTTATTTGCGGCATCTCGGAGAGATAGGTTAGGGTTTCACTTGAAACTACCGGCAACTCTCTTTGTCGTCTCAGCGGCTTCCGGTTTTCGATTTCCCCCCGATCCAGACTTCCTGGCTGTCGACAAACGTTCCCCAAACACTTTAATTACATTTGTAACGGTTGATTTGGCAACTTTTAGCGATTTTGCCAACTTTGCGTGCGAGTAGCTCGGATTTTCGCGATGCGCGAGCAAAATTTTGATACGCTGCTCTTCTTGCTTGGACGGCATTTTGACAACTGAAGAGTGAATTCCAAAATCAAAATAGGAGCAACATTCTACACACACACACACCTTCAAAAAGGGGGGGTGTGGGGTTTTTTTAAAACAAAAAAAAAAAAAAAATCGAAAAGTTATATATCAAAAATTTTGAGCGTTTCGCCCTTTACAGGATCCTCCTTTAGCGCAGTCGGTAAAGGCGCAGCTACAAAGCATCACCATGAGGGTGCTGGGTTCGATTCCCGGTCTGGTCTAGAAATGTTTCGTTAAGGAAAATTTCTTGACTCCCTGAACATATAGGGTATGACTGTACTTGCCACTCAATCATACTAATGCAAAAATGGTACTTGGCATTGAAGGCTCTCAATTAATAACTGTGGAAGTGCATTTAGAATACTAAGTTGAGAGTAAGCAATAAGCTTATTGCGAAAGCAATAAGCTTGAAACGCTAAGAAAGAATAAGAAGAAGACTAACATACTTACTTATGCTAACCCAACGTCCGATTAGAACAGTACTTGCGTTGCCACATAGTTTGAAACAAACATTTAATTTTCTGCATTATCTAATGCGTATAAAGAGAATGCTAGATTTGACACGAATTCATGGAATATTTCATTGAAATGTAAACCTGATATCACTGAAATCAGGTCTGTTGAATAAAAGATTGCAAACAATTTCTTTTTTTACGCTTGTTTTGGCTTTCAATTGAACAACGGAGAATTTTACGCGTCTGCTAAAATTCATTATTATTTTTTCTGTGAATGTTCCGCTACGAAACTAACGAAACTAATCAAACGGTTTAACGTAGTCTACGTCAACCGGTCGTGTGTTAAACACAACCCCACTGATTTTTTTTTTTTTTTTCCCCCCCCCCCCCCCCTCTCTTCGCTCCCCCTTGTATCCCCCCCCCCACCCCCACAAAAACCCCCACCCCCCCCCCCCCCCCTTTTTTCCCCTCTCCCCCCCCGCCCCCCCCACCCGGGTTTTTGCCAAACCCCAATTCCCCCCCCTATAGTCCACTAGGAATTTATTCTGCTCCGCAGACAGGTATTTCTTTAGTCTAAAGTTAATGGTGCCACTATCGTTAAATTAAATGAATACATGCCAAATTATTTACCTGTTGTAGGTGCCATTTTCAATTATTTTCCTGCCTATTTCCACTACGAACAGTTCTTTTAGTAAAGTTTTTTTAAATGAAAAACCGTTTTTTTACACTCGCGAACTTCTCTTGATATAGTTTTCAAAACGTCCAAAAGCACCTTGAGCGGCCGTTGTTAGATTCTTTCTCCTTAGACATTCAGCGGATCAAATCATCATTAGATAGTCTCATGTGTTTAGATGGAAACAATATAGTTATAAACAAATTCGCAAGTTGGAAAAATAAAATCCGAAGCAGTTTTTATTGCTTAATTCTTTAAAATGGAAAATGGGACGTTTTCAATAATCAGTTTAGAAATAGTCAAAGGCATCTAGCAGAATTTTTGAGAACTATAAATTCTCTTCACTTGAAATCTGGGTTTTCTCGTTCACTTTGATCGCTTGGAATCAGCCGTCAAGAAAAGAGAATTGTTTAAAGTGAAAGACATTTTGAGAATTTATTTTCTTGAAGAGATTTTTTATTAATTTCTTCAACCACCGGAATTCGGCTGCTGGGTTGCCTTTCACGTACCTCAACACCTTTCTCCTCAGCTCTTTGTCCCTAGTGCCATTTTTATGATAGATACACTGTGCTCTATCTACACTCAGAGTATCCTTGTAACGTTTGATAACAAGACACACCGTTGAGTTTGGGAATTTTAATACTTTTGCTATTTTTGAGGCAGACCAGGGGGTGCGACTCTATCTCAGATGCAGGATATTTTTTTTGTGCGATGTGCGCACGCTTAGTAGATAGAAAGAAGATTTTAGAGATTTTGATGAAGATTTAAAAGATTTACTGCAAAAAGATGCAGCACGATGCAAGTAGATGGATTAAGATTCACAAGCTGAAACAAGATTTTTCAAAGATTGATTCGCTAGCGTGAGATTTTTCGATCATCTTGAATCTGGATTTAGATGTGTCGCACCCCCAGAGGCAGACCACAAAAGATTCTCTAGATGTTTGTGCACAATCAATTTTCTTTTTTCGAGTTCCATGATCCGTAATTTCGAGATGCGTCAATCAATGGAAAAATATTTTTCACCAATTTCTTCGTCAATGAAACATCAACAAATAAAAATTCCTGTCAAACGTTTTTTTTTCCTTTCACTTGGGACGCAGTGGTGTATTAAACCGTGCGTCCAGATTTACTTTGAATCGAGCTTTATCGCACACAAGATCCCGATCAATGTATATATGTAGCTTTACCCCAGAGAAAAGGCATCCAAGCTGAAGTGCCCTTCGTTTGGTGAATCGTATGTTGATGGCGCCACCATCGCGCCTCGATATTTCATTTATGAATTTTAGTTTAGTGAAACCTAGGCTAGGTGGCGCTGTTTTTCCAAGGGTTTGCTTTTGAAAATTTATTTGAAGCGGAAAAGTGTTTGCTAAGACTCAAACGGTAGAAAAAATTGAAGTCTGGAGACTTAGTTGATCACTTGAGTTTTTCACAATACTTTCAATACAGGCCATTTATTAATATGAATGAAGACTGGATGAAACCTTTGGAAAACCCTTACAACATATGTGAGACGTCAAAATTCTTTACAGAAGGCCAGTATCGACTTAAAAAGTAGAGAGGTTACAGAATTTTGTTCAATATTACCAAGCGGAATTTTGACAATTAATCTGCATGGAACAAAATGTCACCTTCACTTACGGAATAATCGAGCGGAATATTTTTCCGAAAGTAAAAGTGACAGCTTCCATTAGTTTGCGTGGAAACCTTACAAATCCCAATTTTATTTTTCTTTCTTTTCAGGTGCATACTGCTGCAGAAATTTCTTTTCGATTTTTTACTTTTCCGTTTCAGTAAACGGAATTTAACATGGGTTTGGGATAGAAAAAGAAATTTCTTTCGAACACGATACCGACCTAGATGGTTGAAAAATTGGAACAAAAGCTGGAGCTGGAGCTCCATCGGTGCTTCAAGCGGAGATTTTTAATATAATAAAATGCATTAACGTTTGTCTGAAGAGGAAATTTAGATTTTCACAGACAGCCAAGCGGCACTTAAATTATTGAGTAATTATAAATGCACATCCAAACTTGTCTGATAATGCATTCTTCAACTGTGGTATACCATACTGTGCCATAAATATGAAACTAAATTCTTGAGAAGAAGAAAGGGTGATGAAAAACTGGTTGGTCACCGCAAAGTGTGTTCAATCGATAAGGTTTATGATTCCAAATGTCACAATCAGTCAAAAGCTCTTGGTGCTCAAAAAGATATTTCTTTGTAACTATACTGGCCAAGTAACCGAAAAACATTGACCAGGTTCAGAATGATATCTGTCGTTTCTGTAACATCGAACGTGAAACCTCGGAACATCTGCTCTGCAGTTATGATGCTTTGTACAAGCACAGGTTTAAATTTCTGTACAGTGGCTATATGGAACCCAGAGAAATATGAACCTGCGAATCCTGGAAAGGGGGTGGAATTAACTCAGTTTTGCCTGACTGGGAGCGCCTTAGGCTGCTCACTACTTGACAAATGGCGATCAACCTTTAAGATGAAAGCTTAGTTTTTTTTAGAGACAGAGAGAGAGAGAGAGAGAGAGAGAGAGAGAGAGAGAGAGAGAGAGAGAGAAAGAGAATGACACCGTCTTCAACCAGTTGCTGCACAGACTGAACACTTAACATTATACAACGGACAAACACAACGCCCGGTGGACCCATATAGTAGAGACATTATCGAGTTCCGTCGGCTGGAGCGCGAATCGAGCCTTCACTTTGTGACAATCCACCGGAACGACGGGTGAATTAACTTTTATGCTCTCACCCAAAGTATTTTACAACACCCGTCCGATTTTGGCAACAAGATTAAACTATTCTAGACTTGATGTGGAATGAAAAAAAAAGAATTTAAAAACTCTCAATTTTCCCCAAGTTTCAAAATCGAATCCCATTAAACAGGAACCATGCTGAAATGTGTCAAAATATTCATTTTACAGTCATAATGGATTTTTGTACACGACAACCAACGATTTGTTAGTTCCTCGACAATTTCGTTTTTATTACGAAATCGAATGTAGAACTAACAAATCTATTCGTTTTTTGTACACCGAAATTGATTTGTACTTTACAAGAAACTACCTACGTATTCAATGCCACAATACTGTTATATAACTGTTAAAAGCACGAAGCATTAGTTGACACAGAAAGAACACTCGTTCATTGTACGAAAACAATACAAAATGCTACGAATATTTTGTTATCAATAAGAATGCATGGTTACATGATTGACTGACAGAACTTCTATATCGACTCAGTATGTAATTGAAAAAAAAGCGCAAACCACGAGCAGTTGTTCAGATTTTTTTTATATTTCTGAAATGAGGTTCGAACCTGTATTTTTGAGAAGACTTGTTATTGAATCCGTGGTTGATCTTACTAAGCCATGGTGACTCGTTAGAAGTTACTTGATTAATGAGTATGAACTTATAACTCTCGATAGCGCTTTAATTTTTATTTTGGGATAAATCAATGATTCCAGCCCACCCAAGCAGTAAAACCAACATGTAAGAGTACGATTGAAGAAAAGCAGTGATAGGTTGGTCTTCACAAAATTCATTTCGTGTATTGTACAAAAAGGTGTAATGATAGCATTTCACCAGATGACAAGCATAAGGAATGTTTCATACAAATTACGCGGAATTTATTCTATGAACAAAAACCATTTTTTCGAAACAACGGAAAGCTAATTCACGAAAATAAATTTTAAGTGCATATACAGGGTGCGGCAGAAAATAATGCGGAAATGTTCAAACTTGAGTATTGGGTTAATTCGTGTAGCTAGTGACTAATTTCTGTCGAAAGTGTATTTGTTTATGTTTACTTTCAAGTGCTGCATCCAAACATTCTATTTGTTTTATTGCAGATTCGTCGAAATGTTTGCGAAAGAAGTGATAACCAGTTTGTTGCTCGCCCAGAAGAAGCCGAAAGAGATTGCCAAGGTGGTAGGATGCCATTTGGCAACAGTTTACCGCATAAAAAAGTCCCTGCAGGAAGGCCCTAAGCAGCGGAAGCCGGGAAGCGGACGTCCGCGCTTTGCACGCACGCCGAACGTGATCAAATCGGTCCGTGCAAAAATTGCTCGCAACCCGGTGCGTTCCATAAGAAAACTTTCAAAGCAAGCCAATATTTCGGAGAAATCCATGCGGAAAATCATCATAGAAGACCTGCATGCATCTTCCAGAGCCAGAGTGAAACGCCACTTGATTACGGACCGGGTCAAGGAACTACGAGTGACTCGTTCCAAGAGATTGCTTTCCTTGTTGAAGAAGGAAAAAATGATAATCCTGTTCTCCTACGAAAAGCTTTTCAGCATCGGTGCTGTGGCCAACAGCCGCACGGACTGGTTCATTTCACAGCAGAAAATGGAGAACGTTCCGGAAAAAGTGAAATTCAAGTTTCAAACCAAACATCCGGCTGGTGTCATGATGTTTGGCTTGGTGGCCTCCAACGGTTTGAAAATGCCGCCTGTTTTCATTGATGCTGGAGTTAAAATCAATACCGAAGTGTATATCGGTATTTTAAAGGACCAAGTGCTTCCCTGGGTGAAGGCCAACTTCTCCGAGGACCAAAACGTTGTCCTACAGCAGGATGGAGCGCCGTGTCACACGTCCAATCGAACCCAACAATGGTTGAACGATAACCTGAAGTTTTGGCCGAAGGATTTGTGGCCCCTAGCAGTCAAGATCTTAATCCGTTGGATTATTCGATTTAAGCATATGTTGAAGCATGAGCCTGGAAAACATCACACATCATTTTTACTCACCGTGCTCACACCGTTTCAATAGAATTTTTTTTAATGGTTGTTCAAATAATAAGTGGTTAGCTTTTAACAAACATACATTTTGAGTTTTGGTGGTTTATAGCATATGGTTTGTGTCCTCTTAACTTACCTTCAGTTTAATTATTTTCTCTGTTTTATCTTAACAGGAAAATCATGCATAACTTTACAAACCGACGTAAGTTGCGATTGTAAGCAAGCTGTGATTTTTGAGATAAATTGTGTCGATGGTATAGTGTCGTCGTATCAAGTGGAGTGTATCTGAGTAGTATAAAACAAAAACGGTGTATTACTGAATGTTATTAAAATTGTTGTTCAAATTCGAGAAAAACCATCATTTTGCATAATTTTCTCTTCGTGGTTATTGCAGCGGCATTTATTTAGTTTTGTTCGTTTATTTCTTTTAATTACATTTATGGTACTACTAGATAACAATAAATCGAAGAACTGCTAATAATTTACAAAAATCATTGCGCAATTCACACAATGTGCACTCACCAGCAGAGCACTTTACACTTTGTTAGCTCTCGAATTTTACGGGCCGCCTCTAAGCATCTTGCTATGAGGAACCAGGTGGGTCTCCGATGGTGGACTGCCTACAGATCTGCCAAATTTGGAAGACGTCTACATTGAGTTATCTCAAATTACAATAATCTGTCCACTATATCACAATATATTGGGATTGATTGAGCAGATTGGAGATAATGAAATCATTGGGTATAGGAACCAGTCTCCCCCGGTTGGTGCTAAACGGATGAACCTGGACATCAATAGAAGCATAAAGTTGCCAGAAGGCACGAAATGCATCTACGCACTCTTATTTTTACCAAATCCCTCAATCGCAAATTTAAATGGAGTAGCATAGATTGTTCTTAAGAAGCCTCTACTTGATTGATACAGTTGTAAAAATTGAAAGTTTATAAAAAAGAGTATGCTTCGAGCATCGGCTGTGAAAGGTTGTGTCGATGCTTAATTACGCAATATTTTGCTATCGGGCATGGCGCGTTTCGTATTGTTTCGGTTATCTATAATTCAGCGATGCGAGTGATCGAGTGAGCATAGAAAAAAAAAAACTACAAAAATGCATCATGGTGGGATGTGGTGGTTCGCCGGGCTGGTGGACCGGTGGTGAGGATCAGAATTAATTTTCATCCATATTATTGGTTTGCCATACTCGCCGTGTCACTTGGAGAAAGTGAGCCACTATACCTTTTTGTGAGTGGCTCCAATACCATCCTTACTAATGGTTTAAATCGGTTCAAATCGGATTTCCAGCATTATAGAGAATCTTTTTGTTTTTCCAATGAAAAACCACCACCACACTTTGTGAGTGGTCCCAATAGCATCCTCACTGTTGGTTTAAATAGGTTCAAATCAGAAATCGGTACTAATATTTAAATATTTCACTAAACGCCACGTGAATTCAGCTTATCGTTTACCAAAAAGAATCCTGCTGCCACCCAATCCTGTTATCCAACATCCCTGTGAAAGTGCAGAGGCGGTCTCGGCTTCCAATAAAACGAGTATCACGTCGACACATTCCTACCCTTTTCTTATTTGACATGCATATGGGTGAAGCATGCGCCAGTATTACCTTAGTTTGGGATGACCAGTTTTTACACATTGAAGATGTATGCTAGTTTCAACCATCATCTGTTGGTTCTCTGTGTTATAACAGCTGATCTGGCAGCAACGGGCGGTCAATCATGCTCATTATCTTGCTCATGCTCATAGAAAGGGATAAAATCTTTGAATAGGATAAGACCACTGCAACTTCTCGCACTGATTAGCATGCTGTCTTGCTTTCTCACACGCTTATCAAATTACTGGTTTGAAAATCTGATACGATTCGTCTCGTTTCACCTGGATTATATCGTAGCATGTGCTCCATTAATATCTCTTGGATACAGAAACAATATTTCAAAATACTGAATCAAACTGTAAGATATGATTAACATATATTCTCAATAATACGAAACTACAGTATCGTAAAACGGGATATTATTGATCAGCGGGGTAATATTGATCGGTTTGGCCCATATCATGAATAGTTCAAATATACATTTTCCGCATTGTTTCTCAAGCTGGTGTTATTTGACTTCCGAAAGCTATAACATTAGTTAAAATATTACGTTTTTTGATTGCCAAGAACTGAAAATTGAACTGAGCATAGCTTTTTCCACTTTCAGCTAGCGGGAAAAAAAACAATAAGTAAAAAATATAAAAAAAAAGTTAGGGGGGGGGGGGGAGGCCCCACCTGGCCCCCCTCTGGCAACGCCTATGGTAGATTTTGACTATTTAAAACAAATTACCACTGAAGTATTGAAAAATAAAGTGATTGTTAGATTTTTTATTTTATTCTTGTTTTGGTGAAATTGATTTGGCACATTTCATCCCGTATGCTCATCATTTCCCTAATACGCATATATTTATATTTAAAAAAAGAATGGCTTTGGCATTAATTTGTTAAGAATATTTTCCAACCTGATTTTTTCGACATGATTAGGAATCGAACCCAGCTTCTCGGTTCAGGTAACACCGTGCCTTTACCGACTACGCTTTCTAAGGCTCGAAGAGATATGCTCATAGTTTTGGGTGCATCTGACTCTTTATGATCATTAAGTGAACCGGTACTTATCTGGTTGGATTTAAATGGAGTCTCTCAATATTTTTCCAATAAACATTCCCTTGTTCCTAACACTCAAAATAATATCTGTAAACAATAACTGCATAAAAATTAAACTGTTTGCAATATCATCTGGACTTTGAAGGCCAAAACATTTTTTGAAGATGCACCATGCCGATGAAATGAGCAACAGATCGCGTGACTTTCTCAAAATGTTTTTTATTACGCTTATCAATTGAATGTGGCTTGGCTTACAATACCCGTTTCTCGTCGAGATTTCTTTCTCTTGCTTGACTTCAAAGGTTCTGCAGTTGATTAGTAGTCAAATAGTTATGAAGCATATTATATGTTTATTTGTAGAATCTAACATAAATTGAAGGTAAATTTGCAAACATAAGTGTGGAAAATTTTAAAGTGAACAGTTAGCATTAAACTGAACTTTTATCAAAAATCAGTCAAGAAAAGTGATAAGAATCCTAAACGAAATAAACGATGACCTTTATTTCGTTAATATGCTGTAATTTTGAAGTATACTCAATGCGTGTAACATGTGCGGCTGTAGATACAAAAAGAATTGGATTAAGGTGACACTGATATAAGTTTGATCGAGTCAGAAGTGTTAAAACTTAGTGAAAGAGCGAGCCCGATCATACCAAATATTTTATAACGGTAAACCGTTCATGTTGCTCATGTGCTCATCATTTCACATTTGTCTTCGATGGATTTTTCAACGATAACCTTTAAGAATTATGTATGCCTTGTAATGAAACTAGGAAAGTCGCTATGGTTGAATAGACCATTTTACCGTACATTCCTTGCTCATTTTTTTACCTTCGAATTCTTAAAACTTAACCACCAAATTGAAATTTTTAATGATTTTTGCTATTTTAAAAAAGGGCTTTGAAAAACAGGAGTGAGCTATGCATTTCGCCTGAAGTTTTCAGTTAGAATAATTGTTACATATATAGTGCACACTCTCTGACTATATGATTAAAGTATAGAATGATACTTAAACCGATTGTGGCTAGTAGCTGGGTCCAATTTCTAACTGGGACAACAATACGTATCGACGGTCAATCATACAAATTGGCATGTTAATAAAGTCTGTTCATTTGTGTGTCCATTATAAGCAATGTTTGTCTCGATATAACCGAAACAGCTCAAGTATACTCCATCACACTGAGGACACAGTTGTTGAACCAGCCAGATATATTCCGGAAATTTTGATTATAGTTTGCTTTTAAGCCAAAACCAATCAATATACTTGAATGTTGTGGTTATACTAGCAAGTAGAATTGTACATACGATAATCAAGTATATTCTCGTCTTATAGCTGTTTCAACCGAGGGCAACAATTTTTAAACTTTTACTTAGAGTGTTCGTTAAAGGAATCAGTTTTCTTTATTTTTTTCGTTTTTAATTTTCAAATAACTTGTGGAGTAAATTACGAAGCCCTTACCTTTGAAAAAATATGGGTTGTTACGAATTAAAAACCATGTGATACTAAAATGCTGACACCATAAGGAGCTGGTTTTTTTTAAAGGGCAGCTGAAAGGCCATATGTAGGTAAGAACTTGACACTACAACTGCGAGAACGATTTTTCCCAAACTGAATAATCAACGTTGAAATGTTGTAAAAAAAAACCTATAAATAAAAAGTAACTTATGGCATATAAAACATTACAGCATAGTATCTTGCACAAAACTGTATGCTTGAACTAGATTTTCGAGTCTCTCTTATTTAAATGAACTGGGAAGGAATCCACAAAACGTCACCATTTGTAGATATCCACTCAATCACTTCAAATTCTCGAAACAAAAATCATGAAAACTACAATGATTTAGTGCATGATACTGCTAATCAATGTTTGCTGCTCTGTATCACGCATGGGTTAGTAATTTGTGGCACGGAGTCATTTTAGTTTACATTAGTGTTCGGAAATCTCCAGGTGATAGAGCGAATAAGTAAATGAGGTGTTTTTTCGTGGACTTCACCCATTTCATATTTACTAATACGAAAAATTAACTGAAAAAAAAATAAGTTAGTTGATTTGAGATGCTCCTGCACATGATTGATCTCTTCTGCAGTGTACCACTCCAGAACATCTTATGAGTAACGTCACGAGGCTAGATCCGTTCAGAAAAGCGTAGGACCACTGTGTATCCTCAGAAGTGAAATTACCCAAGTAACCACGAGGCTATAATAGCTTGCATATATAGGGCATATGTATTACGTCTAGTGCATCATTGAAGTTGGATTAAAGCTGAAAAGGGCCCCACTAAGATCGAACTAATGCTATATCTTTTGTAATGCCATAAGACATTGCTAAAGTAGCATTATTGCATTGGTAATGTATCATTGCATTGGTAATGCATTATTACATTCTTAAAGCTAATCTAACGCTTCATTACTTGACAACTGTTGAATTTATGCGATCCCGCATCAATGATGTTGATTTTGGGTTGAATAAGAGCAATAATATAATGCTTGTCTGCTAGAAGTCTGCTTTTACACTCACCTCGTGATCCATATCAGGATAACGCGGGTGCGTCAACATTTGGCTGTTCAGCTTCCATGCATGTGTAATGCGAACCTTTTTTGCCGTTCATCGCGATTTGGTGCCTTCTGAACTATATACGTACACTGTAACCGGCCAGTACCCATTAATGGTAAAATGTCACCAATTTCGAACTTAAGTGGGTTAACTCCTTTAATGGGTAAACGATTACGTCAGGATATCGGGTAAAAACAAAATGTTTGTTATTTGGCAAATGAGTATGAATAACCCTTTTTCAAAACGTGTGTTATTTGGGAAATGAATATGAAATATCCATTTTTTAAATGTTACTTAGGGAAGGTCTATTAATTATGTCACACAGTAAGGGGGGAGGGGGTCTTTAGGAAATCGTGACAATCCATACAAAAAATTTTGAAGGTCCATACAAAAAACGTTACGGGGGGTGGGGAGGTGGTGGGCTATAAAAAGTCACTTTTTGCGTGACATAATTAATGGACTTCCCTGCGAACGTTATGCGAAATGGATATGAAATACTCATTGTTCGTTTTTTCATTTTAGTTGTGTTATTGAATAATGAGCATTAGCACATACATAATAAATCGCAATTACTGCATTTGTATTTGTGTATTTATTCGTAACGGAAGCTCTAGTCTAAACTTATCAATGTTCCGCGCCAAGATAAAGTTTGCATTGAAAAAAAAGCGACTAAATGTTTCAATTTTTTATGCAATTAATGCCTTCCAGAAGTTCCGGCTTTAATTAAAAAGTTCCACAAAGATGACGACGTGGTGTTTTGGCCGGATCTAGCGTCGGCCTATCACTCGAATAAAATGCAATTTGGTTTGTTAAAATATCTTGTTCTGTTTTTTTTTACCATCCATCCGAAAATAATCGCTTTTTTTTTAATGCACACATCACTCGGAAGTACGATTCTACTGATGAAATTGAAGCATTTTATATTATTATATTAAATTATTAAAGTACCTCTCAGTTTTTGGAAGCTTTCGGTATCTAATTTAGACTTCAGTTCTTCCATATTCTACGCGTTTTCGTGGACTGGATTCCGACGCGATTTTTTTTTATTTTTCGCACAGCGCACTTTCAACTATACAAAGCGATCCAGGAGAATGCTAAGATATTTTTTACCCATTCCGACTCAATCTTCGCAATGACTGCACAACTGTTAGTGCAACTTCTACCGTTTTTGTTTTTGATTCAGTCCCAACCTGGATCGGATATCAAGCTGGGGCGGCATGTTGTCTGTTGAACGTCAGTGTTGTTTTTTTTTAGGTTTACACTGACAATTAGTTTGAGTTTCACAGATTGGAACTGGTTCCAACCTAGGCGCAAAAAAAAAAAAACGGTATTGCACAGTGTTAACAATACACGTTGAACTAATTCAACCAAAAATTCAATTAAAAGAAACCAATGGATAAAAAGTACACCATTTATTTTCCTCTATCAGTAAATTAATATCGTTTATTGATATCTCCACTTATGACTTATAATGTGCTTTACTATTTAATATGCTGTCATGATTGTTTATTTTTTTGTATTTTATATATTAGTATTTTTTATTTGCTTACAGAGATGATGCGTTACATATTACTTGTTGCTTTGATTCTGCAATGTTCACCGTTGAACAGAGGTGAAAACTCGAGAAACCGAATTGATGTCAGAAACAGGTATGTTGCAACATTGCTTAACTTATATTCTCTAATCAAAAGACACTTTACGTTCATTTAAACTGTAATATTTTCTTCCAAGCTCAAACTATCAGATATTATGATTATAATTAGTATATTCTTTGCAGAAAAGAATTGGTTACCCAGTTGATTGAAAATAAAGGGGCGGTACAACATACAGATCAAGAGATATATCAAGTTTCTGAATATCAAGTGTTCAACCGCAGACACAATATGTCAAACATTAAAAGAAAAATACATAAAACCCGTCGGTTATGGTGGCATTTTGATAGAATCTATCTATTAAAATCTAACAATATGCATAGGCTTTCGTAATCGTCCTTTTTATTGGAATTTTAATTGCCTACCACAACTCAGATTCAGGGGCCTCAGATAGCCTAGTCACTAAAAGGACGGTATTACTAAGCCAGAGGCGGGGGTTCGGTTCCTGGTACAGTTGATGAAACCCTGCGGGTTGGAATTTTTCTCGCCTTCCCTTGGCATAGAGTATCATTGTCCTAGTCACAAAACATACATTTTGAGGCATTGGTGTTGACATCAAAAGCTGTCAGTTAATAACTGTGGAAATGCAGTTAGAACGTTAAGTTCAGAACAAGCAATAAGCTAATTGTGGAAGTAATAAGTTTGCTTGAAATGCTAAGAAAAGCATATCACAACTAGCGAATTGTCAGTTCTTAGCTAAGTACTCTAGATGCATTTAAAAAAATATTGATTGAGAGCAGCAATGCCAAAATCATTTTATTATTAATGCTGTTCGGTAGCTGGGTTGACATTTCAAATGTTAATAAATTTCGAGGAGGCTTTCGATCAGATTCCGGATGGCATATTTCATTGCTCAATAAATGAATAAAATAATGTTTTTATTCTTTTTACGTTCTTGCGATGCAGCTTATTGTGCACCCCATTGTGCAAAATAATTTACTCAGTTTGTATGGGATTACGACTCAATTTCGTAAAAAAAAAAACAATTTTTCACTCCTCCTCGAACCTTCTATGCCTTTCACATGCCCCATGCTTATTTTGACAACAAAATGTCAAATGCTGATTTTTAAAGTTAATTTGCGTTTTAACTGGGCTTAAGCCCAGTTAGCGAGCACCCAGTTAAAATGCAGCCCAGTAAAAAAAAAAACACCCAGTTAGCAAACAGTTTCCGTTTTTACAATATTACAATAAATGCAATGGTACACGGAAAAAAATCCGTGCCCAGATCCGTGAACTGCAGTCATGGATTCGAGAACAAGCAAAAATACACCGTGAACTGAATCACGTAATCATGAACTAAATCACGTTTTTAGGTAAAAATCCTGAAAACGTGAACTAGTTCACGGTCCGTTTTCATTTTCGTGAACGCTTTTGTATCTGTGTAGTTGAAAGTTTTCCGTTATGAAATTTTCCAAGGCTAGGGGGACTCTAACCCCGCCTCAACATGTTCTTGCGGTAGATGTACCTGTACCAACTGAGTTAAAGGAGGACCCAATCCATGGTCATATGCAGCGATTTCATTAGTGGAATAATACATACGATCTCTCAGAATTTCATTATAACGGGTACACGCAAAACAAAAACCGCAGTAGAAACTACCATTTCGAGGGTTAAATTAAAAGCAAACACCAACCATTTTCACCTGACTATAAATGCGTTTGATTTTACCATGCCTGCGATTAGATAAACCATGGTGCGGTTGATATCAATATGAGGTATGCCTAATTGTAACCGTCCGTTCGATTCTCCTAACTGAGACTATCGCAAACGCAATGGCTTATGCGCCACTCTCTTAGACAAGAGACCACTGGTCGTGTTTTATGTTTTTGCCCGACTAACTTGCACAGTATGAGCGGAAACCTCAAGGGGATTATCGAACGGTTCAGTAGATTGTCAAACCCTGATACAGCTAAAACCAGGGAACTGACTGGCAGCCATTTTCCTGTATCCAACATCTCTCACATCCAAACATCAAAAGATTCATTGTTTGTAAACAATGCAGGTGTTCGTACCCGCAGTAACAAACGTCAGACGGGCCTTATTTGAATAAGGCCCGTGATATGTTGCATACTGTCAAACGCTAGTAACTAGGAACGGTTGCCAGGCCCCTGGCTAAAACTGAAGTTGATTCGGTAGCAAAGTGAAACATAGCGGATAACGGAACTTAGAGCGGACTAAAAACCACCACAGGGCTATTGGTTAAGAATTGAAAACGTAACGTAATATAGGTAGAATTCATTTATGTATATTCATTTTATCGTTTTATATCTTTTTTCATTCATCGAGTTGGTCAGTGTGTAAGTGTGCGTGTTGTTGTATCTGTGGTGTCATGGCCATAGTCGACATACCTGCGCAGGATTTTTGTGTGTTGCCGACGGTGATGATGCGGACACCAGAGGGCGCTCATATGTTGTGCGATGTTCTGCGGCGGTGGGAATGATGGATATCACCACTCGCGGGATTCCTCTGCGGTGCTCTGATAAAGGCCAAACTACAGTTGCGGGAAAGGATGTCGGTGGGCTGCTACTCTACTGGCCATTTAAACAGTAGGTCAGCGGGAATTCCTCTGATACTCTACGGAGAATTAACCGCAGGTCAGTGGATAATTCCCTCCTTCCCGTCTGACTGTCGTAACCGGCGGGCCTGCAGCAGCACTTGCACACCAAACGATCAGCACGTGGGTGTCCAAAAGATGGCCGATGGAAAAGCACAGAGCCTTTCAGCCCGTGTATAAAGCGTCTCTTGGACGCTGCTGTCCAACGCGAATTATTGATTAAAATTAATCTAAACAAATGAATTCAGGTTTTCAATTACCTTTTTTATATGAAAGACAAAACCTCGAGAGCAGAGCTTTTGTCTCCCGTGATGTTCACACTCCGAAGCTATAATTCACGGAAAGAAATAAATCATTCGTTAATCGCGTTTCACTTCACTAACTTAGCCCTATCTTACACAAAACTTCTATGCTAATTAAAAATTTTAACATTAAAATTATGCAAAACCCACCTTAAAATGGTAAATAAAAAAAACCACTTCTCACTGGAACTGGCTTCCACTCTGCAGCCGACGAAAAATTGAAATGAGTGAAAGAATGGAACACCACTCCTTTCGACCCAAGAAATTATCTTCGCCCTCTAATTTGACGAATCATCAAATCTAACGTATCCTCTTTAGACGAGTCTATCAACCTTTTTTCACTTTGTGAGCCCTCTATCTTTTATCCGCAAACTACTACGCATGAGATATTTCAATTTCCGTAGTTGCAAACGAGTATTGGAAACGAGTATTTTGAAATTTAAATCAATCCATCCATTATAGCAAATCAAAAATTACGATGTGTCAATGTTGGATACGATATCTACCATTTCTAATGTATTGCCACCAGTCTCAAATATTCTCGAACAATCATGAAAAAATACAGAACACGTTACAAAATATACCATAAAAATGTTGAGGGTTGTACCATAAACATAGTGAATTTGACTGAAATTTCATGGTAGTTTTGAAAATAGGCATAGTCGGGTAAAATGGTAGCTTTTACTATAAGATTTTTTTTTCTGTTTTGTTATAGATTTACAGCTTTATGCAAAGTTACATAATTTGCATCCGCTGGCTTAATACTATAACAGAACTGAGTTCCTTAAATCGCTTGAAATTGCCTGAAAATGCTTTACATGAATGTAGTGGGTTTTTAATTGTTTTGAATTTAATTCGTCACTTATTTTTATACTGACTACCTTACCCATCTGAGAAATGGAAATCTTTTTGAGGCAAGGTAGCTTATTGTTTATGAATTTTATAGAAATGATCAAAAATATACGAACTGCAACATGGTTAAAGCTTGCAAACTCCGCGAATACTGTGAAACTAGTGAACAACAAATCCATCCCTATAATATATAGCAAAGGGGTGGATAGTGTACTATGCGTTTGCCCAATGAAATTCTTGAATATATAGCATCTTGAACAACAAATGAGAAATTTTCCGAAAAATCGCAAATTACACACCAAGTTTTTTATACTGAAGTCAGTAAAAATTTTACTGACTTTCAAACAGCTGAGTGTTCAGTAAGCAGTTCAGTAAAAGCATTCTTCTTTGGTAAAAGTATTTTTACTGAACGATCGTCAAACTCTCAACTGTCAAAATTTACTGAACAACTCAGTAAGCAATACCGAAATTCAGTAAAATTAACCGAACAAAACTGTGAAAAAGGAAGCATCTTTAGCTACCAAAAAGTACAGAATATATCATCAATCAATACCGAAGTTCGGTAAAATTTCCAAAAACAAATTTTAAATTGGGAACGCTGTAGAATTCTACAGTTGTTTCGGTAGTTTCATTTTTCTCTTCCTAGTATGCCGAGCGACAATGCAAAGGGAAACTGCCGTTTCTATATGAAAGAAAAGCAGTGACAGGGGGCTGGTTCAGTATCAGAATGCATGATAAAAAAAAAGTGAAGCGCCGAATAATTTTTCGTTTATTGCCTTTGTTGTATAGAACTTTTCCGAAACATTGAGTTTTATAATTCTTCCAAATGGATTTTTCAACGAATCCCGGAACCGGTAACCTACAAAAAAAAGAAAATTATGCAATCGATATCCATTTTGTTGGACTGCTAAAAATGAGAAAATTTTGAAATCATGATATCAATATGAGGTATGTCAAATATACCATAAAAATGTTGAAGGTTGTACCATAAACATAGTAAATTTGACTGAAATTTCATGGTAGTTTTGAAAATAGGCATAGTCGGGTAAAATGGTAGCTTTTACTACAAGATTTTTTTCTGTGTACTTACTGAAAAGCTCTACTGGCTGGCCCACAATTGATACGTTGCGGATGCGTTTGCGTGAATTTGACAGTTTTCCCATAGGTTTTCTGTCAAATTTACGTCAACGGAACGCAAACGTATCTATTGTGGGTGACCCTTACCGCTTTAGCACGCGAAAATTGCTGAGGTTTGACAGGTGTGATATATACAGTAGCGTTCAGTAAAGAACTCCAGTGCTTTTTACATATTGCGTCAGTATTTATTATGGTCTGAAAATCGGTAACATATTTACTGAACAGCGAATGTTCAATGACAGTTTATTAGTTTACAAAGTACATCTGTAAATTGAATACAAATGTTCAGTAGTATTTTCATACAAGTAATTGAAAACTTGAAGTTCTTTGATAGATATCTATCAATTGAAGACATTTTACAGATCATTCAGTAGAAATTTGATTTTACCGATCAAAACCTTAAATTTCTTTACCGAAAATCAAAATAAGGCCTTGGTGTGTATGATAGATTCCGTCCCTACACACTTAAATTCGATTTTGCTGTTCGGTAAAAAAAATTGACGAAACATTTCGGTAAACATCAAAAATGTTACCGTAATTTTGTAACACTTTACCGAACGATCTGTAATGTTGAATTTTATTTACCGTATACGGTAGAAAAAAATACACTCCATACGGTAAAAACAAACAATCACTGAATACGGTAAGAACTTTACCGAACAAAACGTAAAACGAACTCTGAATCACCGAAGCCCGGTAAAGTATTATTAACTGTCAAACTGTCAGCCATTTTCTATGAAGCCTCGTGGTTCCAGTGATCGGTTGTCCAGAAGGTGGTTTGGATATTGATTAATTTTAATTATTCCATGTATGTATGTAGAAAATAAACCAGCGTTAATTAGAGCTTTCATCCGGCTAGCTATAAATATTTCAAATGTGCTGATTACACGCTAAACAATCCATAGTTTCGATGTAAAAAGGAATTATTATTCTAAATGATACACATGCAAAATATATTTGCTGCATTGTATCCATCTAAAGGTAGAACACAACTTCACTGACCAGCATCCGATGCAGCCGACACTCATCGTTCGTAGTATTTCGTTGACTGCGCCATATGCTGGAAAGACCTCACAGTCCTGGTCGGAATTACAACAAATATAGTTTTGTTTAATATATTCAATTAACCAATAACATCCGAATATTTTGGTGTTTAACGATAAAAACAAAAACAAAATACCGAAACGGTTCGGTACCAGACTACACAAATTACCGAGTTGTACGGTAATTTTTGACAGATCATCAAATCTTCCATTACCAAACTGTACGGTAGTTTTTGACAGTTCATCAAAAAACTTGAGTACCGAACGTTCGGTAATTGATTTAATTACCGAACAGATTACCGAACGTTCAGCTGTTGAAAGTTCGGTAAAAAATTACCGAATACTGTAAAATTTTCTAAGTGTGTAGCAAGTTATTTTTAACGTGTTTTGGATATTTTCCTTGCTGCTCATCTATGAAATTTCGTGGTGATAAAACACAAAAATTTACCAACAATATGTCCACAAATTCCTGTGTTTCTACTTCAACTAGATCCAAAATACACCCATCAGCTTGACGCCATTGCTTACACACTTAGAAATTTTTACAGTTTTCGGTAATTTTTTACCGAACTTTCAACAGCTGAACGTTCGGTAATCCGATTTAACGGATTTCGGTAAAATTTGACAAGTTCTGGTAATTTTTTTAACGGAATACTGTAAAATTTCACTTAAATCCGGTAAATCATATTACCGAACGTTCAGCTGTTGAAAGTTCGGTAAAAAATTACCGAATACTGTAAAATTTTCTAAGTGTGTAAATTGTAATGATTCATCATCTGCATCATTTGATAGTTTTTTCATAGTTTTAGGCCAGCGGATGCAAGTTATAATATTTTTTAACGTTTTTCATTGTCCGATGAAGAGCTGTAAAATAAAATCCAAGCATTTGTGTATCTATCGTATACGTGATAATATTTCCACCATTGAGGAATGTCAAAACAAACACAATTCTCAAAAATTTCGGTTTGGATATTTTTTTATTTATTCAAAAGGGAGATGTTTTTGAGAACTTTAAACTTTGTTATTCATCGATCGAGTTTTCCCTTGATGCAATTACGGCCTCCACACCTTTCCGGAACGCACGGCAGGTCCTTATAATGTAGCCTGCATCCATATCTTTCCAGGTACGGGTCAATGCTTATCTGCGGTTTACTGTACTCGGGTGGCGTTTAGAACAGGCCTTGGTCTTAATGACGCGACATACTAGTAATCCAGCGGATTAAGATTGAGGCCACATATACTTCGCCCAGAACGGCAGATGTCCTGCAACCACTTCTGAGTGCGGTTCGAAGTGTGGCACACAGCCCCATTTTGTTGACATACAACATTTGGCTTCAGGTCGTACTGCTTTTTGATCCACAGAAGAACATACTTACTTAAACTCCCCATGTAGACTTCCATGTTTACTTTGTCGCCTTCTGGAATGAACACCGGGTTCATTTTTTGCCATCGGAAGCCACCAATCCAAACACAATAATGCTACCAGTATGCTTCGTCAGCTACATGTTTTTATGCTCGTCGGCCACGTCTTTTATTTATTTATTTATTTATTGGTTCGTCAACAGATAAAAATGTTTATCCCAATAACAATTAGATAACACTGAATTAATACAATAACTAACACATACGTCTTCGGAAACAACGCTTATTAAAATCACGGGATACATACGGGATACATTACGCCTCCCTTCCAACAATTCCAGGCTGATGGGCTTACACCGACTTTCATAACTTGGCAATCTGCGAGGGTCCTGCCAACGAAGATGTCGCAAAGCAAAGCGTATAAACCTTCGCTGAACAGCTTCGATCCTCTGGACTGCATTTTGGGTAGAAAAGTAATTTCAAACAGCACAAGAAAAAATTTCAACCAAAAAAACTCTTTAGTTGGCAAACTAATTTGGTCGTCCTGAAAAGGACGGATTTAGTTGACGGGGGAGAAACAGTTCGCGATTGAACTTGGACTTTCTTTCTTGGTTCATCTCCTCTTCATTGCGGGTGGCCATCTGCAGATGACGTGGGATGATTGATTCTTGTCTCGTTGTAACGGGCGGCTTTTTCCCGCCAACTCGTAGGCTTCAGCAGCCATGTTTCTCGCAGCGAGGTTGACGGGAGCATCGGCAACAACAGCCAACTGCACCAACGCCTCTCTAGGCAACGAACCAACCACAGATCCTAATCTGCACAGCTCCACGACTGCCGAGAAACTAAATCAAAATGTGAAGGTGTACCCCTTATATAACATTCATAGCTGCCTAGGAGACGTTCCTTACTTAAATATGGAATTTGTGCTAGGAATGCACTGTGTATTTGGTAAATTTACTCTGAAAAATCGACATTATAAGACATCAGCTTGTATTTACGTTATTTTTAAAAGCTTAGTGTTAAACATCAATCAATTTTAATATTAAAATTTATGTGTAGAAATATTGCAGATAGATTGGTGCAAATATTTTGAAATTTGGTCATGAAATGAATAAGTTATTAACGTTCAACACTTAAGCATATTTCAACGCTCCCAATTCTCGTATTCGCAACGTGTACCCCTGTATTAAAAACGCAAGAGAAACTTCAAATTAACAAACTCTTTAGATAGGCAAATTAATTTGTTCGTCCTGATAAGGACGGATTTTAGTTGACGGGGAGACGGGTCCCCCCCTTAAAAATCTTTTCCTGATGCATAGGAGACGTTCCTTACTTAAATATGAAGTCTGTGCTATAACCTTATATTTGCCTTGATTTCAACAGTAGAATGTTAAAAAGCAATAGATGATGATATGCACTACCATGTATGATATGTACTACCACCCACTGCAGTACGGAAACCAAGTACGACAGCAATGGGCCCTCCTCCCTGCCAGACCCGATCAAGCTTCAACAACCACTGACTACCCCAACCACGCCACTGCATGAAGGGCCAAACACGGGCTGGGTGGATCGACAGGCAACACCACTCACACGTCTCCACAGGGATACAAATAATCTCTCTCCAACAACAAAACTGAACAACCGGTCACAAGAGCGCGCCATCCAACTGACATGGTAACCCTTATTGAGAATATAAAGTGCGGGTTTACTATTTTTAACTAAACAACAAAACTACCAATTGTTATGAAATTTGGAGTGATCGTACATCTTCTTCCAATGCAATTGCTGTATGTATCTATAACTAAAAAAAACCCGAATTAATCCACCGATGGTGAGATTGAACCCTTCTTACACTTCACCAGAATTACGAACTCAAATGTGGCCAATATTGTACTGGATACATATTTTCATTATAAATTCCAGGAAGATCCAGGAATATTCTATATGTCATACATTCAGTTTATAAAATGAACTATTTGTCAATCCTGAACGTGTTATTCATCGATGTGATTAAAATATTGCCATTAATAGTCTTTAACGACCTGTTTATGTTAGTTATATAATAGGGGCAATTACATAAATATTAACAATTTCATATAGACAGTCCATGGAATCAATTATTAGACAATCCTAAGCGTCAATTTTGATTATCGATATGGATTCAAGATGCTTAATAAGTACATGTTCGTTGAAATTTGTGTAGCTATAGTAAATGGAGACTTTGTGTAATTTTCGAATATACTCGTTGCAGTTCAAAACCGGGCCAGTCGTGCCAATCGATCCTGCTCTTATTCTATAGAGTCGAATAGTGTGGCTAGTCCGCTGTATGTGCTATACAACGCACCAGATGCAGAACAATAGAATACAAGCGGCATCTTTTGGGAAGAGTGGTCTTGTTCTGTTTTGAACTGAACGAGTATATTTTCATCTTACAATTCCGGAGAAATTTGCGAAATGGGCGAATCTGCTTTTGTAAACAAACATTTAAATCGACTATTTCTCACGAATTAAAGCTCAATTTCTAAAGTTAGCTGATAATCGGGTAAAAGAAAGCTTCTGCTAGCCAATGGTGGTCTTAACTTTTCAAATTGAGCTTTTATTCACTAAAAAACGTCGATTCAAATGTTTGTTTACAAAAGCAGATTCGCCCATTTCGCAAATTTCTCCGGAATTATGTGCTCTCAGGTATTGTTTTGGTCCTATCTCCATGAAGGATTATCCAATCATAATGAAATTTTGACCAGTTATTTGAGGATTTTATAACCTTGTAAACTTTATAAAATCGGTACACGAATAGCTTAATATGTAATCGGAGACTAAACTGTTTGATTACTATTATAATAGGCCGTCAAGTACTGTTTCGTTCATATCTTCGTGACGAAATGTCCGAATGAAAAAAAACGAAAGGGTGAGTTATATCAGTGACATAACTGCAAAGTTGACGTAGGACTGCTTGTTGATGTGAACAAATTGATGTAATCGAATTAATAAACTTCTACTATATTTTATTCAGTCTAACGAACCATGTAACCCTTTGCTATTAGAGTGAGGCTTTACCAACAATCAAAGTGCAACTAGTGATTTGAAATTAGTTCACTGTTGTAGAACCCCTAGTTCCGAAGTACACCTTGCAGTCGGCACCTTGTCATGCAATCTTGCGCTTTTCGGTACCTTTCGGTACTAGTATCTTGGCATTTATTTTGATTCGCTATGTTATTTTGACAGAATATTTGAGGGTGTGTTGGTGCGAGCTACGTTATTAGGGGCGAATCATTAAGCTTGGGACCGAGCTTGGGACCAGTGTGCAAGTACTTCCTGAGCCAAAAAATATATTCATTTTCTTCAGGACTATCTAACCGCTGGCTTTACTATTGGTTCTCCACAAAAATTTATAGAAACTGCAGTTTGGGTCGAATTAACAACAGTTAATAATATTTTGTTTGTTGAATGTTCAACGTGCTCGTAAGTGTTAAATGGATCCTGTGTTTAAATTTACACTAAACATGGAGCGAATTACAACGATCAACTTATCCTAACACCCAGTGGACCAGTATGGACATGGACATGGAAAAACTGGTCCGAAAAACGGAAGTTTATCAAGAGGAGGAACGCCCCCCCCCCCAACAAACACCCACCCCCGCCCCCCCCCCCCGCCCCCCCCCCCCCCCCGCCCCGGGGCCCGCCCCAAAAAATCAGCCCCCCCCCCAGGGAAATGAGCCTCGAATGGAAAAGGGATCCAAGCGCCAGCAGTTCCTCCTATAAAGAGCTTACCGAGAGGGCTATTGGCGACAAGGTCCAAGTCAGGGCTTTGTGTCCGGAAGCAACCCTCCTATGCAACGACTTGGACGAGGTCACATCGGAATAAGAAGTTGGGTTAGCCATGAAGGAGCAGTGCGAGCTGGAAGAAGCCCAGATAACCATCCACATAAGAAACGGGCCTTCTGGCACGAAGGTGGCATCGATTAAACTACCGATCGATGCAGCCAACAAGGGACTAACAGTTGGCAAGATCAAAGTAGGCTGGTCTGTGTGCCCACTGAGTATTTCTCAGCAACCGGAGGTGTACTTCAAATGGCTACAGTACGGCCACCTGGCACGAAACTGCAAAGGGCCTGTCAGAAGCAAACTATGCAGAAGGTGTGGTGAGGAAGGCCACAATGCTCAAAACAGCAGGAAGTGCCCGAATTTTCCTGATCTGCGCCTACACGGAGAACAGACATCACCCAACAGGTGGCCGAAGATTTCCGGCCTTCAAACAAGCGAGTGCTCTTAAATCCCAACGCTTCAACGCTTGGGCGGTCGAGTGGGGTAGCCGACTAACAAACACAAAGGGAAGCAGCCTGCTTTAAGCTCTGGCAAAACTGAATGTAGACATCGCCAACGAAGGTAATGCCAACACCTACCGTAGTGAAGGTCAAGAGTCCATCATAGGTGTAACTTTCTGCAGCCTTGTCTGATGAGAGCTATAAACTGGAGAGTAAGTGAGGAATATACCCACAGTGACCATCAAGCGATCTGGTACCACGTTGGAGGCAGGACGCAGGCGGAGTCAAGTAGAACTCTTCTTAACGAGCGGAGGTGGAAGACAGCGAAATAAAAAAAGTCGGTCTAACGGGGACCCCCTCACCCCCCCCCCCACTGATACCACTCTATCCCTAGCGTGTGACGCAACCATGCCAAAAGGCCCCTTTTTACGTAACCTTCCAGGATGGGAAATCCAAGAAACTATCGACGCCCTGCCTACTGGTGGAATCCGATGATTGCTGATCTGCGTGCACAGTGCTTCCGAGCCAGAAGGAGAATGCAGAGGGCCAGCAATAACGATAAAAGGGAGGAACGAAGGTTACCCTATAGACCAGCAAGAACTGCACTGAACAAAGCAATCAGGCTCAGCAAGACAGCCTGTCCTGACGTTCTGTGCCGCAAGGCTAACGAGAATCCATGGGGTAGCGCATTCAAAGTAGCCTTGGCTAAGATAAATGATTCTGCCGTACCACCCGACAAGTGCCCGGAGAAGATGAAAATTATCATCGAGACACTGTTCCCGATGCATGAGCCGGCGGTCTGGCCGCCCACACCGTACGCCGACCAGGATGTCCATGACGAAGAAATCAGGGTAACGAACGAAGAGCTGATCGCGGTAGCGAAAGACTTGCCAACCGAAAAAGCTCCAGGGCCGGACGGAATTCCAAATGTAGCTCTAAAAACAGCGATCCGCGAAAATCCTGATATGTTCAGGACCACAATACAACATTGTATTCAGGAGGGCAGTTTTCCCGACATCTGGAAACGGCAGAAGCTAGTGCTGCTACCGAAGCCAGGTAAACCTCCCGGCGACCCATCAGCGTATAGGCCGATATGCCTATTGGATACCGTTGGCAAATTGTTGGAGAGAGTGGTCCTAAACAGGCTCATGAAGTACACGGAGAGTGAGAGCGGTCTATCAGAGATGCAGTTCGGATTCCGGAAAGGCAAGTCCACTGTAGATGCCATCAGAACGGTTGTGGATGCTATGGAGACGGCACAGAAGCAACAGAGAAGAGGAAACCGTTACTGCGCGGTGGTCACCCTGGATGTAAAAAATGCCTTCAACAGTGCCAGCTGGGCAGCAATCGCCGATTCGTTACACAGATTGAGGGTGCCTGAGTATCTGTGCCAGATTCTGAAAAGTTATTTCCAGAATCGCAGACTGATTTACGAAACAGACGCCGGAAAGAGGAGTGTGGCTATTACGGCGGGCGTTCCACAGGGATCTATTTTGGGCCCGACCCTCTGGAATGCCATGTACGACGAGGTATTAAAGCTGAACCTTCCCAGAGGAGTGAAGATCATCGGCTTTGCGGACGACGTGGCGCTTCTAGTGATCGGTGAGTCACGAGAAGAAGTCGAAGTACTGGCCACGGAGGCGATAGATGCGGTGGAAGACTGGATGCGTGGGAAAAAGCTATCGCTAGCTCACCACAAGACCGAGCTGGTGATTATCAGCAACCGGAAGACAGTGCAGCATGCAAGAATCATGGTCGGCGAGTGCATCATTGACTCAAAGCGGGAAGTCAGGCACTTGGGAGTCATGTTGGACGATCGACTGAACTTCAATAGTCATGTCAACTACGTCTGCAAGAAGGCCACGGCAGTGATCTCAGCACTATCCCGGATCATGCCCAACAACTCTGCGATCAGCAGTAGCAAGAGGAGGTTACTAGCGAGCGTATCATCGTCAATCATCAGGTACGCATGCCCAGTGTGGTTGGCGGCATTGAAGACTGCAAGAAATCGCGCCCAACTGAACCGTACGTCCAGGCTGATGGCGATTCGCGTGTCGAGTGCGTATCGAACCATCTCGTCGGACGCCGTGTGTGTGATAGCCGGGATGCTCCCCATTTGCCTTCTACTGGAAGAAGATAGCGAGTGCTACAGGGACCGAGACACAAGAGGAGTTCGGAAGAGAGTGCGAGCCAACACACTATCCAAGTGGCAGCAGCAGTGGGACAACGCTGCGAATGGCAGGTGGACCCATCGTCTAATTCCCAACCTGTCGATGTGGATTAACAGAGCACACGGGGAGGTTAACTTCTACATGACGCAATTTCTGTCTGGTCATGGGTGCTTTAAGCAGTACTTGCACAGATTCGGCCATGCAAGGTTGCCGATATGTCCTGAGTGTCGGGACACAGAAGAAACACCGAAACACGTCATCTTCAGTTGCCCAAGGTTTGCGCACCCACGAGGAGAAATGGCAGCCATTGTCGGCGCTGACGTCAACGTAGACAATATCGTCGGACGTATGTGTAGCGACGAAGACAAGTGGAACGCGGTGAACACGACTGTAGTACAGATCATGTCAGCACTACAGCGGAGTTGGCGGGAGGAACCACGACATGCGATGTAGGTGGCGAGAAGGAAGCACGATCGGTTTCGGGAGAAATTCTTTCGCCGGGGAACTCTCTGAAGGAGTATGCTAGATCCACTGCTGGGGGCTAGTCGAGTAGAACGCGTCGTAGCACCAGTCTGGGTCGTCGGAGCGCCAGTGAAGCGGACGCCAGGCTCCGCCGGAATCGCTGGAGTGACTTCGGCACCCTACCGGTAGGTCCGAAAAGTGAGAAGAAGATGTCTGCTTCCGGGCGGGATTGCGCACCGGATGGCTCGGGTGCAAAGCGTGTCTTAGTTGTATGTGTAAAATCGTAGGTAGTCTACTAACAGGAGCCAAAGGGCTCAGCATGACGCATGTTGGTCGCTGATTGGCGAAAAAGTAACAAATTAACATCAGGAGCCGAAGGGGTCGGCGTGGTGGGAGACAAAGGGCTCGGCATGATGGGAGTCAAAGGGCTCAGCATGATGGGAGCCAAGGGGCTCGGGAAAATTAAATAGTAATAAATTGGATGCGGTGCACATTGCGCATAACGCCTCCGAAGTAATACTGCATGGTAGTTCCGGAGGGGAAACCCAGGTGATCGGTGAACTAGGAGAGTGTTTTTAGTGGGTAGGCGCACATGTGAATCCCATACAGCGCCAAATCAGACACTGACATGTGCATGAACACGAACACACCAACCCGCTAATAATAAATTATTCTTCCACACTAAAAAAAAAAAAAAAAACACAGAGACAGACATGTGCTCAGTTCGTCGAGCTGAGTCGAATGGTATATGGCACTCGGCCATCTGGGCCTCGAGTTTTCAAGCGAACTTAATACCCTTCTTTTGGTGTAACAAGGGTTAAAAGGGAAGTTGTAGAAATATACTATATTTCATATATACAGGATATAAAATGAGTATGAACAATCCTAACCGTCAATTCTGATTATCTGAGGCGTTCTATGACTGTGACAGTATAGAATGCAAGCAGGATCGATTAGTGCGAGTTATGTCTTCCGGTTTTGAACTGCAACGAGTATATTTTCATCTCACAATTACATATGTGCTCTCAGGTATTGTTTTGGTCATATCTCCATGAAGGATTATCCAATCATAATAAAATGTTGACCAGTTATTTGAGGATTTTATAACAAAGCTGAAATCGATAAACAAATAGCTCAGTATGTAATCGATGACTAAACTGTTTGATTAATAGGCCGTCAAGTACTGTTTCGTTCATATCTTCGTAACGAAATGTCCGAATGAAAAAAAAAAAACAATTCAACAGCGTTCGATAGGATGTAGCTTTCAGTTGCCGTCAACAGAACTGAAATCGGTTCACAAACGTCGGAGAAACCGATGTGTCATTATTTGCAACGCATATATTAATTTTTTTTTAAAAGCCGATTCAAATCAAGAAATAACAGAAACTAGTATTTGGTTGGTTTACCATTTTCCAGAATGGTTTCATAAATCCGTTTTAACATTGAGTCAACGAGATTTTTCAACATTTCCGATGAAATTTTCCGCCACTCGTCTCGTACGCATGTTTGTAGCTCACTAATTGTTCCAAATTGCCGTCCACCATTATAAACTCACACAGCATGAAAACTGACCCGTTCGCGACAACTACTTTCACTAGACTGATAACTGATTCAATTTATACTTTGCAGATATTCTCCTGGACACATTCAATTTCATTCACCTAATCAGCACCTGGTGAGTCCGATAAATTTACTAAATCCTGATAAATACGAATACTTCACCATTAATAAGCAAGGAAATATCATAAAACGATTGATGACATCCAAAGAAATTCAGAGTATTGTTGCTGGTAATAATCTTAGACAGAATATGTTAGATAGACTTGATTCGCCTCATGGTATAATTACCAATATAGTTAGCAGCATAAAAAATGTTTTAAATACAGAACTGCTGTCCAAAAATCAAGAAATTCAACATCCGGACAACAATGCAAACGAAAATATGGCGGAAATTACATCTAGCGAGTCGTCTGAAAAAGAAATTGAGTATGTTCCAAGTATTCTGAACTTAGTTGAAATTACTAGTCAACACGAGAAGCAGGAAAATCCTTCTGACTCAAATGATTCCGTTATAAAATGTCCTGATGACTGTGATATAGAAAAAAATACAAACATCAGAGCTACGACATTGGTCAGCAACAATATGGAGTCGACTGACAACTACTTTGAAAAGGTTACAGACAAGGCACCACAGGAAACAGATGAAAACAAAATTGATAATATGCTCCAGTGGCTAATGTTGAATACGAATCTACCAGATACCACTGAAAAGATTCTAGAAACCACACAACCACCAGCAGATGGAAATACTACTGAAATACAATTATGGATAGAATTAACAGAAAAAGTTACAGATAATACGAGCTATACAAACGAAATCACAACTGAAAACAATTTCATGTTGTTCACATCAGACAATCTACCGGAGTATACCGATAAAGATATGAGAACAATACCACAACAGATGGATGAAAGAATAACCTTATTTACTATTCCCAGTACTTCTGCAGATGAAGAATATTCATATTCCACCACTCCAGGCAGCGAAGCATCCACTGAAACACAAACAAATTCGTTAATCAAAATCTCAAGTAGTGAAAATTCGCCAATTACGGTTATCACTACTCCAAGTAGCGAAACATCAACGCAAGAATCTGCACCGACATTCAGCAGTAGTTCAAATAGCGAAACTTCTACTCAAACTCCAGCAACTACGGTAATTACCGAATCAGTTACTTTTAAAACATACAGTACTTTATTCGGCACGTTTCCCGATGAACCAGACCAATATTCGACAATGACTTATTTACAAAATAAATTCATCACACCGCAGATAGATAATATCGATGAATCAACTGTGCTCGAAAGTACTACTGAAAGAACAACAGGAGAATATAATTTAAAAAATGAAAATAATGTTTCAACTGTGAACAGCAATAATTCTAACAGTAATGGATTCCTTTATACTGAGGTTACATGGTCTGAATCTTTACAGAATGAAGAATCAACCACTCTTACAGTACCTCAAACAACAAACTCCAAAATCCATCAACAACTATTAGAGGAGCCAACGACTCTCATCAGTGACACCCAAAATGCATTCTACATGATTATGGAACTTCTGAAAGACGATAACAGAAACGATGAAACACACATTTATCAACACGAAAAAGAAGATAAAGTCACCGATTCTCAAGAAATGTTGGAAGCAGAAGAATACGATGAAGAAGAGTATTCTACTATTCCATTGAAACTAGCCAACACACAAGATTCTACTGATAAACCTTCGAACGAAAAACAATCTACTATACCACAAGCACTCTACACTTACTTGCCTGATTCGTTCGATACATCTACTTTGGCTGAACAGTCGTCTTTTACAACGCTGGATAATATCAAGAAACACACAACACCATTCACAACGACTTTGAAGTCGACAGATGCCATTATGTTAACATCGCCTAAAACTACCACCTCAACTCGTCGAATGGCCACAGTAAAACCAACTCATCAATTTGACAATCCACCATCACAGCCTGAACAGCATACCATGTTAAACTTGCATGAACCATCATCATCGAATGAGTTTGTTTCTATTGCGGAAATGATTCTTCGACAAGCCAACACCGTTCATCATGCTACCAATATAGAAAATGCTAACGTAGATAAACTATTTGATCTTTTATCGGTCACTAATAAGAACATGGTCAACTTTGTGGATGAAACAGCTACAGTTGCGTCTATTTTAAGCCACGCACCTTCGAAACAGACTCAACCAATCAATGCTGAAAAGTCAGAACACGATGTGTTGCAGTCATTCCTATCGATAACAAATGACCTTAAACAGAGTATTCAATCGGAGTCAACAGAAGAGGCAGACAATAAAATTACAAATGATCTTTTCCATAAACTAGGCGAATCTGAAGCACGAAGAAACACATCATTCAGTGATCAACTGAGTTCAACCGATCATTTGCCAGATAGTGACGATGAGCAAGAATATCTTGAGGAATCTACTGAAAATGATCAGGATGAAACAAGAGAACTGAACAATTTTTTCAAACTTTGTAATAGAATCGGTATGGACATGTACAAATCAATGAAATCGATTGCAGAGTTCCAACAGCCCACAAGCGTAGTATTTTCGCCATTTTCTGCAATATCTCTAATATCTATGCTATATTTAGGAGCAAGGGGTAAAACGGCTGATAAAATAAATAAACTCATCGGGCTGGATGAAATGACCTCTTTCAACCCACATTTGACTTTCAAGACAATCTCACAGGCCATAGAGGATGAAAATACAAACTCGTATTTCGTGCGAATGCTGTTTAGTGATGAAAACCGAGGAAAATTGCAGAACTTTTTCAAAACTAAAGTAACCCAGTTGTACTCAGGGTATGCAGAAGAGATATCATTCGATGATAGCAATACGATAACGAACCGAGTTAACATCCTGGTAAACAACTCTACGCAAGGTGGCCAACCTAAGTTTTTAGAAGAGTTTGAAATACACACATCACCGCCTCTATGCTTGATTTCTGCCAATTCTTTTGAGGTGAGTTAATTGACTATTTAGTATTTACTGTACCCAGTGAAAAAAACTGTTCATTGACATAACTTATTGATACACTGATATGCTAACTAAACACGTATTACTTGTTGCAAAGTAAGGAAAATTTAAACTAACACTTCATTTGATCACTTTTAAAAATATAAAAAATAAAAAAAACTGAAACATTTTCTTAAACTATCACTAGTAAACGTGAGCAAATTTCTTCAAATTCCAAAATTTTTCCCATGGCATATTTTATCTGCGACTTACAGACGTCTCCAGTGTAGTGTCGAGTGCTCGCCATATAAGTCATTCATTTTTCTTCTCGCTAAAATGACGGTAATTGGAGATATATTCCGCATAATCTGCTACACGTTTCCTTGAAATAGTATTAATTAACTCTAAAACAAAGGACGACGATATTCATTTCTGAGTTTAAGGATTTATTTCGAACAAGTGGTGGTAAATGCACATTTTTTTTACAAAACCAAAAAACTGCAAAATGTTCAATATTGCATTCTAGCAAACGTGTACAAGTACAGTTCAAGCGAACGCGAAAGATAGCTAATAGAGAAAAAACTGTCGCCTTCCTTCTCAGCGTTAGATTCAATTCGATATACGTCTCATCCATGCAGTAATCCTCGAGAAATAATCGAAACTCTAAGCGACATTAAATTATGTTACGCATAAGGCAAAAACCATACCCCTCGGCAGTGAAAATGTGTTGTCGCTGGTAAAAAACAAGTAAAGAAAATTCGATGACATTTTTGCCATTGCCAGTTCGCTTTCGTATGTTTTCCGTTTGGGTATCTTGAAAAATTTAAGATGTCACTGAATAAATATTAAAACGCAGCACTCTCACCACCACAAATAAAGATCACTTACTTGTATCAGTTTCTTAATTCACTTCTATCACTATATTCACTATAATCGATCTGGATCAGGAACACTATGCACTATTGCACTATAGTTCAACCATGCTGCGTATGATTGCATTGTACGGGTTATGAATAAAACAAAGCGTTCACCATACAGACAAAATTAGGAATTGTAACTGACATGTAGAATTTCCGCTGAAATGTCAAATTTTTTTTTTTTTTAATAAGTTTGTTTATTTGTAAGGCTCAGACGTGTGTGACACTTTGCAGAGCCGATATTCAATTTTGTTATTTACAATGATTTGCTTTATGGTGTTGGTAAGTGGGCCACCAATTACTCGTGGCTGGCTCAAGGTTAATGGGTCACATTATCGCTTGGATGGGACTAGGCAGGTAACTTATTTAAGTTAATAATTGCTGCTCATTGCTGCGGCTGCAATCAAGTCCTCGGTTCCTATAGCCCCTTTCAGGAGCTAGGCGCAGATAGTTGACCAATAGCTTGCTGTGCAGGTACAAGTAGCACGGAAACAAGAGGAAAATATAGCTAGGACACCATGGCGAAGAATTTACTAGCGTGGAGGGGAGGGGGGTGATGACATTGCACATTAAGATCAGACAAACAAAGGAATTCGTAGATCGCTTGCATGGAGATCACGCATTCCCAAAACATCTCTTACCTCGCGGAAGGGTTTTCTACCTCGGACCACTAGGGTATCCAATAGTCGTGCTCTGGAGGCATCAATATCCGGGCAATACCAAACTGCGTGATCGATGTCATTATAACCGGTTCCGCACCTACATATGTTGCTATCGACGAGGTTAATTCTGTAGAGATGTGCGTCTAGCGAGTAGTGGTCAGACATAAGTCTTGACATCACACGAATGAAACCGCGACTTACATCCAGACCTTTGATCTCGACGAAACATTTGGAATAACGGAATGTAACCACAGCCCAGGAGAATTACTTGTCCAATCGTTTTGCCAACTTTGAAGAGAACTCTGACGTACTTATGGGAAAAATTCATCATGTGAAATTCTTCTTTCAAAAATCTCACCTTCTTTTGCGCCCACCTTTGCTAGAGAGTCCGCCTTCTCATTGCCTGGAATTGAGCAATGTGAGGGGACCCATACATAGGTAATTCTAAATGATCTTTCGACCAACGCATACATCTGCTTCCCTATTTTTGAAAGAAAGTAAGATGAGTGCCTCACTGTTTTCATCGACCGGAGGGCCTCAATAGAACTGAGACTATCCGAGAAGATGAAATAATGGTCTATGGGCATGTCGGAAATTATCCCCAATGCGAAATTGATTGCTGCCTGCTCAGCAACATATACAACATAAGTTTCCGGAAGGCAGATGAGTATTCATAGTAGACACCGAATCCAGTGGATCCATCAATGCGTGACCCATCAGTGAAAATTTTTCTATTACAATTGACATGTTGGTACTTTTCAATAAAAATATGGGGAATTAAAATAGGTCGAAGTTGATTTGGAGCTCCTTGAATAGCCAGTTTCATGGAGAGATCGTAGTCAATGTAGAAACTGTGATAAGAAAAGCGTACACTAGGAGAATTGTAGCATGGAAGATTAATATCGGATGACATATAGTTAATATAGATTCGTAAGAATCTAGACTGGGTACTCAATTCGAGCATTTCTTCGAAGTTTTCAATCACAAGTTTGTTACTGATTCCACACTTGATCAGTATGCTAGATGAGAGCTCCCAGAAGCGGTACTGTAAGGGTTTTACTCCTGCCAGAACCTCCAGGCTCATATTATGCGTTGAATGCATAAAGCCAATACCTAAACAACGATATTGAATGCGTTCCAATTTAATGAGGTGGCTGTTTCTTGCCGAGAGGAAGCAAAAAGAACCATATTCTAGAACTGAAAGAATAGTTGTTTTATAGAGTTTAATGTGGTCTTCCGAGTGAGCACCCCACCATGCCCCGGATATTGATCTTAGAAAATTGATCCTTTGTTGATATTTCTGTTTTTAATAGGGTATGTGTCCCTTGACTCAGCCTAATATGCAACAATCGATTACATTTTTTACTATAACTCATAAAATATTTGAGCTGGAAGCGATATTTAACTAGTTATACACTTGCTTAGATATGTTCAATATGCCATTTGGTAGTATGTATCACGAAAAGTTACACAACTCATTTTATAAAGTCAGAAACTTTCGAGGGATATGGATGTAATGTCGGTCTATAAGCGCCAAATTGGGTCTATTCATGGATGCAAGTTCGTCCCATTCGACAGATTTGTTATTAAATGTTGTCTTCGCACGATTTTTTTTTCTGATTTTCTGATTATATGCGTTTCCAGCTGTATTCGCTCTACCCACCAAACAATTTTATAAATCAAACTATACTAAAACTGCTAAGAAACACTTAAGTGATTTTTACATATGGTTTAGCGACCATTTGATAATCAAAACATTATAATTCACTCTACATAGATTTTGTTCCTTTAGTTTGTGTTAAGATGACCCAAATGGAAAACTTTCAACCGAAACTCAGACATTTTTATTGTAAATTTTACCAATAACAACATTTTTACTACACTTTCCAAATAACAGGCCATATTTGGGAACGTGGTAAAAAATATGTTCCTAACATTGGGTCTATGGTTTTCTTGTTAAATCATCGTTATTTTACCTATGTGACCTGTTAGTTCATAACGTGTGACTATTTGCTGTATTATTCGGTTTATAGGTTCAATTTCTGCAAATTAAGATCATTCGAAGATCGTGTAGATAATCTGTTCCGCTTAACCAGTAAAGTCATATTGTCCAAAAAGTTGAGGAAATCGAAAATTACGCGGAAGTGAGCAACTATTAATTGATCAATTATGTCTCAATTGCTTTGAAATAAATCGGTCATCCTGATAGGAATAAAATTTTGTTGATTATCGGCAAATTTATGACATTTTTGGTACATAGGCCGAATCAAGGAGCTAGGCTGACATTACATCCCGTTACCCTACGCAATGTGAATACTCCAAGTGCATTTTGAATCAAACATGACTCCAAGGTATTTGAAGGTCAGAGATTGGGTAATGACTATTCCCAATAGCTTGAGACGCGGTTGGGCAGGTAACCGTTTTCTAGTAAACACTACCAATTCGGTTTTTTTTTGCGGTGAAAACTCGATACCCAGATTTCTGGCTCAGATGGACAGATTATCTAGGGAATTTTTCAATGGTCTTTGCAAGATTTCCGCACGTGGACCTCTAAAGGAGATCACAGCATCGTCTGCAAATTGTCTTAGCGTGCATCTATTTTCCAAGCAGTCATCAATATCTTTACAATAAAAATTATAAAGTAAGGAACGTATATCTATGGAAAACTGAATCAAATGCGCCTTTAATATCCCGAAATATTGAAGCCAATTGCTTCTTGTGTGCAAAGGCCAGTTGTACATCAGATGAAAGCAACGCAAAAGAATCGTTTGTGCTGTAACTCTTTCAGAAACCAAACTGCGTTTTTGATAGAAGGTTGTTTGATTCAACTCAACGGTCAAGTCTTGATAGGATCATTTTTTCTAACAATTTCCTTAAACACGATAGCCTAGAGATCGGACGGTATGAATTGTCATCAGACGCTGGTTTCCCAGGTTTTTGAATAGCTTTTACTTTAACCTGCCTCCATGCGGGTGGAACTATGTTCAATTCCATGAGAGTGTTATACAGGTTAAGCTATCGTCTTTGAGCGATATTGAGGAAATTTTTTAGAAGGTTGAATTTAATCCTTACGCTTCCCGAAGCAGAGTTATTCGATGAAAGAAGTACCATTTAAAATTCCAACATTGTGGATGGTTCGTCCAGAGAACCGTTACTTTGGGTAGTATCCCGTAAATTCGGTTGTCTTGGGACAGAGTCTGGACAAACCTTTTTAGTGAAATCTAATGTCCATTGCATGGAGTATTCTTCACTCTCCTTGGAGGATGAGTGGTTTCGCATGTAGAGAGTCTTTCTTCAAAGCGTTGTCATCGAGGATTCTCTAGATAATCCCTCTATAAACGAACGCCAGTAATTGCGTTTCTTTGCTTTGAGTAAGTTCTTAAGCTTTTTTTTAAGCTTAAGGTACTTATCAAAAAGCTCACATGTTTCATGTCTACGATAAACTTTAAACGCATCGGATTTCTCAAGATACAACTTTGTGCATTCGTCATCCCATCCAGGGGTGGCGGGTCTTCTTTTGAGGGATGCACTTGGAACACGTCGTTTCTGAGCTTTTAATGCACTTTTGTACAGCAGCTCGGAAAGGAAACGATACTCATCCAATGGTGGTAGAGGATCGGTAGAATCAATACCAAGGGTTACCGCTGATGCAAAATGTTGCCAATCAATATTTCTCGTGAGGTCATACGGAACATGGATTGACTGGTCTGTTTTTGACGTAGGACTACGTCTGTGTTTTCAATACTGGGGTACACGTTCGAATTGCGAAAATTTGGAGCGTCACGAAAAATATATAGGTTTTGAACGTTAATAACTAAGTCATTTCACGATCGATTTACAAAATGTTTGCACGAATCTATCGGGACATTTTCTACGCTTCTATTCCAATATTGAAAATTATTGATTTTTAACATTCAACTAATGAAATTAACGCAAATATAAGGCAATGTCTTATAATGCCGATTTTTCAGAGTAAATTTTCTAAATCCACAGTACTTTTCTATCACAGATTTCAAATTTGAGTAACGAACGTTTCATACGTGTTAGTGCACGATATATAAGGGGGACACCTTCGCAATTTATTCCAATTTGAGGGACGAACAATAGAAGAAGAAGAAGAATTTATTCCAGTCGTTTGGTAGTAACGGAGCTGTGCGGAGCAACGAACCAGCATGGATTGGCAGCTGGCGCTTGACGATGGCATGTACCCTGGAGGGTGCGCTAGCTTCATTCAGCAGTGCCGAGCGGCAGGGCACCATTTTGGATATGGCAGCTGGCAGTGGCAAGTGACATAGAAGGAGCACTGGCGAGCAACCAATTGGTCAGGTAGCTGATTGCGCTGCAGGCTGTTGCTAGCAAGCCGTTGGCAAGGCAACCGTTGCTATGCTGCCATAATTTATGCTGTGGTGTGCTAAGAAGTCAGTTGCCGAAGCCAGTGATGTCTTTGTAGCCAGTCGGTGGGTGCAACCACGAGGAGCGAAATAAGGTGCTTGTGTGTGTGTGTGTGTGTGTGTGTGTGTGTGTGTGTGTGTGTGTGTGTGTGTGTGTGTGTGTGTGTGTGTGTGTGTGTGTGTGTGTGTGTGTGTGTGTGTGTGTGTGTGTGTGTGTGTGTATATTTGGTAGCCATCTTTTGGTAAAGCGCAACATGGAACGGCTGAAATAGCCTGCGTCTTCAAAAGACCGAGAAGGTTTTAATTCAAATCAGACCATTTCAAATCCGTACTTTTCAAGACGACCAATTTTATTTTAAGAGTGTTTTATTTGAATTTATCTAACATTACTTTCCAAGTTCTTACCAATTGGCAGAAAGCGGTGGCTAAAACAAATTTAGTTTTCACTTCGTTGCATACCTTGAGCTTTGTGTACCATTTCGAACACGGCTCGGAAATAAAAACGGTCTCCATATTAGTCCGAAGCGTAAATATAGAGCAAGCTTACAGCAAGGCAAGCATGCCAAGTAGAAATTTTAAAAATGGCGACCGTCACGAAAAATTGAAACACTGGACGCTCATAGCTCGATCGTTTCTTGTTTGATTTTTAAGATTTTTGCTCTTATCAACTAGAGCGTTTTACGACTTCCATTTAATTTACTCAAGTGTTTAAAATTTTACAAATAAAATATGAATATATTTTGTGTACTTATTGATCTATCGGTGTTGGAAAATTTTAAAGAATGTTGCGTTCCGGCAGGTATCAAGTATTCGCTATGACGGACAACGTTTTGATTTACAAACATGATATTCCGAATCGAAATTCTCTGCACTTTCCAATTAGTACTGTTATGAATAGTTATTCTGTTGTTTTTTTTATTTGTGTTTTACTATATAGAGTTTTACTTCTAGGACGAAATAAATTTTAAGAAACTTTGGAAGTGAGAATCGTTTTGATGCCAACCGTATGCGCACATTTCGGGAGCTTGTTGAGATCGCGTGAGGTTGAACGCTTATAGCTATATCATTTCTCGTTAGGTTTTCGAGATTTTTGCTTCAAACAGTTGGAGTTTTTCGCAACTGTAACTTATTAAAAATATCATTAATTACTGACTTTCAATTCCCAAACAGACCCTGAACAATCTAGAACACGATAAGGATAAATGATCTGCAGCTGGTCGGTCATATCAACACAATCACAACAGCCAGCACAACCGTTGCCTTTTATTATACCAACATTCAAACCAAACGTTACTTTCCAGGGCCGCCAAATATTTTTGAAGATGCCAATTTTTCACTTACTTACACTTACTACAGTACATCCGCTACGAAACAAGCGAAACTAATCAAAGGTCTAACTTTGTCTACATCAACTGGTCATGTGTTAAACACAACCCCACTGATTTTTGGCAAGGTTTCGCTTACTCCAATCGATCAATGACGCCTCTATTCTAATACAGGCTTATTAAAAATAATAATAATAACATTTATTACGCATTGCTGCGTTGTCCTACGTCAACTTGGCGTACAACCCCATTGGGCTGCCCCTTGTAGTTTTTGACAACCATTTTTGATTGAGATAATAATTTGTAGATGATCACTACCACGGGGATCATTGATTACCTTCCACAGACAATCTAATGATAGTGAACTAGAGCACAGAGATATGTCAAGTCGACTCTCCCTGGCAGGAGGTTTTGCTATTCGTGTCACTTCCACAGTGTTCAAGATGGTCAAGTTGAAATCGTCGCATAAGTCATAGAAAATACCCGCTCTTGAAAATACCCTACGGGGCTTGTTGTCGCAAAAAGTTGCCGTCTGTCCCAACTGTCTGGACTTGGTACAATTAAATACCCTTGGTACAAAAAGGCGCACGAAAAAAACACTATCAATTTCCATTCTTTTCCAATTCTTTTTTCTATCTACCGTTGATTCTGCATGCAATTGTTTGCTTTCCAGAATTTCAATGGTAGACGAAGCAGAATTTGGAAATCGCCCCTTACCTTCCATAACGTCTTCACACGTCAGGCTCGCTGCAGAAACCACACCATCTATCTTCACATCTCGAGATGGGATGTAGACGTAGTACTCGGCATTCTAACCTTCGTCACTAGCAATTTTATTTGCAATTTTATACGTAGGTGCAATAACACGCAGTTTGTTTCGGTTGACCTGATGAAATTCGGTCCCCGGATAATGGCGCGTCACATTTCTATTAATGCCCAGAAAATCTAGGGCTTTCACTGAAAGATCGCAGCAAGCCGCCCAAGTAACCACAAGCATTATATTATTGCTCTTATTCAACACAAAATCAACATCATGAATGTGGGATCGCATCAATTCAACAGTTGCCATGTAATGAAGCGTTAGATTAGCTTTAAGAATATAATGATGCATTACCAATGCAATGATACATTATCATTGCAATAATGCTACTTTAGCAATGTCTTATGGCATTACAAAAGATATAGCATTAGTTCGATCTTAGTGGGGCCCTTTTCAGCTTTAATCCAACTTCAATGATGCACTAGACGTAATGCATATGCCTTATATATGCAAGCTATTATAGCCTCGTGGTTACTTGGGCGTGCTTCAAAAGCCGTGTTTTGATTTTGTTGCGTCGTTTTCGAGAAAAAAAATATCAAACAATAATTCGTAATTTCACGTAAACTAACAGTGAAATCATAAAATCTCCGCGTGTATTGTGTAAGCCGTAGTGAATACAATCGATTCACTCTCACAATGTGTATGTGTCGGTAGTACTTCCCCGTTTTTGTTTTGTTTTTGTGCTTCGCTCCCTCACCCGGAAGAACAGTTACATTAGCTTAGTTTTGGTTATTAGTGGTAATATTGTGACACTCGGGCATAAATTATTAGATTAGAGTGTTTTTCCGCTTTGTTGCGAGTGAATCGGTGATTATTAGCAGTTTTTAAACTCGACATAGAGTCGCCTCATAGCGAGGATTTGCATTATTGGCAGAGTGTGGAGTGAAAGAAAAAGAAGACTAGTGCAATGTAGAAAACGGCCATTTGCTGGTAGCAAGCGAAAACAACGCGCATCCTCGCGTGAAAATCTTGCACATAATTTTAAGTAGATTCACCACGGGGTGTACAGAGTTTTGTTATGCAGGTTGCATATCTAACGGGTGGTTTAGCAACGATAATTTTTGCGCATATTAAATCGCGAGTGCATGAAATTAATTACGAATCAACGTCAAAAAATTTTATTTTTTCGAATGAATAAGATAGTGTGATTGAGGAGGCGGACATGGGTGAGATCTATCTGATTATAACTATATAACAATATTCTTATTTTCCAATAATACTAAATACGTGCCTGGTTTAGAAATTTAAAATTTCCAAATCTGGAAGTGTGTTGCAGTGCCCTTATCCAAATGATATCGGTAATGTTTACATACGAGGCTTATTGTATGTGAAATTATGTATGTGTAAATTATTAGAATAGAGTGTTTTTCCGCTTTGTCGCGGGTGAATCGATGATTATTAAGGGTTTTGAAGCTCGACATAGAGTCGCCTCATAGTGGGGATTTGCATTATAGTCAGAGTGTGGAGTGAAAAAAAAAAAGACTAGTGCAATGTAGAGAACGGCCATTTGCTGGTCAGAAGCAGCAAGCGAAAACAACGCGCATCCTCGGGTGAATATCTTGTACATAATTTTAAGTAGATTCACCACGGGGTGTACAGAGTTTTGTTATGCAGATTGCATATCTGACGGGCGGTTTAGCAACGATAATTTTTGCGCATATTAAATCGCGAGTGCATGAAATTAATTACGAATCAACGTAGACATTTTTTATATTTACGAATGAACAAGATAGTGTGATTGAGGAGGTGGACATGGGTGAGATCAATCTGAATCTAACTATATAACAATATTCTTATTTTCCAATAATACTAAATATGTGCCTGGTTTGGAAATTTAAAATTTCCAAATCTGGAAATGTGTTGCAGTGCCCTTATCCAAATGATATCGGTAATGTTTACATGCGGGGCTTATTGTATGTGAACATTACCGATATCATGCGGGGCCGTAACCTCGGAATGGGCGTTACTCTCCAGACATTCAAAATGGGTTGCTGGTTCTGCAGTAGTGCTATCACTTTATAGCTCCCGGATTAAAGCTGCTTCCAATGGTCACTTGAATGATTATTGTAAACAGATTTCTTCCATAATACCATTGCCGGTCGATGGGTGTTAGATTGGACACACACAGAAAATCTAGGGCTTTCACTTTCTGCCGAAAGTAGACAACCCAAGTAGAAGCTGAAGACGGCTGATAACAGCGCACCATAAAAACATCTTTGGCAGGCAAGACGAACCCCACCCCCCCCACGTAGAATCATCCATGAAAAAATAAATTGAAAAAAAAAACATAATTAAAAAAAAAACTAAGGTAAATCAGATGTTTTTTTTTGAACCACCCTATGCAAACGTTTCCAATATATGGGAGAAAATACACAATCCACTAACAGACGAGTGGGAACAAAACCAAAAATGTGCTACTTGCCCTTACGCTGCTGTTGTGTTGGCTATTGTATTTTCGATGTGGCACCGTCAGCTTATAGACAAAGCACCGGTTGGTGACCAGCTGTGAATGGGGCGATGACCGTTACTGCTGCGATTATGCTGATGGTGATTGTAGGAACCGGCTGGTAGCTGAACAAAACATCCGTCGGACTCGGCCGGGAATGTCTGCTTCCCTTAAGGAACGCTCGGCTGGGTTTCGGTGGTTGAAAATAATTCACTATCTTTCCAATAAATTACCGCGTGGTTTGATGCGGGTAGGAAAAAAAAAGTAGTGCGGAGTGCGAAAACTCGACCGAAACACTTCAGCGTTAGATGCGGAATGAAATGCCAAATCTAGCGATCTAATTTTTTTTATGAAGGTTTACTGGCTAAACTCGGAATAGAGTAAAAATTTCTACGCCAGGCCTTTGAAGATATCGTTGCGTAGATCCTTTCGAATCATTTTGCCAGCCGTACACGGAACATGCCGTCCATGAAGACGCTGTTGCAAATGATTCGGAAAGAGCCACGTTTGAGAATTTTGAGTCCTTTCGTCTGTTTTTTTTTCAATTGTCTTTTCCTTATTTTGTTAGTCAGTGTTACGGTTGCAAGTTTAATACGGCGTTTCGTAATTTCTTCAGTCTTTTGTAGTTCAGTCCGTGAAGTGTGTCATCATGTCGTCCATACACGCAAAAGAAAAAACCGCAGTAGAAACTACCATTTCGAGGGTTAAATTAAGCACAAACACCAACAATTTTCACCTGACTATAAATGCGTTTGATTTTACCATGCCTGCGATTAGATCGACCATGGTGCAATTGATATCAATATGAGGTCTGTCAAATATACCACAAATGTTGAAGGTTTTACCATAAACGTAGTAAATTTGACTGAAATTTCATGGTAGTTTTAAAGATAGGCATAGTCGGGTAAAATGGTAGCTTTTACTACAAGATTTTTTTTCTGTGTAGAGATGCTGTTGACAATGTCTCAAAATGTGTTCCTTTCTCTCAGTCATGTTCATGTCCACTGTTTTGTATGGTGTTGTTTCGTCTTTTTGTTATTTAGTTTGTCAGTGTGTTTTCTTAAGTCTTTCTTAGTTTAGTTCGTGATTTATGTGCTGTGAAAATCTTTTTGAAGAGTTTTCTCGAATCAAAAATAACTTGTCATTATGTCGTCGAAATATTTGAATTATTCCAGTTTTAGTAACGTCTGATGTTACAAGTCTCAGTATTCCTAACAGTATAATTTTTATGGTTTACTGATGGGACTCATGAGAGAGAAGTTACCTTTAAAAGAGTTTGGGAGGTCGTTGCGTCTCTTTATGTTATTTGATTAATAAGTCAGTGTTACGGTCAAGACGACATTTTGAAACTTCTTCAGTCATTTATAATTTATTAAATAGATGTCTAGTCCTTATGTGCTCTGAAATTCATCGATGCATACCTCGTCTTACCTCGTTTGATTGACCTAGCACTATGTCAACCTTTCTCAGTTCTTTTCATCTGTGTTATTTAGTTAAATTCTATAGTTCTATTGTAAAAAAGTTTACGTTTACTTGTCCATTTGTTGCCTCCGTTTTATTTGTCTAATCCTAGTCTAATCCTTAGTCGTTTAATCGCTTCAAAGTCTTACATGCATGTGCAGCCTAACAATAATTATTTGAGTCTTTGTCAGCTAGATTCACTTTTCGGTGGCAAAGTAAAGCTTCATCACGCCTATTTCCTATCTATTATTGAAAAATTATAAGTTATAAGATTGTTTGTATACCATTGTTATAATGTGTGGTATTTTTATTATGGCTCTTTGAAATGAGAAATAACAACATATGAATGCGCCACGTTTTAATAAAACTTCTACTCAGTGAATCTAACAGTCGATTCCCTATGATACTATGGTATATAAATGGAACGCTTTGGAGGCTTCAAAGTGTAAACGGTAAATGCGTCGGTTTTCTAATCCGGAGGGCAAGGGTTCGATTCCCGATCTTTTCGGATGGGAAATTCGTTCGAGTATAAGCTGTGCTTGCACACTATACACACTACTAAAAAGTAATGTAAATTTCGGCGCCTTGCTTTGATATGGCAAAGAAAGCCTCAATTAAGAACTATGGATCCGGTTCAAAGAACAATAATTTAAACAGCGAGAAAAGCTCCGATTTAGATCGCTAGTTTCCCTCTCCTGGGATATGTGTCTGGTTGCGATGGGTGGGCCTACGCCATTAGCACTGAGATGGCAACCAAAGACATATCAGGCATTGATGCACTGATTTTACAGATGTGATTCAACGGACATCCTGTCTGGGAGCCTTGAATGCTGGTGCAATCTGGTGGGGCTCTTTCCTCAGTAACAATGATGTGAGATTTCTTCTTGGCTGCAACACCTTTCTTATGCGTTCCCTGACATGATGAGCCGTGCCACGCTTGTATATAAATCTAGCTAGATAAAGATTGGACTCGGAAAAAATGCGACACTTTGTTTTGGGTGTATCGCGTCGATAAAAATTAATGAAATTTTGAGTAATACTAGTTTAGAGTGTTATGTTTATGTGTGCAAAATTTTATTGCGATTTGTCAAGTAGTTTTTAAGATGCATTCGAAACAAGAAGAGCTACGCCAGCAAATCTTGGGCGCGGTGATCGATAATCCTGGTCAGTCGCACAGATGGATCGGCAAAAGGCTTGGAATCCACCATTCCACCGTGTCCCGCGTTGTGAAGATGTTCCAGGAGACGAAGACCATCGAGCGGCGCGCTGGAAGCGGCCGAAAACTGAAAACGGAATACCCAGAGAAGGCGCGGAAGATAAGGCAGTACTTTAAGAATAACCCGAACCTTTCCACCCGAGACGTGTCCAAAAAGGTCAATTCGTCGGAGTGATTCGTCCAGCAGCCCATGAAGCGGGCTGGGCTACGTGTTTTTAAGGTCAGTAAGGCGCCAAACCGGACTGACAAGCAAAACACGGTGGCCAAATAGCGTGCGCGGAAGCTGTACCGTGAGTGGCTGGTCAAGCCAGGCTGTCTCGTCATGGACGACGAGACATATATCAAGGAGGACACCAAACAAATCCCCGGCCTCGAGTTTTTTGTCGGTATGTCCCGCATGGAGGTTCCGGAAAAGTTCCGGAAGAGATAGATGGACAAATTCGCGAAGAAGTACCTGTTGTGGCAGGCGATCTGCGAGTGCGGACGGTACAGTAAGCCGTTCGTTACAACCGGCACCATAAACGGGCAGATTTATCGAGAGGAATGCTTTCAAAAGCGCTTGCTGCCCTTCCTCCGCTCTCACCGTGGTCCCACGCTGTTCTGGCCGGATCTCGCTTCGTGCCATTACGCCAAGCCTATAATGGATTGGTATGAAGCGAAGGGCGTTAATGTGGTCCCGACGGAGGCGTACTCGCCAAATACACCAGAACTTCGTCCGATCGAAGAGTTTTGGGCGATAATGAAGAAGAAGTTGAAGAAGGGCTTCAAATGGTGAGTTGACAACTTCGAAGGAGGGTGCGACCGACCTCTCGTCCTCACAAGTTCCTACCTCACGCCTCCACGAGTCATATGATCACAAAAGACTGCCAGCTGAAACATGGAGACGCTGGTTGGCGTAGCCTGGGCAATGTTGTCAATCTGACAATAGCGAAGTGAGGGGGTGCGACCGAAGATCTTATACCTTTAAATCATATTGTATATTTTCTTTTCTCATTTTATTAATAACTTCAGCACACTTTGGAATCATCTTTGCATTCTAAAACTATGTAAGAGCCTGGAGCAACATGCCAGGCATCAAAGGCGGAATTTGTATCTCATCATTTCAACATACCATTTATTTAAAATTGCACATCTGAACTTCAACTATTATATTCATAAAAGGCTGGCATGTGCTTTAGGATTATATTTTAATGTTGTGTTTGTGATATTATGGTAAGATAAGCCATTTCTTTCAGAAATTATCCCACCGGACTCTTCGTTCACTCTATCTTTGAAATGTTGCTAGAACAGTATAAAAAAAATATTAAAAATATTACAATGTTTTATAAAATAATATCTTTTATTGAAATTTTATCTTTGATATTTCGAATGATCTATTCTGTTTTCAGCTTTCCCAGGACTAGTAGGATATTGATACATATCTAACTTTTATTTATTTTTCAGTAACAATCCATTCAAGTTTGAAATTTGAATAAATTAGCATTTTTGTCTATAATGGTATCTTAATTTGTTGTGTACAAAATATATTATATATTAAATAACATATAACGGGGAAAGGGAGGGACCATCAGGGCACCCAAGTAAAACGATTTGGATGGATAGGGAGCATGGGACTGCCTCCTCCCTATTGTTAACATTTCGTGGAACGAGGGCGGGCTCTTCGACCCCATCTATTGGGTTTATTCTGCCAATCGAGGGCTCGATTCTAGTGCTGTGAGTGTGAACTTGCTTTTGGAAGGAGATTCTCTTCCCTATATTCGCGGGTTTCGCGTAAGTGTCTCTGCTTACGGGCCCGCCCAAACGTTTTTGGCCTTTCATACAGGAGCTTGATGATCACAAACAATAATAGAATTCTGATCAAATCGTTTTTCAGATTATTCCACTGCTATGGAAAGTTTCCTTGCTGCAATAGATGGTAGTATTACATCATCATCATCATAATGAAGAAGAAGTTGAAGAAAAGCGGAAAAACATTCAAAACCGATGAAGCTTTGAAGAAAAACCGGGAGAAATTGTGTAAGGAAGATGGACAAAGCCTCGCCCAAGATCTCATGAGCAGTGTTAAGAGAAATGTACGAGCATTCAGCTTGGGGGAGAAAATTCAATAAATCATTTAAGCCAAAACGTAGCTAATATATAGTTATTTAATCCCTGAATATTTGAGAAGTATCCGATTTAAAATGAATTTCTGGTGATCATTTTTGTGTATCTCATTTTATCCGAGTCCAGTCTTTAGGTATATATGTTGATAGACAATTTGTTCAAGTTTTTTGAGATTCGTATACTGAGCGAACAAATCGAGAGGGATTCATTCGAATATCGCATGGAAATTTGCCACAAGATATTATTGCAAATTTCATACGATTATCTAATGGAAAGAAGTTCACAAAAAAAGTTGCAACCGGGACTCGAACCATAAACCTCGGGATCCAGAGGCGAGCCACAATCCCCCGAGACTACACACGCTCGTGATGTCGATTGAAAGTGTATATGAGACATGCTTTTCTCGATTAATGCAAACGTAATCATTTCATACGATTTCGTATGAAATAAGCCTTGGACCCTTGTTTTGTGGTTCATAGTTCCGATCGTATGAAAATCGTACGGAAAATTTCCTGAGTGTATCCTATTAAAAATATACATATTCATAGCTACTTTCATGTGTTATAGATCCGACCACTAACCACATTTTATTGTTTTCTTTTAACTCTATTCAACAATCCATTTCTTTTTATTTCACAGTTCAAATGTCCCTCTGGAGATGGTTATTCCGAAATTTTCTTCCACATTATTGATGCGCAAGGTAAACGAAAGCTCATTGAGTTAGCCGCCGCTGCTTATTCGGGAGACTTCTTATTTGGCTATAATACGGAAATGGATGTTACTGTCGCATCTATTTTCTCGGAAACTCGAGATATATCTACCTTATTATTGATGCCAGGACAGCAAGGTGGAATAATTGAGAAAAATAGTCTGCTTAATTTAGAAAATAATATATTTAGTAATAACCTCTTTTCAAAAATTAAACTTCTAGAGACAAAACTGAAACCGCACATTAATAGTGTTCTTCTTATTCCGCATCTCAATCAACAGTCCTTTGTCAATATTTCGGAACAGCTACACAATTTAGGTTTAGGTGATCTTTTCAATAGTGAATCTTCAAATTTGAGAGGAATTCAAGAAACTACGGCTACACCAATTCATCTTTCTGAAGTTTTATTGATTAATAAAGTCAGTGTTTGTAATGTCAATCGTAAACCAAAATTGTATGAGAGGTATCCGTCATTGCTGGATATCAAAACAAACTTGAACAAATATATTGAAAGAACTCAGAGCAATAAAGATAATAATGCTATGCTGTATAACGAAAATGTGTTGAAATTAGACAAACCTTTCCTCTATGTTATAAGGCATAATCCTTCCCAGCTTATTTTATATGTAGGCCGGTTTAATCCAGCGGAATAAATTATTTATGAGTTGTTCGTTACATTAGATAGAATAAATTATTTATTTCCCTATGTTTTAAAAAGAATTAATTAATGCTTCGAAATGTCTTTCTTTGTCCATCCAAAAGAACTAAGGGCGCCCCCAGGGTGGACTAGACGCCTCGCATTTTCACACGCGCAGAAGATGTCAGGATTCTGACCCCAACCCTCCAGGAAGTTGAGGAGGAAATTGGTCGCTTTAAAAACCACAAAACTGCTTTTGTGGCCCAACTTCCAACGAGCTATTAAAATACGGTGATGAAGGGCAATGGCACTGCACAGATTAATTATAACATTTGGGAGGAAGAGCATTTACCGGAGAATTAAACGGTACATATTATGGATTGCTGGGTTACTGTGACTAACTGTGATCACGCTACTGAGTGCCCCAAACAAGTTGCTCTCCCAAATTATATGCCACCGTCTGTCACCAATTACCAAGCGGGTTTTATAGGTGCCCGCGTTATTAAGAACCAGATTTTTGCAATTCGGCACGTACTGTCGAAGAAATGTTGCGAATATAACGTGCCCACGCATCATCTTTCTATGGATTTCATTGGATTTCCAGAAAAACTGACGCGGTTGGTCAAAGCAACGATGGATCGAGTGATGTGTGTCGTCCGAGTCTCAGGGGAACTTTCAAGTCCCTCCGAATTTCGGAGAGGGTTACGGTCAGGTGATGGATTGTCGTGTTTTGCTATTTAACATTACATTGGAAGGTGTGATTCGAAGAGCGGGGATAGAAACGAGTGGTACAATCTTCAGGAAGTTTGTCCAACTTATTGGCTTCGTTGACGACGTTGAAATCGTAGCACGCAACTTTGAGATGATGGCGGAAACGTACATCAGACTTAAGCTTGAAGCTAGTAGGATTTGACTTATCATTAATACGTTATAAACAAAACACAAGAGGGGAGGAGACAATGTTAGCCTCCCAGCACGTGTTCAGATCGGCGATGTTGAAATCGAGGCAGTAGATGAATTCATGTATCTGGGCTCATTGGTGACCGCCAATAACGACACCAGCAGAGAGATAAAGGCACATTATGGCTGGCAATCGTGCTTACTTTGGACTCTAAATAACGCTTTGATCGAACAAAGATCGCGAACTACGAAACTAACCATCTACAAGACATTAATTAATTTGTTCGTGAAAATAAGACCAGCCATATCTGCACCATTCATTCCTCGATGTGGGGTACCGCAAGGAAACAACTTGGGACCATTGTTGTTCGCATTGTTTTTCAATTATGTGTCCCACGTCCTTGAAGACTGCTGTCTGATGTTCTACGCAGATGATTTGAAGATCTACTTAATCGTTAAGAGCACCGATGACTGTCTTCAATTCAATGTGTCCAAATGTTGTGTCATATCCTTTCGGAGAACGAAAAATCCTATCAAACATAACTATGCTATAAATGGCACTGTACTAAATCGAGTTGATAATGTCAAAGATTTGGGTGTGATGCTGGATTATCAACTCACATTCAAAATACACTATTCGAAAATAGTAGATTGAGCAAATCGCCAACTTTGATTTATTTTCATGATATCAAGTGTGTTTGACGACCCTCTCTGTTTGCGATCCTTGTATTGCTCGTTAGTCAGATCATTTTTGGAGTTTGCTTCTGCCGTTTGGGCACCGTATGATGCAGTGTGGATTTTACGAATCGAGTCAGTACAGCGTAAATTTGTAAGGTTTGCTCTGCGTACTCTACCGTGGTCCGATCCATCACGGCTTCCACCTTACGAACATCGCTGTGCTCTACTAGGTATTGAACCACTACTGGATAGACGCACGTTCAACCAAGCCATCTTCTGTGCCAAGATTTTATGTTCCGAAGTACACTGCCCTGCATTGCTCAATCATCTATGCCCCTCAACGAGTACTGCGATCTAGAGAGCTATTGCGCCAACCACCGAGACGAACACAGTACGGATCAAACAATGCTGTCGATTCGATAAGTCGCAGGTTCCTGGAAAACTATAGTCTGTTCGATTTCAACATCTCTACTAACGTGTTTCGAAACCGCCTACGGAATCAATATGACTGATTGTTTCTATTTTATTTTTATTTTATTTCCCATTTTTGGGCAGTGTGTAATTCTTGTTTAGTTAACTTTTACTCATTAAGACCTTGCCGTTGGATGGATGTATACTATAAATACAAATACAAAATAGAAGTCATCTATAGATATATCATCTATATCTATCGAATACGGCTACGAAACAAGAACACTGCTCGAAGGGGGCGACCCCGGCGAAGTGGTTAACATCCATACCTCTCACGCCAAAGTAACGAGTTCGAATCTCACCCCCGGACAAGTTACGAAAATGCCCAAAATTGGTGTTTGAGTGACTACGACGGGAGATGAACCAGCCAGAGGCTGAAAATCTCGATAACCAAAAAAAAAAAGAGCACACTGCTCGTGGAGGACCAACGCGCCCTTGGTGGCTTTGAACGGAAGGTACTGCGTACGATCTACGGTGGAGTGCAGCTGAAAAACGGAACGTGGAGGGAGGTGAATGAATCACGAATTGCATGAGTTGCTTCGAGAACCTCCCATCATTCGCAGCGCAAAAATCGGTCAGTTACGGTAGGTGTAAAATGATTCTCGATAACGAACCGGGCACAAAAAGAAGAGGCGCGCAACGAGCAAGGTGGATGGAAATGACGAGCAGATGGTTTGAAATTGGTTCACTGTTGTAGAACCCCTAGTTCCGAAGTACACCTTGCAGTCGGCACCTTGTCATGCAATCTTGCGCTTTTCGGTACCTTTCGGTACTAGTATCTTGGCATTTATTTTGATTCGCTATGTTATTTTGACAGAATATTTGAGGGTGTGTTGGTGCGAGCTACGTTATTAGGGGCGAATCATTAAGCTTGGGACCGAGCTTGGGACCAGTGTGCTAGTACTTCCTGAGCCAAAAAATATATTCATTTTCTTCAGGACTATCTAGCCGCTGATATAGTTGACTGTGAAGCTAAAAATAACGGGGATACCGCGTGGAAGCATAGCATTGAAATTTCTTTTCATTCTATTTGAATAACACTATAGCAAGACTAAACTTATGCTTTTATTTATCTTGTGTTATGGGATGATAAACAAAAACAAAACTTAATGGGCAACATCTATCGTCCTGTTCTTGTCATCGCGTTATTACAATTGGAACAGACTTTAGAACCACAGCATTAGGTAAATAACGTTTTTTGAACCCTATCGTAAGCTTTACAAAATGCTATACCTTTGATTTAGTTTAAAAGCTTTCAATGTTTCAATAGTATTTGGACAGCTTCTCGAGGTGTAGTGTTTCGTGTGTCAGGTATAACTAAAACACCAATTAAACACTTCAGCAGTATAACACTGCCAAAAACTATCGTTTTTATGTATGTACTCTGAAGATTACTTGGAACGTTAAAATATATTATGTAAACCACCATATGTCCAACATATTCACAAATAAGTACCGAAGCTACCGAAAGAACCTTCTTTTTGGGTGGGAAGGCTTCAGAAAGCAATATTTCTGAAACCGGAAGCATTCCCAAGGCGACGAAAACTTCAGCGGTAATGTACATAAAAGGAGCAATCCAAGGCTCGAGAATATCGTGGGTTGCAAGTACTATACCAAATGCAAGAAGAAAAGTTCCAGTAAACAATGATGAAATGGCATACTGGAAACGACGGGGTAGAACATCGATTATGAATATTGCTACCAAAGCAGATACCAACTTGCTCAGCATTTGAATCGGAGGTGCCCAATTGTGACTCACGATTGTTAAAGTAAACATCTGTGACATAAAGACCATTTTTGCCATATTCATCGAATAGCCGAAAAATAGTAAGTTGGCTAGTTTAAGTGTTAATACTAGTTGAAAGGGTTTGAAGTTTCCTTCAGTAACGAACATTTTCGATAACATGTTACTCTCTGCTACTAGTAGTTTCATCTCATTGAATTCTTGAGTTGTATCAGTTGTTTCTAACGCTTGTCCTCGTAGCTTCAACAGATCCTTCTGAGCTGTTGTTTCATCGTTACTGATTGATAGCGTGTAAATAGGCGACTCAATGGTAAGAAAAAAAGCTAAAACAAATGCCGCCAAACTTAGTGGCATTATAATGATCCCCAATGCTCGGTTTGCATGCATCTCTGGCTCGATTATGTACACCATATTGGTTGTTACCATGGATATAACAGTAAAAACTAAAAGAATAAAAATTCAATTCAATTATTGAACAATACCGTTTGTTAAATGCATTACCTGCTATGCCTGCTACAATTGATGCAGTTAGAAATGTGACCAATTTTCCTCTCAAATGTTTTGAAGCCATTTCTCCTATGTATATCGACATAACGAGATGTCCAATTCCATGTCCAAAACCTAAAAGTGCAAAAAAGTAAGCATTTTTATATATGTACATATTGAGCTATATAATCGACTATAAGGAAAAGTTATGTCCGAGTTATGTCGCGCCCAACCCACTTTACTAGCACATTTCAATTTTGTTTTCGACATTAATTCACATTTTATGCATCCAAAACAGAGGAGCATGAAGGGCTAAAGATCGAGTTAAGTGAGTTGATGGCTAAAACCCAAATTAATCCACCGATGGTGAGACTGAACCCTTCTTACACTTCACCAGAATTACAAACTCAAATGTGGCCAATATTGTACTGGATACATATTTTCATTAGAAATTCCAGGATACATTCAGTTTATAAAATGAACTATTTATCAATCCTGAACGTATTATTCATCGATGCGATTAAAATATTGCCATTAATAATCCTTAACGACCTGTTTATGTTAGTTATATAAAAGGGGAAATTACATAAATATTTGAAATTTCATATAATCAGTCCATAGAATCAATTATTAGACAATCCTAAGCGTCAATTTTGATTATCGATATGGATTCAAGATGCTTAAAAAACACATGTTCGTTGAAAATTGTGTAGTTATAGTAAATGGAGACTTTGTGTAATTTTCGGATATACTCGTTGCAGTTCAAAACCGGACCACTCGAGCCAATCGATCCTGCTCTAATTCTATAGAGTCGCATAGTGTGGCTAGTCCAATGATGGGGCGACAATGAAGTTTAAACAAGGCCCGGGCCACCAGGCTTAATGATATTCGTGAGATGTGGAAATGTATAGTGGTTTTTGTGTTTCCTCAAAATGTTTATCTATTTACACGGCACAGCTGTTTATGGTGATGTCAAACTATCAGTTCACAGTATGGAATGTTATGGTAGTTTGACGTCGGCACTCGCTTGCCTAGCATGTTTACTATATTTTTGCTTCCAACACAAGTAAACTGCCTGATGGGCCGGACCTTGCATAAAAGTCATTGCGCTGTATGTACTATAGACTAAGACACAGAAAAAGCTAACCTCTTTTTTCGCCATGAGAGTAAAAAATATAGAAACAGCCATCATGTTCTCAGTCCTTTTTTCTCACACACGAATTTCTAAACACAAGGGCACCAGTATCTGTCAAATCTGAGGTGTGACGTCACTGTGATTTGGACCATACAACGCGGAACAATAGAATGCAAGCGGCATCGATTGGGGTTAGTGGCCTTGTTCGGTTTTCATCTGCAACGAGTATATTTTCATCTCACAATTATGTGCTCTCAGGTATTGTTTTGGTCATATCTCCATGAAGGATTATCCAAGCATAATGAAATTTTGAACAGTTATTTGAGAATTTTATTACTTAGAGTTGGCCTCAACAAAACTAAGATCGGTACACAAATAGCTCAGTATGTACTCGGAGACTAAACTGTTTGATTAATAGGTCGTCAAGTACAGTTTCGTTCATATCTTCGTAACGAAGTGTCCCAATGAAAACGAATTCAATAGCGTTCGGTGGGAATGTTGTAGCTTTCGTTTGCCGTCAGCAGAACAGAAGTCGGTTCACAAACGGCTGATAAACCGATGTGACATTATTTGCAACACACGCACACATAGACACGCACACATACACACGCTCACATACACACCCGCACCCTTCACACCTGCACACACGCACACACACACACACACACACACACACACACACACACACACACACGCACGCATACATACACGCAATGAAATATATATATATATATATATATATATATATATATATATATATATATATATATATATATATATATATATATATATATATATATATATATATATATATATATATATATATATATATATATATATATATATATATATATATATATATATATATATATATATATATATATATATATATATATATATATATATATATATATATATATATATATATATATATATATATATATATATATATATATATATATATATATATAGAAATATATATCAAAAGCTTAACACGTTTGAATCGAGATCCTGTACTGTATATTGAGAGAAGGCTACATAGCTTCTAATTTTCAATTTGTGAACAGATAAAGTGTCCTTTTTTGACGGTTCTATATGCTTTGTTTGACTATCTGAATCTACTTTTTCTTACATTTCTTGCACAACATTTCACATTGATATTTAGAATAAAAGTATTGAACTTCTTTGATTAAATTGTGTGTCAAAATAAGGTGAAATTAAGTTTACGTGCACGCAAAAAAAAAACCGCTGTAGAAACTATTTTTTTTTAACCATTTCGAGTTTTAAATTAAGCGCAAACACCAACAATTTTCACCTGATTATAAATGCGTTTGATTTTACCATGCCTGCGATTAGATCAACCATGCGGTGATATCAATATAAGGTCTGTCAAATATACCACAAATGTTGAAAGTTTTACCATAAACGTAGTGAATTTTACTGAAATTTCATGGTAGTTTTGAAGATAGGCATAGTCGGGAAAAATTGTAGTTTTTACTACAAGATTTTTTCCTGTGTGGTATCGAAAAAAAAATTGGCTTAAAAACTGTATTAAAATAGATAGGACATTTTGAAAAAGTTCGTCTAGAACTGTCCATCTTGTTATATCATACTTTCCAGGTTTTAAAGAAAATGTTATTTAAAGGAGGAATAGCACCTTTCAATTCAACTATTTTAGCAAAATACCTGAACATTGCATAAACTGGATTTTGCTTCAGAAAAAAAAACAGGAGTTCGATTATCTGACTCATTGGTAACATGTGTGTTATCAAGGGTTCAATAAAAAATAATTGTAACCTATTTTGACTTGCGTCATATTTTGTAGGATGTTACATTTTTTCTGACGTATTCGTTATTTTGATAAGCTTGTTTTTTATACCGGAGGTTGCAGTTTTAATTTATGGTCGCATTTTTCAATTTATGGTCTCTGACGAAAGTCATATGAGCTCACGAAGGGGAATGATAGATGAGTACCAATGTGTTTGGTATACAGCTCTATTGTTTACCTTAAAACGATGAATGATTACTAAGACTAAACAGAATAACCCAATACCGATTTTCCTACGTTACGACATTACGTTTTATTCAAGATCATATGTATCATATATCGTACATCATATATCATATATACCTATAGGGTAAATGTCCCTTGACTCAGTCTAATATGCAGCGGTCGATTACATTTCTAATTCAAACTCATAAATTAATTTTGCTGGACACAAATTTCAACTAGCTATACATATGCTCCGGTAAGCTAAATAAGCCGTCCATTGTTCCGTGGATGCAACCTTGTCTCATCATTTGGGTTTCTCGATAAAGGCAATTGTTGGAGAGGCACAGATTTGTCCAGATTCCCACAGCAAAACGCACGGTTACGGTAGAGCTTGATTTGAGCTGTAATTCAATTATATTACTTGATGATTATAAATTCAGGTTTTTAGAATGTTGAACAAAGACTTACATTTCTAGTCCGTTTTAACCTGTTTTGGTTCTGTCCACTGTCCAAAAACTGTATTACATAAGTGTTTATTTTAACAAGATTTTAGCTATTCAAGTGTTCTGTCTAACGTTCTGTCGCTAACTGTCTAGCCTTAGTATAACAATGATGTACCAACACCAATAGCTATTGTTGCCCTACAGACAATATTATGGATTATGCGAAATGATAGAGTGACCATCTGCTTCGTTGCTGCTGTCCGGAACATTCCCCGACCCGTATTGCTCGAAGTTTTCTTGAGCTTTACCATCGATCTCTAGGACTGCCAGCTTTACCACGGGTCGCTGCAAAACCGACGTTGCCGTTTTCACCACCGCGCTTCTGACTCGTCCATCGCTCCCAGGGATGACTCGAAGAAACTCTTCCTCTAACCCACCCGTTTCGCTGCTGGTCTTCTACAATCATAACCAAATCACCGACTCTTTTGGCTTGCAATCAATGAACCACTTGGCTCGTTTAGTAATGACGGGCAAATACTCTTTCACCCAACGGAGCCAAAATTTACCCAACAGGCATTGCAAAAGACTCCAGCTTGTGGTAGACGCAGATCTTTCATCCACCATGTATGTAGCAGGTTGATTTACGCCACTGGTACTCAGCATTAGAAAACAGTTTGGAGTCAATGCTGGTTGGTTTTCGGAATCAATCGGTAGATATGTCAGGAGTCTCGAATTTACCATTGATTCAGTCTCTGCCAACAACGTGAGAAATGTTTCCTCGTTTGGTTTACGTACAGTTGAAAGTGAAGCTAATGCACATTTGACGGGCCGAACCCATATGCGGAACTGATAGAGGATTGAAACGCCACTGGGTCATTGTATTGGTGAATGTCCCGGCCAAATGTTGGTTAATGTTTCTGCGTTGCTGATCCAATTCACGGCTTGCTCCTTAGAAAATCGTGCCGGTATCGCTGTAAATTTCTCATGGGGCTCCCTTGCGACAAATCTCCTTATTGCCATTTTGCAGGACTCAGTTGATAAACTTGCGACAGACTCCAGGTGAATCACGCGTACCGTCAGACAGGTAAACAGAGCAACCCATCGTTTCACATCACTGCGGCCTTGTTTGATAAGCAGCGGTCCAAAATAATCGATCCCAGTGTAAGTAGATGCACGCACGTTTGGAGTAATCCTTGAAATTGGTAACGAACCCATTCTTGGAATCCTTTGGTTTGCCATGTAAACTTTACACCACATACAGAGCTTTCTAACCCTTTTTAAAGCTTCTCTCAATCTTGACACGTGATACCTCTGCTTAATTTCGTTGACGACCGTTTCATGACTGTGGTGTTGATACTGTCGATGATACCAGTCAATCAAAAGTACTGTTCCGTAATAATCTTTGGGAAGAATAACCGGATATCTGAAGTCATTTTCGAAATGTAGTGTACCGGCCATCCATGTGGATTACTCCCTCCTCGTCGAAACATGGTGATAGTTGACGAAGTTTACTGTAACGATCTAGTTGCTTACGTCGTGTTGCTGGAAGTTGCTGATTGCTGCTCATAACGGCGATCTCCGATGCGTACTCTTCAAACTGAATTTGCTTCCAGATAGTTATCTCCGCCCGCACCAACTCGTTTTGACTCAACCCCACTTTCCTAGCAGATGAAGGATCGTTGACTCGATGAAGAAGTATGTCGATGAATTTATGGACATAAGCAACTGTTCGTAAGAGCCTTTCCCATTTGGAGAACCGGCCGAATTCTACTAGTTGACACTTAGATGTTCCTCGGTGGACATGTACAAGGCGTATTCGAGCGCACTGACAGAAGGTAATTCTTGATGAGGCCATACATCCGGAGGCTGGTACAACAAATCCATGGAACCAGCGGCTGTTTCCATCAATTTGAGGACCTTTCCCCCATTTGGTTGCATCGTCGGCAACGTTGAACCGGATAGGTACCCAACGCCATTCATCCACTGTGGTTATGTCCAGGATTTAATAGACTCTATGTGACACGAACTGTCGATACTTCCGGACATCTGAGCGCAACCAGGAAAGCACGGTGCTGGAGTCACTCCACAGTATTCGTCGAGTTATCTTGAGCGTGTGATTCTCAACTGTTGCCTTCGCTAACCTTGCTCCGATGACTGCTGCCTGTTGTTCTAACTTTGGGATGGACAATGGTTTTAACGGAGCGACCTTGGTTCTTGCCCTAACAAGGAAGCATCGAATATTTTCCTGATCCACAATCCGAAAGTAGGCTACACATGCGTAAGCTTCTTCGCTTGCATCTACAAATACATGGAGCTCCAAACTATCGTAGCTTTTAAGATTGTATCCCGGGAAGTAGCACCTAGGAATACGAACTTGGTGTAACTGTTTCAAAAGCTCTGACCATCGAAGCCATCCCAAGTAGCACAAAAAACATCTTTAATATTCAACACTTGGTTTTCAAGTTTTATTTGAGTAAATCTGCAGTAACAAAAAGCATCTTTTGTCACACCAGAGTTTATTTCACGTATACAATATACTAGATATTTCATTGGTGTTGCTTAAATGGTTTGCCAAGACCATTCAAAACAAACATTGAAGTTAGTCGAATGCGCAACGCAATATAAAGTCAATGAATAACTTTACGTTCTTGCAACGTTCAATTGCGCATTACCACAACAGTGATACCGATTGAAATATATCCGAATGAAATGCACACTACCGACCACATGTGTTTTGATATGATTGAAAAAATAATCAATTCATAATCTGATCAAATTAGGTATAAGTTGATTTCTAGAGGTTGTTGTTATTGTAAAGGTCTAACAAAGAAAATGACTTGAAGTGTTCATTATGCACTTTCTATCAGCTATGATTTTCATAGTAGTGGCTATTACTATTAACTTTTAAACAAGGATCACTCAAGTAGTGACAGCATAATATTTGAATTTTTGGCTGCACTAACTAATTAATATAAATAAAATAGCTACCTTCATAAAGCTGAAATAAATTATCTTCCCAATCAAAATAAACAGTTGTGAGATAACTAGTTGTGCGTAATGAACATAAGCTGTTACGTTTTTAAAGAAACTCTGCCAACTGTTTACATAAAAACAAAATCAATGATTTCGCAAGAAACCCTTGGACCCAATTTAAAGGACATTTTTTTTGCTTGTTCCCAACTACCACCTTATGTATTCATCAAATAGTAAAGCTTTGGCATTGGTAAAATTTCCAATGTATCAGTACTTGATTGTATTTTTTTCCAATAAGCTTATTTAAATCAAAACCCAAGCAACAATATCTGTAAAGAAGGTATTGTAATGTTTTGAATATGGAATAATCGAAATAGCGAAAATAATCATAATAAAGATGTTCAATAAATTTGTTACATGAAATTTTTAAGTGAGTAAAGCAAATAAATCTTCAAGTAACAATAAAATAATCTTAAAGTAACAATAAAATAAACTTTATTAGGATTGGTTTTAACGACCAACTTAAATGATGAGACAAAGTGTTCGTCTTTTAAAAGTAAGTTATTTAACTTCTCGTGGTTCAGAACAGGAGACGACTTATTAAGCTCCTTTAAGCAATCATATGATTGAATTTATAAGGCTAGTGGTTTTTCATCATAAACAATGCAATTAAATAATGTCAATTAATTGCACTATAAGTTCGACATGTTGAGAACGGTTTGATATTGGCAGCAGGGTAAATGCAACCTTCTCTCTGGGGAAATGCTCCTTAAACTTTGGAAAAATGCTCCTTAGTTGCGTTTGCCCGGTATAATGCAATCGGAGGTATTTACCTTCTGGTTAGCGCTTGCCGGTTGTTTTGACGGGTCTTAAGTTTCTTCAAGATTTTATAGCGGAGCTTCGCTCCACAATTTTCGAGGTAGTTTTGACGGGTTTAAATTTCATTTTGACGAGTCTTAATTTCATTTTGAAGAGTCTTAATTTCGTTTTGACGGGTCTAAAATTCAGAAACTTAAAACCCGTCAAAACTATACAATCTTGAAGAAACTGAAGACCCGTCAAAACACCCGGCAAGCGCTAACCAGAAGGTTAATACCTCCGATTGCATTATACCGGGTAAACGCATCTAAGGAGCATTTTTCCAAAGTTTAAGGAGCATTTCCGCAAAAAGAAGGGTGCATTTACACTTTGCCATTTGATATTTTCTACCTTTGCTAAGATAACTTCACTTAGAAACAGTTGTGTCTCAAGTAATTGAAATAAAACATTTTATTTTATGTTATAATACCATTTGAAATTTGTGTGTGTGACCTAGACCAAAATTACGGATAGTCCAATTGCGAGCATTCCAGACTTCGAATTCATGGAAGAATTAATAATACTAGGATTTTATTTAATTATTCCGATTGAACCTCTTAACGAAATCCCCACTAAATTGCTCTTCAGTTTTTAAGTAAAAAAACATGGTGTAGCATCTAAATTATTCTAATTCTGTGTTCCAATGGATTGAACACTTTTTAGTACGTTATGCATATCCTTTGAACAAACAAGCAGCTATTAGTTTAGTATGGTATTAAATTTATTAATAGTACAGTAGTTTTTAATTCTAAAACGTTCGCATTTAAAAAAATTGCCGATTTTTCATGGGTTTACCTTCACCCGTACTGACGAAACTACCCATGCAGCATCAATCATAGTAACCCATGAGTTCAGCAGACACAATTTGACAGCTCTATCAGTCGAACTCTAACCGTGATGGCAAAACAGTGAAGCAACCCCTTTCAACCCCCCCCGCGTTCGAAAACGGACATCGTGCGGCACTTCGTGGACGCCGGATACGCCCGTTCCGGCATCTACAACATCTTGGCACTATTAGACAACAATCAGAGCATCGAAAGAAAGCCCGGTTCCGGACGGCCGACGACCCTGAGCGACAAGAAGCTCCAAAGGATGTTGAAGAGGAAGACCGAGGGAAAAGTGGCTACATCGCTGCGTGCGCTTGACCGGGAGGTCGGTTCAACCGGCCAAACAGTGAAAAAGTACCTGGCGAACATGAACATACATGTCAGGAAGCGAAAGTCGCGTCCACTGGTTTCGGAGCTGCAGGCAACGACGCAGCGGCAGCGGCTGAATAAGATGGTCAACTCGATTTTCCCGGCGAATCGCGACGTGGCGGTGGTGATGGACGACGAGACCTATCTCAAGCCCTGGATGGCAACGACTGGCAGGGCACTTCGTATTTTACTTCCCCCACGAAGGAAGTGAGCTCCGAGGTGAAGTTCATTTCACACACCAAGTTCCCCAAGAAGGTGCTGCTGTGGCTGACAATCAGCGAGAAGGGGATGTCAAAGCCGCTCTTCTTTCGCTCCGGACTGGCCGTGAACGGGGAAATTTATAGTACAAAATGCCTGCCGGAAGTTGCGTCGTTCATCAAGAAATACCATAAGGGCGAAGACGCGGTGTTCTGGCCGGATCTGGCGTCGGCCCACTACTCGAAGCGATCGTTGGAGGAGATGGAGCGGCTGAATATCGATGTGGTACCCAAGTCGGCGAACCCGCCCAACGTCCCCCAGCTGCGTCCCATCGAGAATTTCTGGGCCAACCTGAAGCGTAAGATCTACTCCAACAATTTTGTCGCGAAAACTGAGGAGGAATTGATAAATAAAACGAAGAAAGAACTCAAAAACATGCCTACACGCATGTTTTCGTCCGCCATGGCGAATGTTCCGGTTAACTGCCGGAAGGCCGCTCGCAAGGGCGTAGAATTTTTTTGCAAGTAAGCTTAAATAATTACCTTCCATGGGAAATTTATCAAAAGCAATTATCTGTCTTAGCTTTTTTATCACCATCCGAAAAAAAAGTCCATTTTTTTAATGCAAACGTTATAAACCTAACATGAACCTGTAACGATTTATAATTCTTCGAATGAATCAGAAATCTGATTCTTCCACATGTAAACATAATTTTACACAAATTTTTCTTATTCAAGTTCTGAAGCAATGCTCTATTCTCGAGGATTTATTCTAGGGCGTTTATATTTTTCGTAGTAGAACAGAATATTGATTCATAATTCCGAAAGCGTTTAAAAATAAACTTATTCCAACACGATTTTCAGATCATTTTGCTTCTCAATATTTTGATCAGTAATGTTTGGTTGATAACGATATCCATTAAAAAAAAGCTATCCACACATTCATTTAAACATCGGCATCATTTCACTTTCCTGCAACGCAATTTACAATATATGTAAGTTTTACAAAATGCTATTGCAACTCTGTAGAACCAGCGTCAAGTTGCAAATAGGCTTCACCCTTGCGCTTTTTGCGTTGCTGTTGTGTGTGATTTTGCGGTACATAGCCAAACAAAACTATCCCTAATTTGTTTCAAGAAAGATTTTTATGCTCTATTGAAACTAGTTGTGCTACTTGATTGGTCTAATAGATCATCAGGAATTGGTTGATCCCTTGCGGCTCCTGAGCGCCATACATTCTAGATAAGAATTTTTCCATGAATAACAATCACTGCTACAAAACCCAGCGGATCGAACACGCTCATGACGACGCGAAGCTCAACTTCTTGCTTGAAGACCCCGTCGAAAACGAAGATATCCTCATCTGGTATTCATACCATTCCTAGCACACGTTCATAATTCTCCAGTTTGTCTGCCTTGAAGCTCTTCTCTTGTCCTGCACATTTATCCCAGATCTGTTCGAGAACATCATTAGAACTTGATAGCCAATTCCGAGCATCGAAACCAGCCTTTGAGTTAACGTATTTGACTTCTTCTGCTACCTCAGCTGCCTCGTTTACGGTGTCCATGCTGAAAATACATCGCAATCGTAGGTGTTGTGGATTATTGCTACTGATGCCCGCGGATAACGATCTGCATATTCTGCTGTTGTTGATCTGGGGGCTCGGGCGCAAATATGTAGTTGCCGGTGAGCTTTAGCGTATGGACCAGGAATGCTCCCGTACACTGTCCAGCCGAGCCTTGTTTTAGCAGCAATTGGCGCGTTCATTCCTCCTTCTCGCAATTAAGGCACAGCTTTCAGGTGACTGTTGTCTAACCCAATGAGGATTCTTGGGCGCGCAAGTGTGTAATTTCGGACTGGAAGGCCATGCAGGTGAGCGTATTTTGCTCTAGGGTCATCGATGGACAGTGTTTGAACTGGAAGGCTGGAGATTCTTAATCGAGTGAACTTCGTTCAACGTGTACTGTTTCGATGATTCCACACCTGAAATGTTCAGTCTGACACATGCGTGAATTCTTCTCTACTCTCTCGATGTCACTGGTCCATTGCAGACATAAGGAATGGACATCTCCGCTTAGTCCTAACTCGATAGCCATTTCCATATCCATCAATGTTGAGGAGGACCCGTCGTCGAGAAAGGCATAGGGGGTTAGAGACTTTTCTGTTCCGTAAAGCGTGACTGGAACTATACGAAACAAAACAGTGTGTTCTGACTGACAATGGGCGGCAATCGTAGTTTTCACAATGCTTTCAATCGGTGACGTTGATGCTAATTTTCCGGGATGCAAGAGCTTATGATGTCTTTATTCGCAACCATTCAAGCACCAAACAGGCGCCTTGTAGGGAAATTTACCATGCTCAGCCAAGTGATCAGCCAAACAACCACGGCAAAGACAACAATCAGGCACACTTTTCCATCGATCATCCAAATTTGTTTCTCTAAACGAGTAACAATCTTTCGATTTGTATCCCGGTTATTGACAGATTGCGCATGGTATCACGGGTGTGCCCTTTCGGTTCCTTTCTTTGTTCCGAATCATTCAAGGCTATACAAGTGTTCAGGAATATATTTTCCTTTGTTTTTTTTTTATTTGGTTTCATAGCGCTTTCGATAACATGCAAAAACGTAACATCGCTAGCTGCTGAAATGAGATTTGCCATGTAGCTACCGAATGTACTTAGGTCAGAAACAGGAAAATTTCGTTTAAACATTGCCGAGTCCAATTTCAGATTGGGTGGGAGCGCTTCAATTAGTTCTTGCAGAAGAGTGGGCTAATTGACCGGCTGCCGGTAGGTGGGCGCACAAATTTTGACAAGCCAAACCAAAGCTTATCAATATTTCCAGTTTATCGGCCCTAGGTGATGGCATTCCACGAACTGGGGCTAGCAGCAATCGCGTACGTTGTGGAAGTGATATTTTCCGTCGCTAAACAGTTTGGAAAAGTGGTGAAAACATATTTTTTTGCTTGGTTCTCAGCCTCCATTGGCAGTGAGAAGGAGTTTTCTTGCTGAAAATGTTCTCCCTCTCGCGCCGAACGGATAGCTCTCTCTCTCTGTCTGTCGCTCGCGTTTGCACTTTGTGGGAGAAGCGCAGTGGTGTTGGTGTGAGTTTGATGGATTGAATTTTTTTTCGCCCACCCTGGATGCGATTCATCAAAACGTAAAGATAGAGAGGTAGGTGGTTGTGTGTGTTGGCAGTAGTTTGCATCGCATCGGTGGCAACAACAACAACAACGTTATCATCTAGCACGACGACTGCGGCAGTAGCACCTCATCGCGCGTCACGTTGTTCTGCGTCGCGGATTACTAGTGTGCGTGTGCAATTGGTTCAGGTGAGCAGGGATGCCACATATACAGATTTATCTGTAATCATACAGATTTTTTGCAGTTTTTGGATACATAATTCTGTATAGGGTACGGGACGGGTTTTAAGCAGTTTAGTCAGCCCCTGAGACATTTGATGAAGCTGTATGTAATCTGTAATTAGAACTGCCAATATTTAGACAATAATCCCTCTGCTTACGTCTGGTCTATCGGAGCATACCTTCAGCAACGAGCATTAGGCTCAGAAAATTTCATAGCCATGGAATAAAGTTCCCAATTGCAGGGACTTCTTAAACGCAAGTGGATTGCTTTCCGATTAAAAAAATGTTTTCTTCAGCTCCTCAGTCTGTACATAAACTAACAATATTGTATGAGTGCGATTCTGTGCATGTGGGCTAAGGCGAAATAAAATAGGCCAGTTGACGATTTGCTGCAAACGTCAATTTCCTCAACCCGCTCCTTCGTTTTACCCATCCGCTCTCAAAAACAATCAACCAAAACATGTCGATTGCTACGACCACAAGCTCGTCTCCTAGCATGCTATGAGACAGACCTACACGGCCAAACTTTTAGTTTGTCATTGATCTTTAGATTGGCAATGTGTATTTCTTATTTCATTTACTCTCACGCAAATGTTAGCCAAAGCGACTGTGACGACAAACGGGATGCTTCGTTTAAAAACAAACAAATGCAAGAGACAGCAGGCTTCACGTTGCATTACCGGTGCGCTATATCCATGGTTAACAAAGAAGAGAGGAAACATGGGCTCTCTCAAAAGCAACAGTGATGCCATAGCTGCAGCTCAACATGCGAAGCATTATTTATTGTTGGGTACTATTGGACAGCTCCAAAACATATTTTTTATTGCAAATGATAGTGCCAGATGATGGACAATATAATCATAAGCATGGATCAACCTCCAATTACTGGAAGAAACATGAAATAAATAGCGATTTCAGATTATCTAAATATGTAATCAATTTAACTCAATGTTCAACGTCACATTCTGGCAACAAGCCTAGTTGTGGAAGAGAGCTGATGAAGACATGCTCTCCGGTACACGCGATTTAAATGCAAAATACACAAAGGCAAAATTTAAGCGAACTTCTTCAGCAGGTCAGAAACTGATGGTTTCTAGATGAGGTATTTTAAATCTTCAAAATGACAGTAATAAATTGATAATCAATCATGATTCCTGCATCGAATAATTGGCCCAATAGATAAAGCTTATGATCGTATCATTAAAAATGAAATAATTTGGAAAATGTAGGAGTTATAGACCTGTTTCCAAACAAGTGATTAAAATAGTGACCCCTGATTAAGCCGTTCCTACCCTATACAGATAACAGATTTTTAGAAAAAAAAACAGATTTTACAGATTTTTGAAAAATCCTCTCTTTTGTTGCATTTTATGATCATGTTTAAATAACCATATTTGGAAATCTCATTGAGGCGCCTACATAATATGTCAGATATTCATCGACATATCGGAAGAATGGCAGCTTCGAAGGCATCAAGCAAATTAATCTTGGTGGGCAGCATCTATTTCAATTCTATGTTCAAACTTCATAAACATCGGTTAAGTCACCTTCGGTGGATAGCATCAATCTATACAATGTGTGTTTTTGTATGTCTAGTACGCTTTTGCTATTATTATCAATCCTACTAAATAACAGGAGTAAAACCACTAGAAATTAATGCAAGCGCAGGTCTTAAATGATGACAGGGGGATGGACAATTTTCAGTAGTCAATCCAAGCACCCTCGGTGGACAGCATCCATCTCAATAATTAACTGGTATGGGCTACTTCTGTTCATGTCTGATTCGTATACTTTGATTTTAAGGTTTGATGTCATACAATGTTATTGGATCGTTACCAGAAGCTACCGGTTCTTGTATAATATGAACAACAACAAGAACAAACATAGAGGTTATATTTTGGTGAATTGATTTGGTGAGCAATGCACAAATTGAACTTATATTCTTATTCATGAACTTTTATTTCTACCTATTTCAGCTCACCAAATGAAATACAATCTGATCATCGTACGCTGTCCACTCGAAAGCCAAATTATATTACTAGTATTTGCAAAATATTGTTTTACTATTATGTTGAATATTTTCTTACATTGCTGCATACTTGGAATAATCCACAAATTTTCGGTATTTTTTTGTTTACTTGCAATAATAAAAATCAGTTTGATTAGAACAATAAAATCCAACGACCTGATTTTAATAATGATATCTTTTGCTTCGAGCGGAGTACTGCGTTATTCGACATATTTTTAAGAATTTAATAGATTGGAAATGTCTTTATCTACCATCAGGGCTGGTAGCGGATTTATGGATAAATAATAGTGACTTTAGTGACTAAAATAATACAAATAGTGACCAAATAGTGACTAAAATAATACAAATAGTGACCAAATAGTGACTAAAAAGTGATTATCAAATTAAAGTATTCTTTTTAAACTTTTATACATTTGTTGTATAAGTACAGTAAAAATAAACTAAGTGATCACCCCCGTTTGCAAAAATGAATAATAATGCGGCGCAATGTCACTTTTTGGTTCTTGTACCCGTCGGTTCGTTTTCGAGAACCATTTTCACAGGGCTGTCGTCCGACATCCTTACGACATGCCCAGCCCATCGTAGTCGACCGATTTTTGCGATGTGTACGATGGGAGGTTCTCCCAGCAACTGGTGCAATTCGTGGTTCATTCGCCTCCTCCACGTTCCGTCTTCCATCTGCATTCCACCGTAGATCGTACGCAGCACCTTGCGTTCAAAGACACCAAGCGCGCGTTGGTCCTCCACTAGCGATGTCCAAGTTTCGTGGCCGTAGAGAACTACCGGTCTAATTAATGTCTTGTAGATGGTCAACTTTGTAGTTCGGCGAACTTTGTTCGATCTTAGCGTCCTTCGCAGTCCAAAGTAGGCACGATTGCCAGCCATAATGTACCTTTGTATTTCTCTGCTGGTTTCGTTATCGGCGGTCACCAATGAGCCCAGATACACGAATTCGTCTATTACCTCGATTTCATCACCGTCGATCTGAACTCGTGGTAGGAGGCTAACATAGTCTTCTCGTGAGCCTCTTCCTTTCATGTATTTTGTTTTCAACGCATTAATCACATCCTACCCAATCCTACCAGCTTCAGCCTTAAGTCTGATGTACGTTTCCGCCATCGTCTCAAAGTTACGTGCTACGATATCAACGTCGTCGGCGAAACAAAATAGTTGGACAGACTTCCTGAGGATCGTGCCACTCGTGTCTATCCCACACCACAACCCTACTCCCCCCGCCCACCCCCCACCAAAAAAACGAGAAAAAAAAACCAACCACACACCCCCCCCCACCCTGTCCATTCGGACAAATTTTACACCAAACTTTTTTCCCGTCCCGGTTTTTTACACAACAACAACGCCCGAAAAAACATTTTAAGTGTGCAGCTCTTCGAATCACACCCTCCAATGCAATGTTAAACAACAAACACGACAATCCATCACCTTGCCGTAACCCTCTCCGAGATTCGAAGGGACTCGGGAGTGTCCCTGATACTCGGACGACACACATCACTCGTCAGTTTTTCCGGTTTTTCCTGTGCTATAATTACTTCTGATGTATCTTGCTTCTCAATTCATTGTTTGAGAAGTTGTCATGTGAAGCTGTTTTCACTACCTTAATCACCTGAGGGTATTTAGGCTCACCTACAGCCGCTTTCTAAGTAAAAAAAACTAGTTCCAATACTCTTCAATTCTGTACTCTGTACTCAAGGTCAGCACCTAGCATTTTAACAAGTTCCATTCGTTGACCTGAATCGGAAGTAACTTGGCGATTTTCACAACATACTTGGAGCTTTCACTGGATGCAACAGCTGGTGGGTTGAGGCATTGGCAATATTTTATAAACGAATTCTGCAAACCAGACTTTTGACGTAGGGCTACGTCTTTGTTTTCTATACTTCTGTACAATTAAAAAAAACAAATGTTTTGAGCATTAATATCTCAGTCATTTCTCAAAAGATTATCAAAATGTTTACACCAATCGATCGGAAGTATTCCTATGCGCCAATTTTAGAAGAGAACATTGTTGATTTCGGGCCACATAGTATTGCAAATTCATAAATGTTAAGCCTTGCCTTAAAAAGTATATTAACTCTTTCAGGCCTAAGGGGTCATATAAGACCCCAAAAGGATAATGGACAGACTGAATAAAAGTGTACACTATCTTCTGCAAATTTGTTTTCCATCAATTCTTCTATCTGAAAAATATAAAAAAAAAAAACATATGAGTTTAAGGCCTAATTGACGACCTAGAACATCCTGAATATGAAGAAGTTCAGAAAGAAATACTAAATGCCTTATTAATAGTGTAAAGCGTTGTTTTAGAATATTGTACACATGCATTTAATGCGTTTAATATTTTTGTATCTTTCGGAGATGTCCTTGGTCATCCAAAATGTACTTGAGTTCAGAACCTCAAATCTACAGTTGTAACAGTAGCTTTTAGGGCTTTATAAGGTTACGATATGTTTCAAACATATTGAATAAACCTTTTGGAAGGTCAACAATCATTATTTGATAACTTTGTGATGTTCTTGGTCATCAAAACTGTCCTTGAGCTCAGAACATAAGATCTACAGTAGCTGTTTGGAGTGTGTAAAGGGACAATATATATTTGACAATATTGATTGAATAGTGTGAAAATTGTAAAAATAATGATGTAATATGGGACCACGTGCATTCGCATTAAAGCTAATCTAGAGTGCTGTGACCGAAAAGCGCTCTGTATTTGACAAGTTCAATTGAGGTAGAGGCAGCGTTCGCCAGGGCATCTAGTTTTTTGGTGTAATTTCTCGACTTTTATATAGTCTTGCCAGATCGCTTAATTTGGTTGGCTATTGTACAAGGGATTTAAAAAAAAAATTAAAATCGGCGATGCGAAAATAGTGACTTTAGTGACCATTTTCCCAAAAATAGTAACTTTAGTGACTATTGGATGCAAATGGTGACTTTTTAGTGACTAGACTGAAAATAGTGACCAAGTCACTAAAAAGTGACCCGCCCCCCCTACCAGCCCTGCCCCCCCCTTTTTTCTTCCCCCCCCCACTCCCCACTTCACTCTTTTTTCCTTTTTACCTTTTTATACATAAATTAAATTCATACACAACACCACCCCCCACTTTTTTTTTCCCCCACAATTCCCCCCTCTCCTTTTTTTTTTTTTTTTTTTCTGCCCCCCACACACACTCCCATTTCTCCTTATTTTTTTTTTTTTTTTCCCCCCCCTTTTTTTTCCCCCTCCCCCCCGCCTGCTTTGGGAACATAGAATAAAATATGTTTCTTACATTGGTCTACGGTTTTCTCGACAAATCATTGTTATTATGCCTATGTGCACGCAAATTTATAACATATGACTATTTCCTGTGCATATTGGCTGCATTACTCGGTTTATAGGTTCAATTTATCCAAATTTAAATAATTCAAAGATCGTGTAGATAATGGTGAACTTAGCCAGTGAAGCCATGATGTCTAAAAAGTTACGGAAATCGAAAACTACGCGAAAGTGAACACCTAAAAATTGATTAATAATGTCTCAATTGCTTCGAAATAAATCGATTTTGTTTTGTTGATTTTGTTGATTATCGCCGAATTATTGAAATATTTGGTACATAGGCCGAATAAAGGAGCTAGGCAAACATTACATCCCGGTACCCTACTTGGTTCAAATGCGATGCACGCAAAGTTATTTTTTAACCAGTGAACGGGAACCAAACAGTAGTTAAATATACGATACAGATTTTTTTACAGATATTCAACAGTCAGATACAGATAAAAAAGATTTTTGGATGTAAGAATACAGATTGACCATGGAAAAAATGTGGCAACACTGCCGGTGAGCTGAAGGTAGAAGAGTGTTGCGTGTAGCGGGATCGCGCCGTGCTCGCGATTCTTTCAAAAAACTGCATACAATCAATTGCGCTGTGGTGTGTTGGTGATTTTTCCTCAAGCGAGCTCAGGTCCAAAGTGTCGTCGTTCGCGGGTATTGTGGGGGAAGGTAGTGTGTATTGTTTAGCAACCGTGTAAAGTTAGAGGTCATAAGCGAGTTTATTATTCTTATTGATTCTGTTTCCTGCAACAAAGTGCAAATATCTAGAACTAGATTTTAAAGGATAATACCACAACCGTGCCAAAGTGAATTTTGATTCGGTGTGCAGGCCTAGTTTGTAAATTAATCGGTGCAAGAAGAGTGTATTAGACACTGATATCATGTTACTACCGGAAGGTTTCCGACACTTCGGCGACGGCCGGGTTGATGTGGACGTGCAGGACGTGGCCATCTAGGACATCGAGGAGAGCCGGTTTGCAAAGCAACATATTATATATTTCTACCATATTTTCAAGACAATATCTAATATCCTGTTTTATTTTATTTTATTTTGTCTATTTTGTTTTGTTTTGTTTTTCTTTATGTTTGTCTATTTTCAGTCACATTTGAGCGGTCTATTGCTTTTGGCGGATGGTGTAGGTATGTACTTTCAGCGTATCGTTAACCAAAACGAACCCTGCACTGAAAATTAATTTTAGTTTATATTAGAAAATCAAAGGTAGCACTTACAAATCCATTCGTTGTTTTCTGCAACGAAACTGATTTGTACGTTCTATGAAGCTTCCTTCGTAATTAATGCCACACGCGCTACTGTCAAAAGCACGAAGCATTTGTTGAAACAGAAAGAACATTCGTTCATTGCGCAAAAACAATACAAAGAGCTACGAATATTTTACTACAAATTAAAAAGAAACGTTGAATCCGTGGTTGATCTCACTAGGCCATGGTGACACATGAGAAGATCCTTGATTAATGAGTATGAAGCTAATTTTTTATAAAATCTTCCTCCCACCCAACAAGATCAACAAGAACACGATTGGCTGGTCTTCACGAAATCCATTTCGTGCATTCTACAAAAAGGTGTTATGATAGCATTTCACCAGATAAAAAGCCATATGAATGTTTCATACAAAATACGAAACATTTGTTCTATGTACAAAATCCATGTTTACGGAACGAGTGAAAACATTTTTACGAAAATAAATTTTCAGTGTGCTGCTAACCCTTCCCCAACTATCCAACATCCCAGTGATTTCCCGTGGAAATGCAGAGGATTTCTCGGCTTCCTTCAAAACGAGTATCATGTCAACACGTTCCTTCCCATTCCCTACTTGGCCAGCATTCGGGCACGGCCGGCGCCGGTATTGCTTTATAATGGGTCACCAGTTTTTACACATTCAAGATGTATGTTAGTCCCAAACATCATCTGTTGGTTCTTTGTGCAAATACAGCTGATCTGGCAATAACGGAATTGCATCCGTGGGCGGTCAATCATGCTCATGCTCATGCTCCTAGGTGATGGCATTCCACGAACTTTGAACAACAACGAGTTGATGATCAGCTCCGGTCTTCCGTACAAAGTTTGCAGCGTATCAATAACGATGCGTACTGACGTTCGATTCAGCCAAAAAAAACCTGACGGCTTCTATAGCATTTCCCCTTAGGCAGCGTTGCAGCCGCAGCAGATTTTCTCCGTCCAAATATCCGCACATTTCCGTTGAATTCCGGTAACTGCTCAGAAGTAGTGGCCACTCGACAGGGTCACCCGAAAAGGTAGGAAGGTCCGTTGGGACGACATGTCTTGCTGTTAACTGTTGTGAACTGGGTCCGTTGAACGATTGTCGCTGAATTTGGGCTGACGTTTAAACGATTTGAGAAACAACGGGTGAAAGGAAGCTCGTCACTGTAATTGCCGGTTGGCTACGAACCGGACAACTCCACAACGGTGGCGCTTGTAGATGCTGTAATGATGAAGGTGCTAGTGGATCTGTTGATATTCGCAGGTTCTGTTGCAAGCGTTCCATTCTCTCTTCAAGTTCCATAAACTCTAGGATGATATTTTCTACCGATGATGACGATGAATCTATGATATCGGCTACTGCATTTGCTGGAACTAATGAAGGAAGATCTCGTACGGTTGAAGAAAGGCCACCCACGGCTGCTGAAGATCATCGTGATTCACCGAAACTTATGGGTATCCGAATGTCCGGCACTGGGACTACTGTTGACCAGTAGTGGTTAGTTTGGTACCTGTACTAGCAATAGTAGTCGAAACTGGTTGGTTCTGAAGCCAATCTGCTATTCTCCGTGCGCCACGACTTGATCGGTGACTTTTCACGCTACCAGGATCCTCCTGCTCATCCAACTGCGAAAACAACAAATCGTATTTTTTCGCAAGAAATTGCTGCTCTAACTGAAAAGTCTTCTCTCTTCGAGATTTCTCCCTCCCTCTGCTCCTCATCAGCCAGCTGTTTTGCATGCAATTGTTTTTCCTCTTCTAAGCGCAAGTGCTGTTCTTGCTGCACGAGTGCTTGAGGTTGATGATCTACACGATCTACTGCCATGTGAGACAATAGCTCTTTGTGTGCATGCTTTGCAGATGAAATGGCGATCTTCATCAGCAATACTATCATTCACACCAGCACACGAGTAGTGGTGATAGATGAAACATCGTTCGCATTCCTACATACTGCCGGCGTCCGGCTGGGCACACGGGCACTTATGCTCGATTGATTTGGCCACGTTTCGTCGGTTTTGCGACATTATACCAGCAGGATTCCACTGAGATCTATCCATTTCCTTGATTAGAAATCTTAAAGTTTGTTGGAGAGGCACAGATTTGTTCGGATTCCCACAGCGAAACTCACGGCTACGGTAGAGCTTGCTTTGAGCTGTAATTCAATTGTATTAATTGGTGATTATAAATTCAGGTTTTTTGCATTTAGTAACTTACATTTCTAGTCCGTTTTAAGGCTTCATATTGTGTCATTCGAATATGGCGTGTTTCATTATCATTGACGAAATGTTTGATATGTGTAATAAGAGATCATATGATACAAAACTAAAGAATTTAACCAATCTTAAAAAGTTTTATAATGGCGCTGTAATGAATGAAAGAGAGTGAGCCCGGAGAGAATCTTTCAATCATAGATTCGCCCTAATGAAAAAAAAAACCCGAGAATTATTACTTTTGCGATTATTATCAATATTATCATTCAAATACTATATCTACCACATCAGTATGTCATTTGTCGTCTTCTGACATTATCATATTTGTTCCAGATATTGCCGCAGAGATGGCGCTGCAGTCTATATTTGCCATATGAAGGAGAGTAGTCGTCCTGGGTAAAGTTTCTCAGCATGTCATTTGTCGTCTTGTGAGATTATCACATTAGTTCCAGATCTTGCCGCAGAGATGACGGATTGGCAAATATATACTGCAGCGCCATCTCTGTGGTACGATCTGGAACTAATGTGATTATTTCAAATGTCTTAGTCTTACATTTTCAAAAACTTTGCCCAAGACGGCAACTCTCTAGAGCTTCTTTTGGCAAAGATAGAGTGCAGGGCCATCTCTGCAGCATGATATGAGCTAAAATGATAACATCAAAAGACGATTCATTACGTACTGAGAAACTATGCTCTAGACGCCAATTCTCTACAATGAGTCTGGAATGTTTTATATGCATTTCTGTTAACACAGCCAAACTAAAACTTCCTTCCTTTTTTAGTAAATTCCCGGGACACAATGTTACCGGAACCAGTTTTTTTTTTCAGACAAAAACCTTTCAAATGGTTCATAAACATTGACTCTAAGTTAAAATTTCGAAATTCTATTTTTTTTAAAAATAAAATATTGACCCTAATGTTTAATATGTCACTTTTTTTGTACAACCACCTTAGACTGATTAAAAAAAAAATTCATGCAAAAATGAAGAATTCCGTGAAATATTGAAAGTCAGAAAATTTCAGCCCGATTGGTTTAAAAATAAAAAAGATAGCGTACATTGAAGTTGGGTTAGAATTGACCCCAATATCTTAGGAAGGTTCTTTTAAATATTCATACAGTGATACAATTTCATATTCGTACACTAGTAGCGAATTTAAACAACTCTCTCTCATTCATGTTTTCAATATTATTATTTCGAGGTTATGCGTCTATGTAATAGTGTGGTCTTTACCATTCATCAGTACTATTTCATAACTGTCAAATTGTCTTTAATGTGCGGATGCGCGTTGATTTATCTTGTAAACACTGAAAATATACACAAAACCGTATTCGTACAGCCGTGGTTTTCGGTAAAGTGCTCCAATTTATCAGCGGTTTTCCTTGTTGGTTGACCTTTGTTAGGTAAATACATGCTGTAAGTACGGAACGGAACTGATTTACATAGTGATTTTCGTTATGTTTGTAGTTTACGGCCACAATGGCAAGGAAAGGCAAACATACCGCTATTATAGAGCGAGAGCTCGTCATCACGCACCACAAAGACGGAAAATCCCTCCAAGAAATATCAAACTTGGTGAAAAGACCAAGATCAACCGTCCAGTACATCATAAAACGGTTTTTAGAGGAGAAAAGGATCGTCGGTGCACCAAGGAATGTGAACAGAAAAAAACTGACACCGCAAGATGAACGCTTTGTGATGAGAAAAATTAGAGAAAATCCGAAATCTTCTGCTGTCGACATCACGAAAGAACTTAATCAGCAAAATAAAGTGAAGGTTTGCCCGGAAACAGTCCGTAATGTGCTAAGAAGGAACAACTTTAATGCAAGGGTGCCTAGGAAGAAACCGTTCATCAGCCAGAAAAATAAAATACTTCGATTTGACTTTGCTAAACAGCACGAGAACACCCCAACATCTTATTGGGAAGATGTTGTATTCGTAGATGCGTCGAAATTCAACATATTTGGCTCAGATGGTCGAAGGTTTGTTTGGCGGAAGCCGAATGATGAGCTGAATGTGAAAAATCTAAAAGCAACGGTTAAACATGGTGGAGGTGGGGTGATGGTATGGGGGTGTATGTCTGCTAAAGGTGTAGGCAATTTGGTTTTTATCGATGGTATTATGGATCAAAATGTTTACTTGAACATTTTGAAGCAGAATTTGAAACAAAGTGCCTGTAAAATGGGATTAGATCAAGGGTACAAGTTTTACCAAGACAATGACCCAAAACACAAAGCACTTAAAGTTCGTACGTGGTTACTTTACAATTGCTCAAAAGTTATCGATACTCCGCCCCAATCTCCTGACATCAATCCCATTGAAAATCTATGGGAATATTTGGATAAAAAAGTGAGAAACCATCATATTTCGAACAAAAATGATCTTAAGAAGTGCTTCATGGAAGAATGGACAAACATTCCTCCCGAATACACCAAAAAACTCGTTGACAGCATCCCAAAACGATTAAAAGCTGTTATAACGAGCAAGGGTTACCATACAAAGTATTAAATCTCAAAATTGATTACAATCTCCAAAGTCGCGTAAATATTAATAATACTGTACGAATTTGAATTTGCCCGAATTTTGGCATATGTTTCAAACTTTAATCATTTTAAGTGGAATGATAGTTATTTTTTCAAAAACGAATTATATGTATTAAAACTCACATTTCATACTTTAAATATATGTAAATAAAGTTTCATAAAATCTACTCGTTTTCCTTCATATCGAAAAAGAAATGATTGGGGTCGTGGTGTACGAATTCGGATTTGAATCACTGTAGTTGTCCAATAACAATAGTTCTACTAAAGATTGTACTCCAAAAAAATGCAACACTTTCTTTTGTGCAAACATTTTTTTTGCATAAATAAAAATTGAAGTAATATTGGGTAAACTATCTTAGAAAGTAATGAATACCTGAGCAAAATCTGTCAAGTAGTTATCGAGATTGCTTCCGAGCAAGAAGTGCCTTGACAAAAGATTATGGGCGCGGTCGTGGAAAATCCAGGCCAGTCCTACAGGCGGATCGCGAAACAGTTGGAAATCGACAATTCGACCGTGTTCCGTGTGGTAAAAACGAGCAAGGAGACCCAGACAACCCAGCGGCGAGCTGGCAGCGGAAGAAAAGCGAAGACGTCCGACGGACAACACAAGGAAGGTGAGGGATTACTTCTAGAGCAATCCGAACCATTCGATTCGGGACGTGGCCAAGAAGGTCAATTCTTCGGTCTGGTTCGTCCAGCAGACAAAGAAGCGGGCCGGACTTCATGTCTACAAGGTAAGGAGGGCGCCTAACCGAACCGATAAACAGAATACGGTGGCCAAATCCCACGCCAGGAAACTGTACCGAGAGTGGTTGGAGTAGCCGAAATGCATCGTAATGGACGACGAGACGTACATTAAAGCGGACGCCAAGCAGATCCCCGGCCTGGAGTTTTTCGTCAGCAAGTCCCGCCTGGATGTTCCATTGAAGTTCCGGAAGAAGAAGGTCGACAAATTTGCTACGATTTACTTGGTGTGGCAGGTGATCTGTTGGTGCGGCAAATTCAGCAAGCCGTACATAGTCAAATATATGAAGAAGAATGCCTCCAGAAGCGCTTGCTGCCATTCTTTCGGTCCCACGAAGGTGACACTCTGTTTTGGCTTATTCCGTCTCGAATGAACTAAAACGTTGTTCGCTGGATCTGGCATCGTGTCGTTAAGCAAAACCGGCGATGGTACAAGTGGTACGATGCCAACGATGTTGTTTTTGTGCCATCCGCCAAACTCGCCAGAGCTTCGCCCTATAGAAAAATTTTGAGCGATTATGAAGGGTAAGCTCCAGAAAACAGGGAAGGTCTTCAAAAACAAGGATTTGAAGAAAGAGTGGATGAAAGTGTGTAAAAAAGATGACGCAAGTGTTACACAGGATTTGATGGGTACAGTTAAGTCCATGGTGCCGGCATTTTGCCTAGGAGATGAGGTTGAATAAACTTTGCAATAGCATAGCTTCTATGTGTTTATTTATTCCCTGAGAGTTTAAAAATATCGGACTTTAAATGAACTTTTGGTGATTATTATATATAACCTAGATAACATCTGAATCTAGCCTGTTGTATGAAAGATTGCAAACATTGTTGTATGGTGCATGAAAGATTGCAATCAATTCCGTTGTTTACGCTTCCTTTGGCTTGGAATTCAACGAGGAGAAATTTTACGCGCCTGTTAAAATTCATTATTTTTTTCTGTGTTCGTTATTGCTAGAACCAGCTGTAATTACACAAAGAACCAACAGATGCTACTTGGGGCTACCATACATTGTCAATGGGTGAAAAATGGTGATATCAGTTTCAGACCCGCCAGAATGCAGGTCAAATTAGGAATGTGTAGGAATGTGATGACGTGGTTTTTGCTTTGTTGGAAGCCGAGGAATCCTCTGCACTTGAACGAGAAATCATTCGGATGTTAGTTAAGAAGGATGAGTTGGCAGCATGGTTAATGTTGGTAAACGATACGCTGAATTCGCGCGACATTCAGTGGAGTACTTAAATTTAAGCACCCATTATTGCTTTGAACCGATTTATACCAACTGTAAGGATTGTATCGAAAATAAACTGGCAACGCTTATGAAGCACTCGCACATACACAAACATAAGACTATTGATCTGAGCCTGCTTATTCGACGCGTTCATCTGTCAGCAACTTGATCAGCCAGGAGCTGAACTTTCGGTAAACAGTGATCGTTTTCCAGATTCCGCGAATCGAAAAGAGTGTTAAAATTCAAGTGGTAGCGAAACAATCATCAACAAATTCGGGGAACACTACTCGTTCTTTGAGCTACCAAGAAGAGGAAGAAACCCTGGTCCAGCTGACAAACAGTTCCAGAATTCCAGGACTCCAGAACGCTTCCAGGACTGAAATTTCACACCGAAATTTGGCCAGAAAGTTCTCGTATGGCAGACAATATGTCCCTGCGACTTCAAATCATCGATTTTCTACACTTAAGGTTCTATCAATGCCGAAGTTTACCGTACTAAGTGTTTGCAGAAAAGGATGCTTCCGTTATACAAGCAGCACAAGGTTGCTACTTTGGTTTTTCCTGATTTGGTGTCAGCCCATTACGATAAAAATAATAGTACAATGTATGCAGGAAAATGGAGTAGATTTCATTGAGGAAGGCATCAATCCTCCCAATTGCACACAGCTTCTTCCAATTGAACGCTAATGGGTTATCGTCAAGCGCAACTTCGAGAAGAGAAAGAGTGCAAGACCATGGAAGAGTTCAAAAAGAATTGGTCTGCGGCTTCCATAAAATGCGACAAAACTTCTCATGAACCTCATTTCTCCCGGAAGAGTTGGGTTTGCTGACTCCGCTTCTGTCTGTCACGTTCCATATTCTGACGGGCAGCTTGACGCAGCTTAAGTGCCCGCGCTGTGTTCTTCTCTTCCAGCACCTGCTGACATTCTTAATCGAATCACTCGTTCTGTCGGCTTCGTTCCACGTAACCTAAGACGTTCTCCTGTACGCTGCTCATAGCAGTTTTCACGGTGTTCCAATAGTCCTCGAGAGGGCCTTCGTCGAGCTCGTCTTCTTTCGGTAGCGCAGTATAGCGCGATTACGTGTAGCCTGCGGTGACGTCAGGTTACCTCAGTCGCGCGAAATTGTACCGTGGCGGGCGTTGGTATCGAAAACTTTTCACTAGGGAAAGTTTTGGGCGCATCTTAACCATCACTAGGTAGTTGTCCGAAACGATGTTGGAACTTCGATAGGTTCTGACGTCGATGATGTCTGAGAAGTGCGACCATCTATGAGAAAGTGGCCAGGAGCTCCACTGTGATGCTGCTGATTAATAGTCCCGTGCACCACCAGGACTATTAATTACCACCAATCAACACCAACAAGATGGTAGCTCAGCCGCTTCTAACATGGAGGACAGACGCTGCTTTGAGCCGTCCTTGGCCGGGAAACAAACGCTCGATTGTAGTTCATTTAGCGTTACCTAGGCTGCACAACGGGGAGGTGAACTATCTTACAGCCCAAATAACCTCTATGAACCGATTTAAACCAACGGTCAGGTTGCTGTTGGGCCTTTAATGATTTCATTTAAGAAAGGCGACAAGGATTTCGTACTATGTGGTACTTCACAGGCTCAGTTTTTGGGTAAAGATTTTGTTGATTCATTCATTTGTTTGTACTCGAGGCTGTTCAGATAAAAAGATCATGAGACCTAATTAATTTCTTTTGAGACCGATCAGCCCTTTATAATGAACAGTAGTTTTTTGGCCAGAGTGGGACTTCATTTGTTTACACTATGGACGAATGTACGTTTTGAGTAAACAAATGCCCTTTACTTTTCACTGCAAGCTTCATAAATATTTAATGCAAATCAATTTTGTTGCAGAAAGCAACCAATCGATTTGTGAGTTAATCGACATCATAAATAGTAGGAACTTAAGTTCTTTATGCATTAAAAACTGAAGTAACAATGCCAGAGAAGGGAATAACGCATTAAAAAATGCGAGCGGCCGGAACCAGGGGCTGTATTGCGGATCTCGAAACGAAAAACTTTTTCTCACAAGCGTTCGTACAAAAAGTCGTTCATTTTGAGCTACATAATGCCACCCAGGGCTTCCTTTCGATGCTCTCGCTTTTCTCCAGAGGGGATTTTTTTTTTCAGGATGGTATGGAAAATCTGCAACCAGACACCTGAAGAACTCAGTGTAAGGGGATGAGGGTTCCAATTCCTCAACCCACAAAAAACCCACCCGTGCCTTAAGCCCTGGACCCTCCCCAGGACCACCTTTCGGTATTACTTCGGGGAGGGGGCTATTGTGCTTGTTAAGCACCCACTATGTCTAACTACTTAGGGCTTTAGTAGTTAGGTGGTCCCTGCGACCTGCCGTTGGTCGTTTCGCCATTTTTGTTGGAGATCAAGGACAATCTAGGAGGCTGCTATACATACCGCGTCCCATATGTCCCGGTCTTGGCACATCCTCTGGACCAGATTACCCGGAGTCGTGTCGTGACCGCTTACGGCTATCATGCCGGATCTCGCGCCGTCAAAGCGAGGACATGTGAAAAACATATGTTCCGCAGTTTCCTCTACTCCCGCGCAGTTGGTGCATACGGAGGAATGTGCATGCCCATCTTTGTGCAGATATTGTCTGAAACAGCTGTGGCCGGACAAAATCTGCGTTAAGTGGAAGTGCACTTCACCGTGTGTGACGACTCTCGAGCTGGGTGTCGCGCCTTTGGCGCTGGGCTTAGCAAAGGGGCCTCTCTCTTTGCGACGAGCCGGAGTTGGCCGCGAGGATGGACCCTCAGACCCCGCCGCCACGTTCGCGTATGTTCGCTTCCCTGTGGGGGCGTTTGACACTATCTGCTTCTTAGAAGCGCCTGGTGCCGTTTCGCCCGATGACAACCTAGCCCGCTTGGAGGTCCCCGCCCCCATGGTAGATGGGGTGGACTCTCCGACCGAGACGAATTCTTCCGTCTTGGTTTGCTTCGAGGCTATCTCCCTCGCCCTTTCGGTGGCTGCTAGCCGTGCCAGCTCTTTGGCTCTTTGCTCAGCTAGGAGCTTGACCTCTAGCTCTTCCCTCTCCTTGCATGCAGCCTGCACTGTCATGCGTTAGGCTACAAAGCTCAGTTTGAGGTCCTTCGCAATGTTGTTACGCGATGACGGAGACAACCTGTGCCGCGGGAACCTCGCCATTTCCTGCTCGGTGTCACCTGGCTGTACTGAGGGAGACGACACAGGAGCCAGCCCGAATACAATGGTATCGCTCGTTATTCTTTTCGCAGCCAGTTGCCATAATTGGGGTTTTACTGGCATCAACCCCAATGCGCCGTATGGCGCTCCCTCCGTAGTTCGTTTAGCCATTAAGGGGAGCTTAACGTTTCCAAGGTGCACCACGGGGAGGCGAACTACATTCACACTTCTCCAGAGGGGATAGGATGTTGTAAATGCCAGATCGGCTTTATCCGGCGGACATGAAGTGCCTTCGGATGTCGAAGGATGTCGCTTCGGAATGGAGTTGCCAGTACGAACAAACCATCAAAAGTAGTTGCTTGAATGCTTTTGCCATGGCTGCTGCAAATCAACTGATAACGCTGTTGATTTTATTCTGTACACAACAGGGTTCCTATGGTTGAAATGCATAGGTGAAGTCATCCCCAGGTGACAGGATAATCGTATAAAAAATATTCAAAATCAGTCCATTTTTTTAAATGGCCATGCTCTGCAGAAGTGTTTTTATTTTCAATTCTAGTAGATGTTTGTAATGCTTCAAAGTAGGCCACCATAATGCAGTGAGTTTCCGATTCAATGTCTTAAATCGTCTAGAGAAGTACATCTTGCTCGAATCGTGAAGTTAATCCAAAAATGAGGAGATGAGAACTTCTTTAATAACCTATGATACCAAAACGAGGTTTTTACGGGACAACCACACGCAAGCTCCAGTGTGTGCACGGTGATAAACTGTCGTAATGAAGTTTACATGGACGAGCAATTATTTCGTTGTTGCTGACATCGATCTTCATCCATGCAATTTGAATCTCAATCATTTTGGCCTCTCCAGAAGAAATAAGCAAAGCAGCACAGCATATAGGGTCAATAGTGTTACAACTCGTGATTTCCCGCAGTGCCCATTGTCGAATCATCGGATATATCTTATTGCACAATTCACCAAAGAGCAGCATTCATCACATGATATTTGTCATCCATTTTGATAAGTTGGACAACCTTTTAAATTCTTCGATGCTGGGCGAATGTTGAGATCAATCGATTTACAGATTTGCTGTAATTGAAAACTGAAAATTTTACATTTCGTAGCACGTCAACATGCGACATGCAGGAGAACCAATTCTACTTATTCATGTAACGATAAAATCACCATCGAATTTAAAACTCGAATGAACTTTTCATATCCCGTCATGGATTCAACACTCAATTTTTGACTGCACGAAACAACTTTCCAAGTGCAGACAAATCCACCCACTGTAGCACTAAGATCAACTACCGTTCATCATTCTTCGCAGTCCACCCACGCTATTCGGACAAGTGCATCATCGTCATCATCACCGCCACCAGCGCTACCTTCTCGAATAGGAAAGAAGTCCCGCCATTCACTGTTTCATGAAGTTGTTTATAAACCCTTCTTGAAAGTTCTTTTCTTCGGGCGGACATGGACCGGGCAAACTTGGTAGCGCTGAGACAGTGCTTTTACCATTGAGCTGCTTGCCGCCGACTTCCGCAACGAACGAACAAACGCCCAGGTCTGGCCACCAGTCAAGCATGCAACCAGCGAACCGTCCATCAACATCAATCTCACCGTCGAAAGTTTGCTCCTAGACGGGTTGCTTCTTTTTGCATTTTGCTTTCTTTGAAGGTAGTTAGGTGCCTAGCGCCATAAACACTGCTTGCTTGGATGGAAAACGGTGGCGCGCCCGTTCCTCAGACATAGGACTCCCAGATGGGGATGGGAATTTGAAAAATCATAGTTGAAGTTACAGTCACCCTATTAGACATTGACTGATAGAGCGTTCGGAAGACAAAGCAGCGTGGTTTGCTCCACTCCGTCGTCGGTTGGTTGGTGGTTGAACTGGCTGACCTGGGGAATGTAGGAAAGTCAGGTAAAATTTCACCCCACGAAAGTAATAAAATTGCCTTTTGCAAGATTTTACCACTTTGATAAGCCCAGCAGACTGAATCTGCAAGTGCATCACAGACGCTTCAACTTGTGCAAGGGCAACTTTCCGTGAAGTTTTTTCTTCTTCTTCTATTACATATTTGACACCCCTTCAGCGAACAAATACACTCGCAAGACTAACAAAAAAAACAAACCTCTTCCAAGTGAACTTTTACCGTGAGGTTGCAAAATGTTACCGAAGGCGGTCGCAGGAGAAACGTGACAGGTTTGCGATGGTCTCGCTATGATTGTGGAAATTGTTTCGAGTCGTAACGAAAATTGCCCATGATTCCCGGCTCGGCTTGCTGACTGACGATGTTGACGCGATGAACGACGATGGGTTAGATGATCTTATCAGATGAAAGGTGTAACAAGAAAGTTACCCTTTCGAGAGGAAGAGAAAGCTTACGTTGTTGCTTCCCATGAGATGTCGTTTAAACTTTTGCATATATTAAATTTGAGTTTGATAGAATCAATGTTCTTTCCACAACGTTTCGGTTTTAATCTCTCTACAATTTTTTTTCCGAGCTAACAAACGAGCCTGCAAACTGCATATCACTCGCTCAACGCAACACCAAACGACAACAATTCCTAGGTTTGCGGTTATGTCTGGTGATGATGGACGATCCTTTCTTCCCTTTTTTTTTTTCGTCGGCCGGACACACTGCATCAGGAGTAATTGCCAACCAAGCAAATTGTTTGCCCAGTAATCCACCCCATCAATTGAATTTGAGATGACGCTGCTGCTGCTGTTGCAGGGCTGGACGAAACCATTCTCTGTGGCAAGCTAATCTCCTATCTCCCGCAGAGCCAAACCGTTTCCACTTCTGTCTCTGAAATGCCATTCGGAACAAATCGTCGGAACATAAATAACCTATTATTACCTCAACCTGCTACTCCACCAGTCCATGGCCATGTACTCAGCAGCTCACATGGAAGGACGAACATGGACTCTATCTCCACTTCCAAATAAATCTAACCTGAAAAATCCGCAGGATAAATAAATTGATTTTGGAAATTGCAAGTGGGGACTGAACAAAAATTCCCGGGAAATATCCTTTCCGAGAAGTTTAGACCATCGCCGCAATTCTGCAATTGACAGTTATTCTATTAAATTTTGCAACGAAATTGGGGAGGCGTGAATGGGCAGTTGGAGTGTTTGGTGGCTCGATACCATCGTACAACGCATGCCAAACCTATGTCCAAGCGGTGGGTGCTCTTTTATGTTGATGTCAACGTGTACAGGTACAGGAACCCAGAGCTGGATGGTAAATTGAACAGCTAGACGGGACACTGACGTGACAGGGAGTAAATTAAGCGTGCAAAGATGGAACGTGCTCTTTTGATGGCGATGATGGTCGTCGTTAGTCTTTGGGAAAGTGTCAAAAGAGTGCCTTTGAAGTAGCAAACATTTTCCCGTTCTTGTGTCGTAAAATTTAATGAGATTTTGCAGAAGTTTCCTATTTGATAATTTTGCTCATTTCGTTTAATATTTTCGATAAGACACAGTATATTGAGGCAAGTTTTGAAATGTTAGATCCCCTGTGCTAAGGATTCTAAAGGTCAAAGTGTAAACAGCTTCCAAGTAGTCTTCGCTGTTACAAGCAGGCTTACTCAAACGTAACGTTCTTTTACAGCTGCGAAAATATCGTCTACATAGCGTCTCCAGAATCGGGGAAGAGATTTTCTTTTTGAAAATCTACCTCAAAGTCGCTCATGAAAGCGTCTCCCACAGTTAATTCAATTGTTAAACTCGCAACATAGAACAGTTTACACTAGAGAAAGAAAATGATGGAAAGCTTCCTTTTCTTGATCTGATAATCAGCAGGAACATCGATATTCACATTCAATTATTCAATTAAATGCATAATATCTCAAGAATATATTGTCAAGCTCTGTTCTGTAAAAATCGAAAAATTTATATATCTAAAAATCCTGAAAATCTAAAAATTTAAAAATCTAAAAATCTAAAAATCTGAAAATCTAAAAATCTAAAAAAAAATCTAAAAATCCAAAAATTTAAAAATTGAAATATCTAAAAATTTAAAAATTTTAAAATCTAAAAATCTAAAACAAGAACTAAAAATCTAAAAATCGAAAAATCGAAAAATCTAAAAATCTAAAGATTTTAAAATTTAAAAATCTAAAAATCTAGAAATCTAAAAATCTAAAAATCTAAAAATCTAAAAATCTGAAAATGTAAAAATCTAAAAATCTAAAAATCTATATATCTAAAAATCTTACATTCTAAAAATCATTAAATTTAAAAACAATATCCAAATATCTCAATATTTAAAAATCTAAAAATCTAAAAATCTTAAAATCTAAATATCATAAAATTCAAAAATCTCATTATCTAAATATCTCAAAATATAAAAATCTTCAAATTCTAAAAATATAAAAATCTTTAAATTCTAAAAATATAAAAATCCAAAAATCTAAAAATCTAAAAATTAAAAAATCTAAAAATCTTAACATCTAAACATCTAAAAATCTGAACATCTAAAAATCATAAAATTTAAAAACAATATCTTAATATCTCAGAATTTAAAATCTAAAAATCTAAAAATCTAAAAATCTAAAAATCTAAAAATCTAAAAATCTAAAAATCTAAAAATCTAAAAATCTAAAAATCTAAAAATCTAAAAATCTAAACATCTAAAAATCTAAAAATCTAAAAATCTAAAAATCTAAAAATCTAAAAATCTAAAAATCTAAAAATCTAAAAATCTAAAAATCTAATAATCTAAAAGTCTAATAATCTAAAAATCTAAAAATCTAAAATTCTAAAAATCTAAAAATCTAAAAATCTAAAAATCTAAAAATCTAAAAATCTAAAAATCTAAAAATCTAAAAATCTAAAAATCTAAAAATCTAAAAATCTAAAAATCCTGAAAATCTAAAAATCTAAAAATCTAAAAATCTAAAAATCTAAAAATCTAAAAATCTAAAAATCTAAAAATCTAAAAATCTAAAAATCTAAAAATCTAAAAATCTAAAAATCTAAAAATCTAAAAATCTAAAAATCTAAAAATCTAAAAATCTAAAAATCTAAAAATCTAAAAATCTAAAAATCTAAAAATCTAAAAATCTAAAAATCTATCTAAAAATCTAAAAATCTAAAAATCTAAAAATCTAAAAATCTAAAAATCTAAAAATCTAAAAATCTAAAAATCTAAAAATCTAAAAATCTAAAAATCTAAAAATCTAAAAATCTAAAAATCTAAAAATTTAAAAATCTAAAAATCTAAAAATCTAAAAATCTAAAAATCTAAAAATCTAAAAATCTAAAAATCTAAAAATCTAAAAATCTAAAAATCTAAAAATCTTGAAATCTAAAAATCTTGAAATCATAAAATTTAAAAATCTCAATATCTAAATATCTCAAAATCTAAAAATCTTTTAATTCTAAAAATACAAAAATTCAAAAATTTTAAAATCTAAAAATCTAAAAATCTAAAAATCTAAAAATCTAAAAATCTAAAAATCTAAAAATCTAAGAATCTAAAAATCTAAAAATCTAAAAATCTAATAATCTGAAAATCTAAAAATCTAAAAGTCTAAAAATCTTGAAATCTTAAAACATAAAAATTTGAAAAGTTAAAAAACTAAAAATTTAAAAATCTAAATATCTAAATATCTAAATATCAAAAAATCTATAAGAATTTGAAAAATAAAATAATATGCAAAAGTTTTTAGAAATATGAGAATATAATATTCCTAAACTAAAAGAAATATGTTTATACCCGGCCACAACATTCTTTTTTTTAAACTCTGTGAATCTTCGGGCAAAATATGTGCGCAATTAGTTTAAGAAAACCCCCTTGACAATAATTAAAGAAAACCTGCCAAACCCCTCATTTGCTCTATTTTAAAATCTGGAAATAAAAAAAATACAAATATCTAAAATAATTGCGATTGAAAAATTTTAGAATCAAAATCAGTGGGGTTGTGTTTAACACACGGCCGGTTGACGTAGACTACGTTAACCCGTTTGATTATTTTCGTAGTGTACTGTTCTAATGGGACGTTGGGTTAGCATAAATAAGTGAGAAAGTATGTTAGAACATGCTATGAATCGCTTCTTAGAAATTATTTGGCAGCCGTGGAAAGGGACGTTTGGTTTGAATGTTAGTATGATGAAAGGGCAACAATTGTGCTGCCTGTAGTGATTGTGTTGATATGATCGACCAGCTGGAGATCATTATCCATACCGCGTAATCTCGAAAATTTATCGATAAATGATAAAGCTTTAAGAGTTCACACTGTTTCAGTTATTTTTTAATGTTTTTTTGACCTCGACCCTTGCCGTAAGGCCTAGTCTGATAAAAATGGCGTTGATGTTTGTCCTCATAGATCGTTAGACCAGCATTAGATAGTTAGTATGTTAGCAAAAATCTATTGTACATTCCTTAGAAAGCATTTGAAAAGTATTTGCACTTTGTCAAGTTGGTTGACCACTTGATTTTATTTCCCTCCTCGAGTTTAAGGCCCTTCTCTAGCTTTCCGACCAGTAGTTAGCAACGCATTGCCTCTGGTTGCTTCCAGTTTCGCCCGATAACCTCAAGTTCGCTCGGCATCGGTACATGGTCAATTCGGAGGATTTTTCGAATGTTCGATCTTAAAGCGTTTCCGAAATTTGCGTTGGCATCAAAACGAATAGGCATTGCACTTATTCACCCTTTCACAGTTTCTCAAAACTTATTTCTCCCTAGAAGTGAAACGCTATCCAACGCGAATCGTTAACACAATAGAATAACTATTCATAACAGTACTCATTAAAATGTGCATGTTCGAAAATCAAAACATTGCCCGTGATAGGGAATTTCTTGAAACATGCCAGAACGTAACATTCTTTAAAATTTTCATGCACCGATTGATGAATATGTATGCGAAATATACTAATCTTTTATTTGTAAAACTTAATATACCTGAGTAAATAGAATGGCAATCGTATAAATTTCTTGATTAGAGCAGTCTCAAAAATAAATCAATCAAGAAACAATCAAATTATTAGCGTCCGTTGTTTAAATTTTTCGTGACGGTAGCCATTTGTAAATTGTACAAAATGCTCAAGGTATGCAACAAAGAGAAAACTAATATTGTTTTAGCCACCGCTGTCAGCCAATCGGTAAGAACCAAACATTCAAATCAAACAAACTCTCTCAAAATTAAATTGGTCGTCCTGAAAAGGACGGATTTGAAATGGCCCGCATTTGAATTAAAACCCTCTCTGCGCCTTACCTAAAGATGTCTAACAAATATCACACACACATAAGCACTTTATTTCGCTCCTCACCGGCTGGCTACAAAGACATTATCTACCAAATATGACACACACACACACACACACACACACACACACACACACACACACACACACACACACACACACACACACACACACACACACACCCACACCCACACACACACACACACACACACACACACACACACACACACACACACACAAGCACCTTATTTCGCCCCTAGTAGTAGCACCCACCGGCATATTTGCCCAAGCAACCGACTGCCTAGCACACCACAGCATAATGTATGGCTGCCTAGCAACGGTTGCCTAGCCAACGGCTTGGTAACAACAAACTGCAGTGCAATCAGCTGCCTGACCAATTGGTAGGTCGCCAGTGCACTTTCTATGGTGCTTGCCACAGCCTGCTGCCTAATCCAAATTAGCGTCTTGCCGCTCCGCTGAATGAAGCTAGTGTACCCTCCAGGGTACATGCTATCGCCCGGCGCCAGCTGCCAATCAATACTGGCTCGATGCTCCGCACAGCTTCAGTACTGCAACACGAATGAGAAAATTTGCGAAAGTGTACCCGTTTTATATCGTTCACTGCTACATATGAGACCTCCCTTGCTTACATTTGAAATCTGTGATAGTAAAATTGAGTGCATTGAGTAAATTTACTCTGAAAAATCGGCATTATAAGACATCACCTCATATTTTGGTTATTTTCAATAGCTTGAAATTGTTAACAGATAATGTTTGATAGTTGAATTGATATGCGAGAAAATTTCCAATCGATTGATGTAAACATCTTGAAAATCTATTGAGCATTTATGAATTTATTAGCGTTTAATTTGTAACGATATTTCGTGACGGTCGCTGATTATTAGATTTTCAATTTACACCCTACCCTTCCCGTAAGACGTAGTCTACGTCAAAAAATAAATATTTAAAAAAATCCAAATTACTTTAAAGTAAATATAGTAAGGAGCTAAGAGATCAAAAATTGAATCAATTAACGATTGCATTGAAAAATATGGATTGCCGATTTTTCGTGGGTTTACCTTCACCCTCACTGACAAAACTACCCATGCAGCATCAATCATAGTAACCCATGAGTAAGCAGACAAAATTTGACAGCTCTATCAGTCAAACTCTAACCGTGATGGCAAAAACAGTGAAACATCTCCGTTCAGAAGTGTTCGCGTTCAAAGAACGGCACCCCGCCGCGTCGAAAACGGACATCGTGCGGCGCTCTGTGGACGCCGGATATGCCCGTTCAGGCATCTACAACATTTTGTACTATTAGAGAACAATCAGAGCATCGAAAGAAAGCCCGGTTCCGGACGGCCGACGACCCTGAGCGACAAGAAGCTCCAAAGGAAGAGGACGACCGAGAGAAAAGTGGCTACATCGCTGCGTGCGCTTGGTCGGTTCAACCGGCCTAACAGTGAAAAAGTACCTGGCGAACATGAACATACATGTCAAGAAGTGGAAGTCACGTCCACTGGTTTTGTAGCTGCAGGCAATGACGCAGCGGCAGTGGCTGAATAAGATGGTCAACTCGATTTTCCCGGCGAATCGCGACGTGGCGGTGGGGATGGACGACGAGACCTATCTCACCCTGGATGGCAACGACTGGCAGGGCACTTCGTATTTTAGTTCCCCCACGAAGGAAGTGAGCTCCGAGGTGAAGTTCATTTCACACACCAAGTTCCCCAAGAAGGTGCTGCTGTGGCTGACAATCAGCGAGAAGGGGATGTCAAAGCCGCTCTTCTTTCGCTCCGGACTGACCGTGAACGGGGAAATTTATAGTACGAAATGCCTGCCGGAAGTTGCGTCGTTCATCAAGAAATACCATAAGGGTTAAGACGCGGTGTTCTGACCGGATCTGGCGTCGGCCCACTACTCGAAGCGATCGTTGGAGGAGACGGAGCGGCTGAATATCGATGTGGTGCCTAAGTCGACGAACCCGCCCAACGTCCCCCAGCTGCGTACCATCGAGAATTTCTGGGCCAACCTGAAGCGTAAGATCTACTCCAACAATTTTGTCGTGAAGACTGAGGAGGAATTGATAAATAAAACGAAGAAAGAACTCAAAAACATGCCTACATGTATGTTTTCGTCCGCCATGATGAATGTTCCGGTTAACTGCCGGAAGGCCGCTCGCAAGGGCGTAGCATTTTTTTGCAAGTAAGGTTAAATAATTACCTTTCATGGGAAATTTATCAAAAGCAATTATCTGTCTTAGCTTTTTTTTTATCATCTTCAGGAAAAAGTTCATTTTTGTAATGCAAACGTTAGGAGTGAGAGCACTCTTAAAAGACGCGCTTCTTTATCGGTCAACACCGAATTTATTGCAAAAAAAAACAATGACTCCAATACTGACCATGCAACAGAACCCTAGTCCTTCACATCAACCTATAGAACATCAAATATAAAATGAGAATTCACATAAATGAAGACTAACCATGTTTTCCTAATTTCAAGCTTCATATGTAGCTCAATCTTAGAAATGCCCCTTTCAACAAGACGTTCAATGTAAAAAGGACTAATATAGAATGTATGTTCCTTGGACTACAAATACAAATATGTTCTTTAGCTTGAAATTCGGACTACAGTTTAGTGCGAGATCTGATACCCCGTGAAGCAACACAAAAAGGTAATCTACCAGCGTTACGAGTTCCAAAGAGACGGGTAAAATTTTCTGCAAAAATATCCGTCAAGTCAAAAACCTATAGTTAACTGAAGTTCAGAATTGCCATCAGATTCTGGTCATTAAGCAGGTTTTTGTTTTCGAAAAGCTTGTTGGATAGATCGATAATTTTTAGTATGTTCAGAATGCTAATACTACGTGGGGCTATAACAGCTGTAATATTGAAATGAAACACAATCCGCAAACAGTGGCCATTTAGCGCCTGATATGAAGAGAGAAGTAATGATACTATTTTTAAATTTTAAATGAATAAGAAAATGCAACAATAAGCCAAACTGATTTGTGTATTGAAGATGCTCACATTATTTTTATGAGACTCAAATTCATCAATAAAATACGAAATAATCCAATAAATTGGCGTTCAAAAGTTTTTTTAAAATATTGTTGTTGATATAAACTGTCATGTTGTAAGCAAAAGTATCATATTATATTTTTTCAGAAGTTGATTGTTTCGGTAATTCAGTGGGTGACCACTGGCCAACTAACCCCATGTTCTTTCGTCCCCTCCTACCATATACACGAGTTTTAATTTTTGTTTTTGACAATTCATAATTCGACTATCCTTCCGCTAGAAGTATATTCAATGTACGAAGCTTACAGTTTGAAAACATTTTAATAGAATTCATTATACAAAGCCTCCAAATAATCACGTGAGTCACGCGCCCGCACCTACCCTCATGTTTAGCATAAATCATCTCCTTGCAGTGAATACCTTCATGCTCGATTTGTAAATTGCTTACCAAGTTGCGTTTGATTAAGCCTCAAGACAAACAAATGCCAAAAGCACTTCCTCCCTCTACGAAAACCTTCATTCTTGTAGCAGTACTGATTATACCTACACACAATTCCTGCCGGAACTCAAAACATTCATTATCCGTACGAGGGGGAGAAAGTTCCTGTTTAATTTTGAGACAATGGAGGATGCTTGTGTAACCGAATTTAGTTCTAAATGGAATGTGTGCATGTGTTCTATCTGATATCATAAATCAGTTGGTTCGAGTCTTTAAAAGTCATCGTTTTGCTCGGATCGTATTCATCATGCATCACTTGAAACTGTAATTTTACTCAAGCGGATTGCGGATTACAAAAGGGTTATTACCTTGGATGTCGAAATAATGTGAAAATTTCCCTTTCAAACTCGGTTTGTAATTACCACACGAGCTGCAGCCCGTCGAAAAGTCCACGAGCAGAGATAGCAGCAATTACTCAACCTCTTCTAAATGGCGTAGCATGCCGTTGTTGTTGGTTGCCCGTTCGTCCGTCCGTCCGTCCGTCCATCTGTCACCGCAGACAGGTTTCACTTTTCACAAAAGCATGCCATAATTTCGCAAGCACTTTTCTCCGAGCTAACCTCGGATGCCACATGGTTACCGAAGAGGCGATTACGATTGCACCGAGATTTATGATCAAGCGATCGGAGGCGCAAATGAGCTGCAACGAATTTTTAAAAAGGGCATACAGGCATTGCACCGCGCCTCTAGTTACTTGAGCATGAAAAATTTGCCACAGATTAAAGTCTGGCGCCAGGCACTTGCCTGGCAACTAATGTGCTCAGTCAGTAGGAAATCGAAAGTCCTTCGGTCGGTTTATGATTCGTAGCAGCGCTGGTTGGTTAGTTGGATGCTCGTTGAAGTGCGCCGCGTACGGTCAGGGCGCAAAATTTATCTTTTACAAAAGGGGCCATTTATACGGTCGTAAATCTCCCCAGTCCATCGAATGATCGTTTATAGATGCATTTTTACAGCGAACATGCGCGCAACGGAAGCTCAGGCTGCACGGAGGAAAGTGATTATTGAGCTGTTTAAGTAGTGCGTATGACTGACGGATGTAACGTAATATATTTGCTTCATGGACAGGGAGTTTTTGAAGCACTGAAATGTAAAAGATTATTATATAAAAATAGTTGAAGCAGGGAATACATTTAATGTGTCTGTTAAAATTCTTTTTTTTCTGGGTACAGGTATACCTCGATTATATGCTTACGACTCTAAGCTCATCCAATGCCAATTTCTCACAAATGGTGTTTCGATCACGGCAAACAACCACAGCATCAGTCAGGAGGATCGTTCCCTTACATCTTTATAATGTGTGTTTGCGAAATTGAATTGTCATTAACGAGAAATTGGCATTGGAAGAGCCAAGTGTCATGTAGATATAATCGAGATATACCTTTTTCATGGTTTACAAACACTTTTAGATCAGGTGTTCTAATTTATTCTTCGGCATCATTCCTGTCGGATCACGGACACTGACGATGTGGCAATCCTCGGCTCGGAGGTTTTCAAGCTGGTTTGACCAATGATCCCTATGGGAATGCCAACAGGAACAACGAACGTTTGACGCAATAGAAATCAACTCATAGCCCCGAAAACGACTGTTTTGTTATTGGCTTGTTCAGGGAGGAAAGACGTCACGACTTTAACGATTTATTCAAATTTCTTTTTTGGACTATCTGAATAGTCTACACACTTAGAAATTATGAATTTTACACGATACGTAATTCATGTTTGTAAAAAATCGTTAAGAAAGATTTCGTGTAAAATTATGTCTCCTGAAACTGACACATAGATGAAAGATTAAATTAATTTTGTCATCTCTTTCAACACATTCTTATGAGATTAAGGACGCTTGCATGTGTCGGTCTCAAGGGACAGAAATTTCCATGACATTTTGGTAGTGTGTACCAATACTGAAGTGTTTCTTTATTTCCATAGTGGAATTTTTACACACTACCAAAAAGTCAGAACATATGCAAGCAGCCTTATGGACGTATGCATAAGTCAAAAGAGACGAGAAAATCAATTGAACCGAACACACATTTTGTCGGGTTGCGATTGTTCCGGTTTCGGGGCATTTAATTTTACATGAAATTTTTGTTTACGTTCCTTGATGCAAATAAATTTTAAATAGATCCGGAATAATATAGAAACCGTTTAAATTTCCGAGTCATTCTAAGTATTTTACATAACGCTTAAGGTATGTGACAACAAAAAGAAAACTAAAACTATTTAAGCCACCGCTGGCTGCAAATTACCAAGAATTTAGAACGGAATTTGGAAATTTTTAAGATAAATTCAAACAAACTCAAACAAACTAGGGAAATTGAATTGGTTGTCCTGAAAAGGACGGATTTTCAATGGTCCACATTTGAATTTAAACCTCCTAAGTTTTTTGCAGAAGCAGATTATTGGATCCATTGCGTCTTACCAAAAATTGGCTAACAACAGGATCACACATAAGCACCTTATGTTGTTCCTCATGGGTTCGCCCACCGGCTGGCTACAAAAACAACACTGGCTTGGTCAACCGATTGCCCATCACTCGACTGCAAAACACATGGCTGCCTAGCAACGGTTGCCTAGCGAAATAGAGTAATCAGCTACCTGGCGAATGGTTGCTCGCCAGTATACCCTCCAGGGTACTTCCCACCACCAGCTGCCAATCCAATATTGGTTCCCCGCCACTCCGCACAGCTTGACAATTCGTCTTATATACAACCCAAAACTTGCTAGAAAACACAGCACATCTTGAACTCATGGATATCGATGGTTAAGGAACTGCATATTCTTAAAAACAATGCTGAGATGTAATTCATTTAAATATTGGCTTACACTGCGCTCTGTTTGCTGACATATATATAAGCGTTCGATGCCAGATGCAAACAAATTTCTTGCCCACGCACGAGCTTGATCAGCCAGCTCGAAATCAGCCAGCTCAAAATTAACCTGGGATCGCATTGTGGATCTCGAAACGAAGAACTTTTTCTCACAAGCATTCGTACAAAAAGTCCTTCGTTTCGAGCTGCGTTGGTTAGATGCACACTTATTTCGTCTTTATAAATTACACCAGAGATGCATCTCAAAAAACGACACAAGCTAACGCCAAGATCCAAATAATGCAAATCCTATATTACTATCAAGATCAACATCAAGCTCCACTAAGAAAGCAGAAAGCGGATAGGCGACAATGAAAAAATAAATCCAAACCTCTCTCTTGGTTGCTCGCCTACTAGATGCAAGCGAATTGCTCGTAACATCTTGCTCAACCAACATTATTCACTCAATGAGCAAACCCGTCAGCTGCTCAAGCGGTACTCACTCACCATGCGAGAGGCTTCCTCGCCAATCAGTAATAGTTCATTTCATAGAGTGAAGAGATAAACCGCAATGGCAAAAACACGCACATTTACTCTCCTGTGGTAACGATAGGGGGATGATGAAAAGTGGTATTTTTTTTTGCTCTCCTCTCGCATGTAGAGAACTCTCGACTGTAAATCGTGGAATCGCTCATGAATCAACAACACTGGTGACGGTAAGCAGTTTATTAGGTGCGCAACTAAGTTCTCGCTGTTTTTTTGGTGAAAAAGGAACTTTATGTTGAAAACAAAGGTTACAAACGAATTATTCAAAGTATTGCCCATCACTAGCTACGACTTTTTCCCATCTTTCTGGTAGAACGTGAATACCATTTCGATTGAACTGTTCGTCTTTTGATGCTATCCAAGAATCAAGCCATTTTGAGATGTCATCATATGAGTGGAATTGCTGACCAGTGAGACCATGTGCCATCGAACGGAACAAGTAATAATCGGACGGTGCAATATCAGGAGAATATGGCGGGTGGGGTAGGACTTCCCATTTGAGCGTTTCCAAGTAGGTTTTCACGGGTTTCGCAACGTGAGGTCGAGCGTTGTCATGCTGAAGAATCACTTTTTCGTGTCTGTGATCGTATTGTTGCCGTTTTTCGTGCAGTGCTCGGCTCAATCGCATCAATTGAGTTCGATACCGTTCCCCGGTAATGGTTTCGTTTGGTTTCAACAGCTCATAATAAATAACACCAACTTGGTCCCACCAAATACACAGCATAACCTTCGCAGCGTGAATATTCGGCCTAGGCGACGATGTTGAAGCATGCCCGGGCAGTCCCCATGAATGTTTCCGTTTTGGGTTACTGTAATGAATCCATTTTTCGTCACCCGTCACAATGCGATGTAGAAAACTCTTCCTTTTTTGCCGCTGGACCAGTTGTTCACAGACGAAAAAACGACGCTCAACATCTCTGGGCTCAAATCGTAAGGAACCCAAGTTCCTTGCTTTTGAATCATTCCCAACGCATGCAATCGCTTAGAAACGGCTTGCCGGGAAACTCCTAATCCTGAACCAAGCTCTTCTTGCGTTTGACACGGATCCTCATCGAGCAATGCCTCCAATACAGAGTCTTCGAAGTTTTTTGGCCTTCCTTCACGCGGACGATCATCAACACTGAAATCACCGTTTTTGAAGCGACGAAACCAATCACGACACGTTGTTTCACTCAGAGCAGCATCACCGTAAACTTTTTGGAGCTCTCGATGTCCTTCAGCCGCCGTTTTCTTCGAAGGAAAGAAGAAAATCAACACTTCCCGCAAATGACGATTATTTGGCACGAAATCAGACATCTTCAATCAACCAAAATATATAACACTAAACCAAAATCACTGATTTGGCAAAGCGGTTTGTTTACCATATGTCTGAGCCTGGTTTATGACGCTTGAGATGTTCAACATTCGACCAGCACTTACTACTGGCGCCATCTATTGCTAAACAGAGGGAACTTAGTTGCGCACCTAATATGTCACATTTGCCATTGGCGGTAATGAAGTTTAAACGGGCAGTGAAACTGCCGTCAATGAAAATCCCAAACCGAAAAGTTAGTATCAAGTCCAACCAAAAGTAAAAGTAAAAGTAAAAGTGTATCTCCTTGTGGAAATTTCAAAAATGTAGTTGTGGCAAAGAATACAAAGGTAGCAATGTCCACTGAAGAAACAAGAATGAACAGTTCCACCTCCTCTAAGACGGCAACACTCGGAGTTAGTGTTTACGGGGGGTAGCAAGTGAAAAGCAATTTAGCAGCCAGCATTGATCGTCAGCCTAGGCTAACACAGATAACACATTCTCCGAATCTCAACCTCGTGATTTGGACTTATCGCAAACGGACAAGGAATTAGGCGAGAAGACTAGAAGCGGATGTAGGAGTGGAAAAAATTGTTCTCCCAGTGAATCGGGACCTTTTCCTACAAGACCACTGGTAACCACTGCAGTCTTCAAGAGTGAAGCAAGCAAATGATGGGCACCATTTAAATCACCCGAATGCCTTGAAGGAAGCAGAGCGCTAACCAGTTGGACCCCCCCAAAGGGTTTTCGGACAATTGAGAGGTGGTAAGTGCTCTCAATAACTTGGAGCGAGGCAGGTAATTGTTTTCCATTTTGTCCCTTTATCCTTTTTTGTTGAACCTACATCAAATATAATTTAATCTTATTATGAATAATACATGATCAAATCAGTTATCAAGGTGAATCCTGACCCATCGAGCCCTACCCTACTAACATAGAAACATCTCCTCCCTGTGACCTTTGTGAGGATGCAGAGGTAAGCACGGTCCCTAAACAGCAAAGGTCACACTAACTTTCCTTCCCTATTCCCACCTGATTGCAAGGACGTGGCCGGCGCCGTTATTGATTATTAAAGAAATTGAGTAAATGAAACGTGTATAGTGAGAATGGTCGGTTTCTCCCAGCCCCATTCAGTTGATTCATTGTGCAATTATTGTAAAAGTGTGCAATCACTGATTCTGATCAATCACGGAATAGCAACCATTGCACAGTGGGCAAGAACTGATGAAAACTAAGGAAAAAATCTGTAACTTTTGTCCCTTTAAAGCGCGGCTTATAAACAAGGCTATTTCCGCTTGGAAATTGTCTGGGAAATCGAATGGAACTAGTTTCAATCACCGCACGGATATGGTTGTGGAGTTATAGAGCTTATTTTACCCCACTTCCCCTTATATTCTTGAATAATTTATAGATATCTTTGCACGGAGTCACTCAAGATCAACAGAATAGTGCTAATCCCATGTGAAATTTTATGGAAAATCGAATAAAGGTTGTTTCAACCACCGCACGGCTCTGTGAACGAAGATATGGCTGGTTTTCCCCTAGTATTCTTGAATAGTTTATCTTTGCTTTCACAATTAGTATATTGCTTGCTCTCAACTTAGTGTTCTATAAATGCGCTTTCACAGATATTAGCTGAGAGCTTGTGAAGCCAAGTGCCATTTTTGCATTAGTATGATTGTGTGACAAGTACAATCATACTAATGCCTAGGGAGTCGAGAAATTTTATTCGATTTTCCAGGAAATTTCACATGGGATTAGCACTATTCTGTTGATCTTGAGTGACTCCGTGCAAAGATATCTATAAATTATTCAAGAATATAAGGAGAAGCGGGGTAAAATAAGCTCTATAACTCCACAACCATATCCGTGCGGTGATTGAAACCAGTTCCATTCGATTTCCCAGACAATTTCCAAGCGGAAATGGCCTTGTTTATAAGCCGCGCTTAAAAGCGACAAAAGTTACAGATTTTTTCCTTAGTTTTCATCAGTTCTTGCCCACTGTGCATTGATACGTGCAGTCCGTCAAGCTAAGCTAAGCTATTCAGCATATTGTTATTTGGTCTTTTACCACCTCAATTTGCCTTGACATGACATATTGTTAAAACTATATAAAAGGTTGTTAGTTTATAGTTGTCAACTATGAGGGTTAATGTCGTAACAAGAACGGAAACGGTCGTCAACAATAAGGGAAATAGTTCAGGAATGGTTTGCGATTATGCGGGTACTTTTTAATTGAATGTTCACCAATTGCAAAGATGAGGCGGTATAAAATTACAAAAATAAAGCTTGAAGGGACCTAATGTGAACATTATTTTACTGGTGCATACCGCAATCAAATAAGTCCAATATACATTCTAATTTGGCAAAAAAAACCAATCTAACAGGTCCAATCTACAAATGTAAATGCAATAGGTCCTAAGTAACAAATGTATCAATTACACAACTTAAATCATCATAGACTTCAAAACCAACATTTTATTTGCAATCCTGACGACGTTTTACGTTGAAAACCATGCAAAAATTAGGATTACATGATTAAGTTGCAATTATGATTTAAAAAGAAATATTAAAATTTTCGATCCTATTTTTTTCGATTTGACACAATTGTTACATAGGACCTAATGCAATGTTTGGCTTGAAAAATATTTAACAATTACATTCATTGACTACTGCAAATCTCGCACAGTCATTAATTCTGGACTAACATGACGAATCCAAGCACTCTTTGCAGCATTCGTAAAGGCAATTACTATGGGAAGGGCTTCAGGTACTATGACGGCAGAAGACGCAGTTCCTGGTTTCATGTCTTCCAATTTATCATCCAATCTAATAGTTTGAACTTCGTAGAAGTGGAGGTGCATTCCACCAAAGCGCATTTACGACTAAAATTAGGGAGGATGATCACGATTTACAACATCAGCAGGCTTTCCAGACGACTTGACGGTTTTTTTAAAATAAATTTAAAGATTTACGATAAAGGTCGCTAGAATACAAAAATGGCCGCCATCATGTCCGATTTGCATCGCCACTTCGGATTTTCGAAGGCACAAATCTAAAACCTAAAAAGATTTCACATGTCAAACATGATTGGCTGGTATGCTGCAGTGCGGCAAGAAATTCTATTAAAGTTTAGCGTGTGTAGTATTTGTAGTTTCTTAGATTAGTGCCTTCAAATAACGATGTGGTGATGCAAATCGGACACGATTGACCACGGTTTGTATACTAGAGACCTTCAGCATAAGAATCATCATCAAGCTCTTTAACAGATATGCGCATTCCATCTGCAATGGTCAAATTTCTTGAATCACTAGACTCCCTTGTATTGGCATAAATAAATTCAAATAGAAAACAATTCATTATGAGAACATTATTTTCCCACCCAAGTCCAAACGATCCCTCCGTCTCCCCTGGATTCGCATTGAACGTGCCTTATGACAGATTTCAAACTTTCATATCCGCGTACCCGCCAACTAACGTGACTGCGACAATGCACACCCACACCCAACAGCGGAACAGAAAGTAACGGAAAACCACTCGTGCGGACAAACATCCCATTTAGAATCTCATTAGCAATCAAAGAAACAATGTAGGTATGTAGCTTTGTAGTTTTCATCGTTGTGGCTTTTGAGTCATTCTAGCGCGAAAGTCAAATGGCAAGTCACCGTGGGAGAAAGGAATTACAGCAGCAGCAGCAGCAGCATTGCAAAAGAAATGAAAATCACGTTCTGGTGCTTTATCCGCCCTGCTCGAAACCGAACCAACCAACTCAGCGGCAAGAGCTGGCGGTTTAATTGGATGATCGTTGGAAAATCCTCTTTTGAGTTCTGTTGTTTGCCCGCGCATTGTTCATATTGTTCTCGATTCATAAACCATCTATACCGAACATTCCATTCCGCCCTTAGAGAAAGTCCATCTGGACCCAACTGACCCCAATAAGTCACTTTTCTTAAGCATACGCAACCACCATGGACTGAACCATCATGGACTCGGTCGATGCCTGCCCTCCGACAATTGACGTCGTGTGGCATGGAGCAAACAAACACTTTCGATCTTTTGGCCTTTCATGAGCTCTGGGACGGCGCATTTCGCTCACGACTTGCATCTCCGGGTCACGCATCGAATTGAGAAATGCCACACTGTTCCCCACCAGTGAAATACCCGGTTCCTGTACATAAGTATTCGAAAGTAATCATCTTAATTTAATTTGATTTTTCTCCCATCTACATCCACTTTAGTCGTCCATTGTGCTGAATGTGAAAAGGTGCAGCACGATGGATGGAATGGAAGGTATCACCTAGCCCAACCGGGTCGGGTGTCGTTGCACGTCGCAGTCTGGTCGTCAAAGGGCTGACAGAGCCACCACCACCACCACCGGTGCAAGAGACTGATATTCAAATTACGGCTATATCCATCATTTGGGAAGGGCTGTGTGGTGAGATAAAGGTGATACTCATATATGCTGGAGAGTGCCCTTTTGATGCTGCTGCACGTATGAAGACACGTGGAAGACAGATATGCTGGCCTTGATACCCATTAGCCTTTTCTATACGAAGGTCGATGAAATATGTCTGACTATGGATGGTCATTTCTGGCTGAGAGTAAAGGTGATCATGATAAGGATGCATTGAATGGTGATCGTATAAGGAACAGCATGAATCACACCATGTGGCATCAAAGAATAAATGGAATGATTGGTATTTTTTGTCTTGGAAAGCTGTAACAAATACGAAAGATGGTTCTTCAAAGTTTCAGCCTGTGGTATAAACAAGGGCACAATATTAAACATTCGAATTTAGAAATCATCAAAGCAAGCTATAAATTTTTCAATTACCTTAGCATAAAACGTCAAATCCCATAGGCATAAGAGCGGGAAAATCACCATCGGACATGATTGTAACATTGCATGTTGAATTCAAACAGCATAAGTCTGATTGGAAAGCGTAGAGTAAGTCTTAAAATGCTGATTAATGTGCCATTAGTTTCTATTAATGACGAAAAACTGCAAAATCAAATCAGCACTCATTATTCTTCGTTGTACTGAAACATATGCTAGTTTTAATAAATCTAGATTCTGCGTTCGGACAGTGCACACTGGGCCAGGAGCCGAAATTAGCAAGACAAAACCTCTAGCGCTTTGAGAATGAATTTTATCGAGATGATTGCTTCAGCATTGTTGCTCAGTTTTATCTGCGCCACAGTTTGATAATAAAAATTAGTTCCAATTTTCACCGCTAGGGTGGCGCTGCGATACTTATATTCTTATTTCGCCTTCTAGAGGTTTGATGTTTTCAGGAAATTTGCAGAACATAAAAGAATAAAAAAGTTTGTGCAAGACATCAAAGTTCTATGTCTTGAAACAACAAAGTTACAATTAATTTTGTAAAATTTAACTGAAATTTACGTTTTTTGTACTAATTTTCATATTTAAATGTATTATTTTCGATGCATGTGTTGAGCCTAATAATTTGCAGATGATCGCAGAAAGCCGTGCATTAAAACTGACGTGTTCTGTTTTTGCTGCGTCCTTTTCGCAATAAATAAAATAATAATATATTCGTAATTAAACCTAAACGAACAGTGAAATCATCAAATCTCCTCGTGTTTTGTGTAAGATGTAGTGAATATAATCGATTCCCTCCCAAAATTTGTGATAGTCTGTAGTTTTTCCCCGTTCTTTGTTTTTTTTTTTGTTTTAATATCAGCTTAGTTGTTCTGTTAGTGCTGTTAGTATTGTGCCACGCGGACATAAATGCGAGTGAATTGATGATTATAAGCAGTTTTGAAGTCGACATAGAGTCGCCTCATAGTGGCTGGCATATGAATCCAGATGAACTCACCACGTGGCGTACAGATGGAGAGCTGTGAAGTTTATTTTATGTTGTTGCAGAATGATGATTTTTTAAGCTAATTTTCTTCTCGGAAGTGTTTTTCCGTGATTTTCATTATATTGCATTTGTGCGTGAAGAACTATTTGTATTCGGGCTGTTCGGTTCGAAAAGGATTATGTGAAAATATTTGTCGAATAGAGGAGTGCTACTTCTTTAGAGGCATAAATGCATCCTTTATCATCACAGGGAAGCCGTCCAAACGAAGACTGTACACTGATAGGCAAAATAAAGTGCCCACCTCATCGTTTTTTCAATTTATCTTATTTACTTGGTTCAAATTAAAGTAAACACACTGTATTTTTTTTATTATCTTATTTTTTATATTCTTTTTAAGTTTCACTTATGGAATACTGAAAAAAAGGAGTTTTACTTAAAGAAAAAAAAATCAATTTGTGTTGAAAAAAAAAAACAGTGACAAAATAAAGTGCCCACTTCATTTAGGCTACAGAAAACATAAATTAAAGTAAAATAAAAGCATTTCAATAATTGATGTGTCCTCCTTTGGCCTTCAGGACCTCCTGCAGGCGCTTCGACATGCTCTCGACCAGGTTCTTTAGGTGCTGTGGATCTAGCTCTTCCCAGGCGCGCTCCAGGGCTTCAAAATAGTTATTTTTATTGGTAACACCAGTTTTGTCAACCCTGGCATCGATAATCGCCCACAAATTCTTCATGGGATTGAGGTCCGGGCTTTGTGGAGGCCATTCCAGCGGTTTGATCCGACAAGACCGGAAGAAAGACTTGGTCTTCTTGGCAGTATGCTTCGGGTCGTTGTCCTGCTGGAATACGAACTTCTCTTCAAGGCCCGTCTGGATCAGCGAAACCTCCAGATTTTCTCGCAGGATGTTGACGTAAGAATCTGCCGTCATTATCCCGTCGATTTTCTCAATGCTTCCCACTGCACCCCACGAAAACACCCCCAGACCATCACATTTCCTCCTCCATGCTTCATCGTGCCTTGGATGTGGCGCTCCTGAAGCTCCTCTCCCGATCTGCACCAAACACGAACCCGCCGCTTTCGGTTAAACAGCTCGAATTTTGATTCGTCCGTCCAGAGAACCGTTTTCCAGAACTCTAGGGGCTTATCAGCATGCTCCTTAGCAAACTTAAGCCGTTTGGCTTTGTTTGCCTTGCTGATAAATGGGCGCTTCCGGGCAAGTTTGCTATTCAACCCCTGTGCTACGAGACGGCGACGAACAGTTCGACCGGAAACTGATAACTGAAGGGTTTCCTGGATCTCGCGGACAGTTACCTTCGGGTTCTTCTTGACTTCGCGCATGATCTTGGTGTCCGTTCTCGCATCCGTTTTCCCCTCCTGCCTCTGCCAGGGCGATCCACCACTGATCCAAACGTTTTAAGCTTCAGAAGAATTTTGCCAACCGCTGCCTTACTGATACTGTACTTCTTAGCGACAGCCCGGTGCGATTCACCGTTTTGCACATCACGAACGACCAATTTTCGGATACACAAGGGAATTGCTTTCGAAAGCACTGCGTTCTCCATTTTTTTTTTCAATTGAATCAAATGCGATCACGTATACAAATGCACCAGGTTGAGCCGTTTGCTTCAAAACATGTCAAAATATCAAAACATAAACAATCGAGGGGTCTTCCAATGGAAACTTATCGAAAACATATCGATTTTTGAAGTGGGCACTTTATTTTGTCACTGTTTTTTTTTCAACACAAATTGATTTTTTTTTCTTTAAGTAAAACTCCTTTTTTTTCAGTATTCCATAAGTGAAACTTAAAAAGAATATAAAAAATAAGATAATAAAAAAATACAGTGTGTTTACTTTAATTTGAACCAAGTAAATAAGAGAAATTGAAAAAACGAAGAGGTGGGCACTTTATTTTGCCTATCAGTGTACATCAGCAACAATTTCCGGTGAGATCTATCTGATTATAACTAAATTTGAACGGTGCTGCTAAATACGTGCCATCCTCATAACAGTAAGATTTGATGATGGAAGTGTATGCACAGTACCTTTATCCATTTGATGTTTGTACTGTGTTTATGCGGGGCTTGTTGTAAGTGAAAGTGACCTCGGAATGGACGTGAGCAACCAGGCATTCTGAAATGGGTCCCTGGAACCCAACAGAGCTATCAACTTCCAACTCCCGGGCTAAAAATGTTTGTCGAGTCGACAACAGTTCATTTAACTGCAAACATTTTTCATCCATAAAAACACTGCCGGACGGTGGGCGTTGGATTGTATATACACACATGTGTTAAGACTTATAATTTGCGTGTGTTTTGGAAGAGTTCACATAGTTTTGGGACATAACCAGCGAAATATTAGCCAAAACATTGAAAAATATCATGAATTTCAAAAACAAGTTTCTCAAAAAATTGCAAGTTGTTGCAAAAAACTACCAAAGTTTCAAAAAGCCCTATACCTTTATATTCCGAAATTATGCTCAATACATATTTTGCTATATGTGAGATATCAGGATTAATTATAACTAATATTTTAGCTCTAGCAACTACCTTTTATCTTATTCTAGCTGAACCCGGTGCGTGCGCTGCTACGCTAGCAACTTAATGATGGGAAATTTAATATAACTGGCACGTTTATGGTTTTTTTCGGAATGAGTTTCTTTTTCTTGAATAAGCATGGGTTCAAACTTCTATCAGAACATGCTTCTTACCCGAGAAATACACGTTTTGTGTTTAAGTAACCTGGACAATTCTCATTTTTGGTATAAATTTGTGTTTCATTTGTATGGGACCCCCACCATCTTTTTTATATATTCCATCTCACACACCCCCACACCCCGCCCCACTCTTATTTTTCATGGTTACAGTGTTATACTACTAGTATGCACACATTTGTTTCGGTGGTTCTTTTAGACGAGGGTCATTTTACCCACTATTTCGAGAATGAGTCCTATCTCGCAAAACATTGCACACAAATCCATTTTCCATTGGTCGGATTTCTAATTACCACGAGTTTTAATCCATTTTATTCTGTTTATACATAGCTTTCATGATCAGTGAAATACAGTTCAATTCATCTTTTGTCTAGGGTTTTTTCATCCAACCCCACACTTCTCGTCCCAACAGACAATTTTTTAATTCAGCATCCCCTTTCCAGACGTACTTTCCCCACACCTTTTTTTTTTTCGGCCGGCGTCGGTGGTGCAGTGGTAAGCGTGACTGCTACTTAGCACCCCAGTGGGTCTGGGTTCAATCCCAGTCGACGTCGGTGGTTTTTCTGAGGCGAAAAAAATTGGTCACGTCTTCCTTCGGAAGGGAAGTAAAGCCGTTGGTCCCGGTTCATATTCATGAGTCGTTAGGTAGGGTCCAGGTGGTGAAGTCGTCTTCCTGGCGTCGGTGATTGTCACCTGGTGAGGAAATAGGCCGACGGAAAAATCTTTTTTTTCATCCTATTTCCTCCTTTTTTTCACTACCATAATTAGTTTTTTTTTTGTTAACTCTTTTTTCATCTGTTATGAAACTCTATAACATGTCTTGCCTCCAAAAACTTCCGCATGCTAAATTTGGGTTCCCTTGCTTGATTAATTCTCGAGTTATGCCGAAATTTGTGCTTCATTTGTATGGGAGCCCCCTTTTCTAGAGAAGGGAGAGGTCTCTTACTATTTTGAGATTCTTCCGCGGCCCTAAAAACTCTTCCATACAAAATTTCACGCCGATCGGTTCAGTAGTGTCCGAGTTTATAAGGTTCAGACAGACAGACAGACAGACAGACAGACAGACAGAAATTCATTTTTATATATATACTAGCTGAACCCGGTGCGTGCGCTGCTACGCTTGCATCTAAATGAATGCAAGTTTATTAGAACTGGTACGTTTAGGGTTGTCTTTTCGGAATGAGTTTTTTTCTTGACTAAGCAGGGGTTCAAACTATCAGAACATGCTTCTCTCCCGAGAAATACACGTTTTGTGTTTTAGTAACCTGGATAGTTCTCATGTTTGGTAGAAATTTGTGTTTCATTTGTATGGGAAGGGGTGGTTTCTCAAACCATCATACAATCATTTCCTTCAAAATCCCCCACATGCCCAATTTGGTTCCATTTGCTTGATTAGTTCTCGAGTTATGCAGAAATTTCTGTTTCATTTGTATGGGAGTCCTCTCTTTCAGAGAAGCGAGGGGTTTTTTTCTATCATGAGAACCTTCTTCGGCCCCAAAAACTCTTCCATACAAAATTTTACGCTTATCGATTCAGTAGTTTTCGAGTCTTTTTGGTTCAGACAGACAGACAGACAGACAGAAATTCATTTTTATATGGGTAAACGGTTCATAAACCACGTAGACTAATTTTTGAAAATCTCAGAACCCTCTCCATCACCCCTCGTAGACTTTTCTCCATACAATTTGTTGAAATTTTGTATTGAACGTAGACTTCTGTCAAACACCCCTCCCCCCAGAAAAGTCTACGTGGTTTATGAATAACCCCTATATATAGATAAATCACGATTATTACCGTGTGTAAGTCCCAAGCCGAGCCAACACAACAACACTACAGGACAGGGTTTTGGAGCTTTTAGAACCTTACCAAAAAAAATCCCGCCCTACTAGGGTGCACCGGTTGCAGATAGTGGAACGGCCTTCAAATATAAGTTGCAAATTACCAATAAGCAACCCTGCACGGTGGTTGAGATTGGACAGTAGGCTCTGTCGAATTTCCGAATATACTTAATATCCGAAAGCAGCGCTTAAAAGCGAGATCGTGCCGCCTGAAACACTTCAGCTCACCCCTGAAGGGGTGCCAACCGGCACATTAGGATTGACGCAGTTCAGAGTTCAGAGATCTTAACGAGATCACGGGAAGAATCAATGACAATCCGGTTGCGGAAGGCGTACGGTGGCACCCAGGTGGCGTTGATATGGTTCCCGAGAGTGGCAGCAAATAACATGCTCAGGACAGGAAAGGTGAAAGGTGGATGGTCAGTTTGCGGGATGAACGTCGTCCTTTGGATTATCAAGAAAATGGAGAGATGCTTCAAGTGTATGGGCCTCAGATATCAGGTGACGATCTGCAAAGGCTCTGACCGATCTAATCTTTGCAGATTCGTGCTCTGCAAAAAGGATGACGGTAACGACCACGTAACCGGAAGCTAAAAAGGCCCGGCGAACGAAAAGCTGGTGGCAGGCCAGCAGTAATGGAGGTCACACAAATGAACTTCAATCATTGTGACGTTACCAGCAACTGTTGTGGCAGTCGACAACGGAAGCAGAGTGCAACATTGCAATCATTGTTGAGTCGTATAGCGTAAGTTCCTTCCGATGCGTCCGTCTCAGTGGGAGGCCCCACCCCACTTACCGTGGGGGCAGGGGCGTCCAAACGTGCGAAGCAGAGGCCCGGGGAAGTTGTACCCGGTGCCCTCAAGAAGCGTCTGGTGTCAGAAGGCACCCCGGGCCCAAAGATATACGCGAATGGGGTATTGGGGTTGGCGGATCCAATCGCACGTCCTACGGGGTGTAAAGAGAGAGGCCTCGGCACCAAAAGTGCTAGACCAAGTTCGTCGGTGAGGGAAGTCTCAAGCGTCGAGGGCGGCCCAGGTGCCAGTGCCGGCCCCAGCAACGAACGCAAAAGACATTCGTTTTTCCGCATTTTTTGATAGTTTAAAATAAGTCATATTTATGTAGTTTCCTCGCATCCGGAAGGTGTAACTAGTATTTAAACCAGTAATGAGCAACGTAAGTATTCCTGAACAATAAACTTGAACTTTAGTTTTTAATTCTAAGGGCAGTTCAAATGCAAATCAAAACTAGTATAAGGTTGCTGTGCATAAGATTAAATAAGAGAGGTGGAGGTGGAACACCCACCCCCCCCCTAGTCAAGATCTGCCCCCCCCCCCATTAAAAAAAAATATGTTGGATAAGAGTATTGTTTTATCAACCATGTATTTTGGTGAAGAATTATTTGTCTCCTAACCTCCCCCTCCTTCCCCATACAAACCTATCTTCCCCCCCTCCTGAAAATATTTTTTTCCGTACAAATAAACCATTATTTTTTAATATGTTTCCATTATTTTTACTGAACACATATCAACATTTTTAACAAACTTCGAACGTTCGAACGGAGCGATAAGAAGGGTACGAGTGACGACTCTTCAAAAAGCGTAGCGAAGCCAGGCACGGAAACGGAACCACGATGAGGCCCTCGTTCGGAATACTGAAGATTCTAAGTATTTGGAGGCTCTCAAAGCGATTCGCAGAGACACTAAGCTCGGGAATCTGGGCGCCGATGAAACGATGCTAGAGCTTTAAAAGGATACGAAGCTGAAGGGCCCAGCCAACAAAAAGCTGGTCGAACAAGCTTTGGGAGCGGGAGTCAAAGTACCTGCCCTAGCCATGCAAGTAACTCTCCCGTGTAAAAACCTTGACAAGATCACGGAGGCTCCAAAATCGGAGGCAAAATCTCCACGGTGTAGGATCGAGTTAGCAACAACAGCCATACGGCTGCCAAAGAATCCTCTTGGGATTCAAGTGGCCACGATGCGGTTGCCGGCACCTGAGTTTGCACTAGCCGCCAAAGGCATGCTCCAAATCCCTTGAGAGCGGTCATATGTCGTGGGAGTGCAAGGGCTCGGACAGAAGCGACTTAACCAGAAGGTACGGAGGAAAAGGCCACAAGACTCGGGACTGCAAGGAGCCCCCCAAATGCATGATGTGCTCTGGGAAACCAGACAACATGCACGTTCTGGGAGGCCCTAAGTGCCTACAAGGGTAAACCACGAAGTTAACCACAGTGCAGGTAACCCAACTAAACCGGAACTGTTAGGCAGCTCAGCAGCTGCTGTATCAGGTAGTTCGGGAGTTGGCATCGGATGTCGCCATTATATCCATAAGAACTGGATTGCGGATAGGTCCAATATGGTGGCATTATGGACAACGGGCTGGTTCCCGGTGCAGGACGTTGTATCTGCCTTAAACTAGGGCTTCCCGGTTGCAATAGTGAATGGATTGTTCTTCTGCAGCTGTTATGCGCCGCCATGGTCGATTGACCAGTTTTCACAAAGGGTTGATCGGATGACAACGGAGCCGACTGGCCGAAACCCGTTGGAAATAGCGGGTGACTGGAATGGGGGAGTCGCCTTACTAACCATAGGTGCCTGGTCTTGCTTCAGGCCTTGGTCAGGCTCAACTTAGACCTGGCCAACGTAGGTACCGTAGGAGCAATCACTGTAGCTACTGCAGGTGGTTATTGGGAGACTCTTTCCGCACCACGACCCGAGTCCCTGGCCTGCCATACCCGTAGAATTGTCTCATGACCAGCGTTCCAGTGTTCCAGTCCATTACGCTGTCATGGCGGTGGAAGAACGATCGGGAACGCCGAACATCCCCAATCACTTGGGCAATGACAACGGCATCACAGAGGAAGAGGATAAGGCGACGGTTACGAATATTGAACTCATTGTGATAGGAAAGTCGCTAAAGGTGAACAAAACGCCAAATCCTGTCAGTGTAGTGAGGCCATCAAGACGGCTATTTTGCTGACTCCCGAAATTTTGGTAATGCAAAGATGGACGAGGGCGTCTTCCCAGACGCCTGGAAATGCCAGTCTCTTGTATTGCTGCCGAAGATAGGAAAGCCACCTGGTGATCAAATAGTCTTCAGGACACGACGGGTACGGTGCTGGAGAGGTTAATCCTCAACAGATTGTCGAAGTACACTGCGTCTTATCTGGGATGAGAGCCGCATCAATGGTCAAGTGACAGAGGCTGTGGAATAACTCAACCAAAGGTCGGTCAGGACATGACTCCGAACAACCTGTCCAGAGAATTTTTCAAGGCTAGGACATCAGAGGATCAGAAGGACCAACTAACTAGGTTGTTAGACCTAATCGGGTGCTTAACGCACAATAGATCCTTCCTCGAAGTAATACCGTGGTTCCTGGGGGACCAAGGCAAGAGGAACGGGAGGGTTTTTAGTGGGTCGAGGGGTTTGCATCCTCAACCCCACACCCTGAGTTTTTCAGGGGTCTGGTTGCAGATTTTTCTTCCTGCAAAAATAAATAAATAAAATAAAACACCCTACCAAGAGTAACGGCACTAGCAAAGCTGGCAACGAAGGTACTGTCAGCACTTTTCGCAGAAACGGTTGTGAATCCATTATCGACCTCACCTTCTGCAGCTCGTCGTTTGTGGGAAACATGAGCTGGAGGGTGTTTGAGGGGTACGCTCAGAGTGACCATCAAGTGTAAGCGGAAATCTGCGTCAATGCAGAGGACGAAAACAAGCGAGCGGAAATGGAAGACGAAGGAGTTTGACAAGGACCTTTTCGTTGAGGAGCGTGTAGTGGTGTTCCGAGCGGCCAGGGTTACTATGAATGAAAAAATCAGATACTTGATCTATACGAAAACTAAGGTAAACTTTAGTTTTAATTTATCGGATTTATCGGAGCGCGTTATATGGGTTTCAATGATGAGAGCTTGAAAAATGAGACTTTGCTTAAAAGCACTAAGGAGTTCAAACACTGTATGAAAAAGTGTACAGTGAACTGTATGAAAATTACGTTCAGTATGTATCCGTTCCAGTAAAAACTAAAATCTTTCCAACAATACATCGAGTTGAACTTCCTTTTTTCGTGTTTTCAACCCTCTGCGACATATTGCACTGCATCATTCAGAAACATGACCATGTTCGGCGCTATGCTACACTGAAATTCCATCCATGTCGTCAAACGGCTCGTGCACTCAGCATACATGGGTGTTCAGAAATACCACACAGCTTTTTTAAAAATTAAATTCCGGTGACGAGAAATTTATGAAAATTCGCGTTCCAGTAGTCACAGCAGGCCAGTCCCTATGCCAAACACAACATGCCTACTGCTTCAGTAGGAATGCCCGAGGATGGCGAATGTTGTCCTGTGAGTTGCTGCACCACGTTGGGTTCAGTGCTTCGCGTGGACTACTAGGATATTCGTTTATTTTTTTTTTTCTCTGTTCCAATTCCACCAACAACCGTTGCCATCCACCCAGAATACAGAGCGATCGAGTAGTTTATGGAATTTATGCTTGAGCTTTTAATTTCCATTAAATATATAATAAACATAATATAAACATCAGACCAGGCAATATTAAGAGCGCGAAGCGCTGCAAAAAAAAATCAGCCTCCGGGTTGAAAACTCAAATGGAAACATATTGGAAAGCGGTTTTCTGTGGGTTTGTGAAAATGGGAAAAAAGGACACAGTATTGAGCAACTAAATTTTTGAGTAAAAAAATCAATGTTCACAACACCACTTTTGATGAACTCGTAGCTACCTGTGCCACCCGTTTTTTTTTTTTATTCCTGTCCCGTTTCGGATCATACGGGCAAAAAATCTTTTCAATAATCAAGATTTTCCACTAAATAATAAACGATCCACCAGCAGAGCACCACCCACCAACCCCCCCGCTCCCCCCCACGTCGGCCAAACTGCGCACTGGTGGTCGACCCTTTGAACCGGCTGACTGAAGCTTTATCGTTTGCGCGTTTTGTCCCGCCGCCGCAAAAACTATAAGGGACAGCCCAATGGGGTTGTACGCAAAGTTGACGTAGGACTACGCAGCAATCGAATTCCCATACACGTCAGGGCCATCCGCTAATTGATTTAAGTCAGTCCTGAAAAGGGCCAAGACAATTCTATTGTACACTCTCTAGAAAGCATTTGGTGGCTCTTAATTATGATACGGCCCCGGTTGTATTTTCTACGATGGTTGAGAGGGCCACTATCTCTAACGCGTAGAAGATAGTTATGGATCTGTTGGTTCATTGGTTGTTCAACACGCTTTGCTATTTACTCCGGGACGCGGCGTTTAAAGCAATGCCATGTTCAGCCGGGGCGCGGTAATGGAAATTTCAAACAGCACAAGAGAAAAATTCATCCAAACGAACTCTCCAGTTGGCAAACTAATTTGGTCGTCCTGAAAAGGACGGATTTAGTTGACGGGGGAGAAACAGTTCGCGATTGAACTTGGGCTTTCTCTCTTGGTTCATCTCACGAGATGATTGATTCTTGACTCGTTGTCACGGGCGGCTTTTTCCCGCCAACTTGTAGGCTTCAGCAGCCATGTTTCTCGCAGCGAGGTTGACGGGAGCATCGGCAACAACAGCCAATCGCACCAACGTCTCTCTGGGCAACGACTGCTCGCCGCCGCCTACTGTGATCCTACAGCCACTGCACAGCTTAACGACTGTCGTAAGACTGAATCAAAATGTTCTGCTAAAAGCTGTTAGGTAAAAGCATCGGATGCTAGTGCACGAAAGAAGGCGGTACCAACGAAGGCAATGTGTTACAAATAGCATCAAAGGGGACGAACTTCAATTATTGCGCCACAATAATTAGTTTTAATTATTACACGCAAGACGGATGATTTTCTTAACCGAACCTTTCCTAATTTGCTTGCCACCGCCAGCAACTAATCCGCTATGCATAGCTAGGAACTACAACGAACTCAACCACATGGTCGGTCTGAAGTGACGCAGTTCGGCTCGAATTCCGTTCGTTGGTTGTTCAACCTTCTTTGTCATTTACTACGGGACCCGACGTTTAATGAATGCTATGTTCAGCCGGGGCGCGGTAATTGAAATTAATTTCAAACATCACAAGAGAAAATTTCAACCAAATAAACTCTTTAGTTGGCAAACTAATTTGGTCGTCCTGAAAAGGACGGATTTAGTTGACGGGGGAGAAACAGTTCGCGATTGAACTTGGACTTTCTTTCTTGGTTCATCTCTTCTTCATTGCGGGTGGCCATCTGCAGGTAACGTGGGATGATTGATTCTTGTCTCGTTGGAACGGGCGGCATTTTCCCGCCAACTCGTAGGCTTCAGCAGCCGAGTTACTCTCAGCGAAGTTGACGGGAGCATCGGCAACAACAGCCAACTGCACCAACGCCTCTCTGGGCAGCGACTGCTCGTCCATCTGCAGATACTACTCTGCACAGCTCCACGACCGCCGGAAAACTAATTCAAAATGCGAAGGTGTACCCGTTTTATAACATTCATGGCTGCCTAGGAGACGTTCCTTACTTAAATATGAAGTCTGTGCGCGGAAAGTACTGTGTATTTGGTAAATTTACTATGAAAAATCGATATTATAAGACATCACTTCATATTTGCGTTAATTTTATTAGTTGCATGTTAAAAATCAATAGTTTTAAATATTTAAATCGAAGCGTAGAAAATGTTCCGATCGATTGGTGCAAACATTTTGGAAATCAATCGTGGAATGACTTAGTTATTAACGTTCAAAACCTATATATTTTTCGTGACGCTCCAAATTTTCGCAATTCGAACGTGTACCCCAGTATTGAAAACACAGACGTAGTCCTACGTCAAAATAAAGGGTGTTCCGATCAAAATTTGGTCGACTTAAACTTGACGCATTTCCTTTCATCGTGCATTAACAAATTTTGCACACCCCTTATTTTGAAGATGTGTGCGTGTAGCATCATGCCTCTATTTTGATTTTGAGATTAGCACTTCAGTTATCAAAATGTCGTCGAAGGAAGAGAAGCAACGCATCAAAATTTTGCACGTGCGTGGTGAAAATCCAAACTACTCTCACGCCAAGTTGGCGAAATTTGTTGAATGTGGCTAAATCAACTGTTACCGACGTATTAAAAGTGTTTTGTGAACGTTTGTCGACAGCCAGGAAAGCTGGATCGGGGAGAAATCGAAAGCCGGAGGCCACAGCAACGAGTGACGAAGAGTTGCTCGCTGTTTCGAGCGGAACCCCAACCTCTCCGTCCGAGATGTCGCAATGAAGCTGGAAGTGGCGCCTTCAACCGTGGATAGAGCTAAAAAACGAGCTGTACTGTCGAATTACAAGAAAGTGGTGACTCCAAATCGCGACGATAAACAAAACACGTCGGCCAAAGCACGATCGCGAAAGTTGTACACGACGATGCTGACGAAGTTTGATTGCGTAGTACAGGACGATGAAACTTACGTCAAGGCAGACTTTAAACAGCTTCCTGGACAGGAATTTTATACGGCAACCGGACAGGGAGAGGTGGCAGATATTTTCAAGCACAATCAACTGTCAATGTTCGCGAAGAAATATCTGGTGTGGCAGGCCATCTGTACCCGTGGTTTGAAGAGCAACGTTTACATTGGGGCCGTAACCGTCAACCAGGAAATTTATCTGAGCGAGTGCTTACAAAAACGTCTACTGCCTTTTCTGAAGTGACACAATTGTTCCGTTCAATTTGGCCGGATTTGGCATCTTGCCATAACGGAAAAAAGGCCATGGAGTGGTATGCTGCCATCAACGTTCAAGTGATGCCCAAGGACAAGAACCCTCCCAACACGCCAGAACTCCGCCCAATCGAACAATATTGGGCCATCGTCAAGCGGAACCTTAAGAAGACTCAAAAAGTTGTTGTGAGCGAGAAACAGTTCAAGGCAAACTGGCGTTCTGCGGCGAATAAAGTGGACAAGAAGACTGTACAAAATCTTATGGCAGGTGTTAAACAAAAGACCCGGCAATTTGCATTCGGTAAAAAGGAAGATTAGCTGAATATTTCTCCTGTATTTTGTATTAACTGAACTTGAAAAAAAGAAAAAGAATTTGACTTATTAATAGAAACTTTGATCGACTAACACACTTGACTGTTTGACCAAATTTTGATCGGAACACGCTTTATTTTTGCCCCCCCTTTTTTTTTTTCCCCCCTCCCCCCCCAAAAAAACCACACAACCACCTACACACCCCCCCCCCACCCTCTCCTTTTTTTTTTATCCCCCCCCCACCACACAACAAAAAACCCCACAAAAAAAAAAAAAAAAAAAAAAAAAAAATGAACAAAGCGAACAACTTCCCCACCCCCCCCCCCCCCCCCTTCTTCCCCCCCCCGAATATCCCAACAAAAACACCACCCAACTATTGTTTTCCCCCACCCTAACAAGAAAAAAAAAAAAACGTCTTTTGGAAAGAAAGCGAGATTTATGTACAGCTTGCAATTATTATTTTTGATTACCATAGAAGGATTTTCAAATATTACGATGTAGAGATACTTTAATCCAATTAAATAAAATTTTGGCCAGAAAATGATCCTCAATTCGCGCACTGAAAAATAAAACCACATTGATTTTTTGATCTTAGTCGCCAGCAAATACATTCGTTACATATTATTGTTGGCAAATGGTTGGGACAAACACATATCGACCTACTCTTTTGTTGCTAGTTTTTCACGATTTTCGAAGAAAAATTGATTCCTTGGCCCTAACACAATAACATCGGAAACGGAACCGAATTTAAATCATATATGTCAACCTGGTGTTGATCACTTCCATTGTTAGGCAGCTCATACAAGATGATGTTTTTAATTTATGTTGGCGGAACTTGCGTAGTTTGTACACCCGTGACGAAGCCATAAATGAGTAAATATTACTGTCAAAGGAAGTTTAAAATGCGTATAATGTTTTGGTAATATTGGCGTCAACGTTTTTAAAAATGCGTTAAGCAATTATCACCATGATTAAAAAATAAGGCTACATGTATTAGTTTCAAAAAATAATACAGTTTAGACAAAACTAGTTTTGTTTCCTGATATTGCTTCATTGAAATGGAGAAAAGTAATTCTGTTCTAGTAAAAAAAAGCTCATTTTGACGTATCTACGTTATTTTCAAAAGAGCTCTAAAAAAAATTATATAGTTGTACCTTAGCTTAGCTTGACTGACTGCACGTATCAATGGTTGCTATTCCGTGATTGATCAAAATCAGTGAAATTGCACAATGAATCAACTGAATGGGGCTGGGAGTAACCGACCATTCTCACTGTACACGTTTCTGTGACTCAATTTCTTTAATAATCAATAACGGCGCCGGCCACGTCCTTGCAATCAGGTGGGAATAGGGAAGGAAAGTTAGTGTGACCTTTGCTGTTTAGGGACCGTGTATACCTCTGCATCCCCACAAAGGTCACAGGGGGGTTTTCTATGTTAGTAGGGTAGGGCTCGATGGATCAGGATTCACCTTGATAAGTGATGTGATCATATATATATATATATATATATATATATATATATATATATATATATATATATATATATATATATATATATATATATATATATATATATATATATATATATATATATATATATATATATATATATATATATATATATATATATATATATATATATATATATATATATATATATATATATATATATATATATATATATATATAATAAATTCATAATAATAATAGGGACAAAATGGATAACAATTGCCTGTTTCATTGTAAAAATCCTTGCGGGGTCTGACTGGTTAGCGTCATTTTGCTGGAAGCAGCGAATCTCGTCCTCACAGCAATCTCATCTCCGCACCGGACCGGATCGAAATTGTGCAACGTTAGTTCAGTCCGGACGCACAGTGATTCCAAAGCGGAAAAAAGTCGAAAAATCAACTTTCTCATTTTACAATAAATAAATTTTATTAATTTTCTACAATATTTGTTTATTCAACATTTTATGCAGATTGGATGAAAATTGCGCTTTCTACAATTTTTCAAAGTATGGGTTCTACATGGTCGTAGTTTTTTAATCCCATATAAAATGTATGGAGAATCGGAAAAAAAAACTTCAACTAAGTTTTCAAATGTGAGCACACATGCGCACATGCACCAAAATAGGCTTATTTTGAAGATTTTTTTGCCAGCTTTCTGACAATCTGAGTTTTATTTTGCGCAAACTTGCGCAGATACGGTTCCGGGAAGCCGGACCCCTGGAATGTCTGGGAAACCCGTAAAATTGGTAAATACATAAATTTCGTACTAGACTTTCACGGTTTTACCCTTCTTACAAAGAAGTGAATATGTATATTTTGGAAATCTGACTTTCGATCCAAGGACTGGAGGGACGAGTGACGAGGGACAACGAACTCAGCTCGATGATCTGAACACATGGCTGTGTGTGTGTTGTATAAATGTAACGGTATTTCTAACTCAGTTTCTCAAGCAACTTCTGAACCAATTTGAATGAAACAACTGCCAAATGAACGGTATTGTGATCCCATACGTTTTGATTTTTTTTTGGAATCGGTTCACTGATTCCGGAGATACCCCCGGAGAAGTGGCCAATTTCTGACTTGGATCAAAACCCATCGTGCAACACCGAAAATAACATAAGAACTCAAAAATAAGTCGAATGATGATGATATAAAAAGTCCAGAACCACAATGGCCACATCTGGATTGATGTTCCGGCAACTCCCGGGAAAGTGATCAGATTCGGATTTCGATCAAACCATGTGCCCATGCGATCATGCGACGCATCAAATAACATAAGAATTCAAAAATAAGTGCAATGGTGAAGATATCTAGGTTCCAGGGCCACAATGACCGCATCCGGGTTCGTATTGCTAGTTCTCCCAGGAAAGTGCAGAAAAGGTCGGATCTCACGATGGTGGATAAAGGTGGGCTTTTATTTTCAAAAAAAAATGTACATGTAATGTGAGAACACATTCTAAGTTGTGCATCACTCTCGTTCTAGAGTGACTAAACATAAACAAGTTTCTGGTTTATTTTAAGCTTTTCAGAAAGTCTTATGCTCCAGCTACTATGCTTGATATTTAGCAGATGTTTCGGAAAATTATCTGGAAAATCACCATGGAGCGAAAATAGAACAAAATAAAAAAAAATTTGCCAAATAAAGGATTAATTAAGAAAACTAAATAACAGCAGCTTCTAAACCGGCCCGTAGAAGATTTCCTGTCAGAAGAATGTACAGTCTGGTAGTGAAAGTGTTAACTTTAGCCTTATAAGAAAGCTATTGAGTTTTAAAAATCATTGAACTACTTTTGTATACGTAACGCGATATTACTTCTTCCCTTTTTGGTTATTATTTGTTTTATTGTGACTTATTCTGTCTTATTATTGTGGTTATTATAATGAAAACTGACACTAGACACACGGAAATCGGATGATCCCGAAAGAGTTTTGACGAACTTTGTGAGAGAAGTAAGCTACAGAGCTGAGAGCTAATTATTAAACGGAGGAGCTTTTATTGGCTGCGCAAATGAGTCTAAGAGCTGATTTAGAGGGTTAAACTATAGACACTGTATAAAGATCGAAAAACAATTGTCTTATGCAGCCAAACGATCTGTCAAAAAATGCAGCCAAACGGACTGTCAACTTTTGATTCACTTTAAAGGAGCAAGTATTGTGATCAAGTATTGTTTTGACAAAAGCCAATTATGAACATATAAGGGATTTTCTACTTCCATATTCAGTAAATGTAAGTATTTTCGGTGTATTATTTATTGCCGTTTAGATTACTAAAAATGAACAAAATTCTTTCTCTACACAGTACCGAGCATAGGACCACTATTGCAACGTGTATTTCACAGCACAATCAATTATCGTTTTTACAAATGATACATTAAGTCCCGAAATTGTAGTACAAACCATTTTAGCTGTTGTTGACGCTATGGCTACATTATTTGAGGTTATTACGAGTACCAGAAAATGGCCAGCGGAAAGACTTGAAGTTTATACCGGAAAACCTCTTGCAGCCTGCTGGCCATCAGCATCGGATGATACTTGAACGCAATCTACGATGAACTGCATCAGAACCCGACTTACAAATGCGACGTGTTCTAGCCATAGCGCACGAAAACTTTGATCAACACTAGTGTAAGAACATCAATCAAACAAAATTCAAACAACAGAATCTATGTAAACTTTGGATATGCTATGAGCTTGATAATGATGTAATTTGTTTTTGAGCTATTAATCACTGCATTCGAGCACTTTAAGTGACGTTATTCTTCCACTCGAATTTTGAAATAAAACAATAAATTAAGAATTTTTCACTGGTTCCTACTAGAAAAGGCGGTAAATAAGGTGAATTTCAAGAAAAAATACCGCCGCAGAATGCAAGCCATTTCTGCCTTAAATTATCTTTCTTTGGAAACCAGAATCCACTTCACATCGCGAGTTATTGCCACAATTTCGCTCCAAACAATTCATTTTTTACACGGCACTTTTCACTATGCTTTTAAATGAATATCTTCAAACGGAATCAAAACAAACTACCAACATCGAAACCTTATCTTTTTTTTTAGCTTATTGTGCTGTTTACTTCAAGTTTGTACAAATACAAGTGGTGCCAGATCAATTGCTCAAATTTATGACATTTTTCAGGGTTGGCAGATTGTATGATTTTGTGTTGTCCGGTCTATATACAGTGTCTATAGGTTAAACTGCCAATATGCTGAAGAATCATAAAAAAATGAAAATCGGTTCACTTGTTCAAAATTTATAATTCTTTCAAAAATATATATTATCTAAAACATCGGTTTTATGAACGATCCTATATCAAAAGTCACCCTGATGAAAAAATGAAAAATATGAGTGATATTTTTTTCAAACGGGAACATGCCTACCAAATATTGTGAAATTCTAAGAATTACTTCATCTGTTTGGTATAGAATTGTTGAATTATATTTTTTTACAGATGTTCCGGAATTTCCGGAAGACCATGCAATGGCTACTCAGCGCCAAAAAATTGTTCTCCAGATTGCTGTACTTCTTACATTTCATGTACAAACTGTAATGAGAAAAATCAGCGGCCCAAAATCACTGGAAATCACATAATTTATCTATGGATAATCAATTTTTAGACTTTTTTTCGCCTTTTGTATGGACTGGAATCACTGTGGGACGGCATGAGCTCCTTCACACGTTGTCGACCAAAGAGAGTGTGGGTGGATGGAGGTCTTCGATTCCGATGCTCTAAAATCACTAAACTCACACTGTCCTCGGAATGACGACGACGTCAAACGCGTGCCTTCTCTTCTTTATCTTCTCCGTCGCCGGAACGTTCTCAATTGACCCCGAGTTGAAATACTTGAATTTTATATTGAACTTTGCCGGAAACCCGCGCCTTGCGAAGGATACCGCAACTACAACACCATCATTGGACGGTTGCGGAACAAGCGAAAATACAGACAGTCGTTAGCTAATCATGATGTTCAGTATCCTAGCGCGGTTTTCTGAAGGACACGTGAGATCTTCTCTGCTCTTCTGCTTGCACGCTCGAAATCAGCAGCAACTTGGTCCGCTGGTAGCGTTTACAGTTTCGTCCCCAACGATGAAAACCAGTCTTCCAGGCGGCCGGTGACACACCCTCGCACATTTTCACTTCGAAGCGGCGATCCTTCGATTTTCATACTTCCTTCCGGTAGAGTTGTATTCGCTCAGTGACAACTGAAATTTTCCGCTGCAAAACCTCACTCACTACCGAAACTCTGATCAGAAAATAGTCGAATTAACTTCACAAAACATGTTAACAACAAATTTTTAACTGTTAAAAATCAATATAAAACTATTTTTAATTCGAGGAGAAAACGCAGCTGAAAAATCAAGACGTCAGATTCTCTAAAAAAAATATTATATAGTTGTACCGACAATTTAATCATGGTCAAGATGACTATTGCATATAATGGTTTTCATTAACATGTGAGGCTAGTACCAGGTGTTGCGAGTTTCTTCCAATTCCTCTACATGCAGTTTCCTTGCGTATCCTTTATCCAGATAATCTTGAATCTTCTTGCAGTACTGCTCCGCAAATTTCAGATCAGTATCCATCTTTTTCTCCATAATCTGCAGTCGACGTAGGGCTTGAGGTTTGCTATCAGGAAACGCGAAGTTGTTGAGCTTGTATATTTGACCAATTTCAAAGTGGTCATCGCAACGTTTCAGTGTTCTCCGCATGATATCCCAAGCTCGTTCATCTTCATCCGAAATTTTTGGATCCTGTCGAGTGATCCAAAAGTCTTCAATTGTGTACATCTGCTTAATCAACGATGTTAATTCGACGTCCTTGCTATCCGAACACAAAAAGGCATGTTGCTGTTCGGCAGGTTCATCAACGGTAGGCTCAATTTCACAGTGAATTGTCAATCCAAGATGACACTGGGTGAGCTGCAAACCTTGGACCGAGTTCTGCACCGAGTTCTGGAACTATCAGGCTAGCATTGTTTGACCCAATCAACAGAACCGATGCGACGTCCTTGATGGTATTCAGCTTGTCTTTATCCAGTAACGGGTAAAGGTTTCTTATTCTGTCCACGTCCGATTTGACAGTTGGCAGATTAATGTTGTTGATTGTTCGAACGTTATTGAGTTCAAACCACTTCGCGTCGTTAGCTTGACCAGAGATTTGTAAATTGAGCAGCATCGATTTGCGTCCCTATGAGTTATTCCATTCGTCCAACGGTAAGGGACTGGTTGGATTGATTCAGACAATCTCATCTTCCTAGCAAATGAAGCATCCATCATCGAGATAGAGGAACCTTCATCGAACAGAGCTAAAACATGGTGAACTTCCCTCTCACTACAGACTCGAACTTTGCAGACACGAAGCAGAGTGTTTGATCTACTCGAGTTGACGTTGCACAAATCTTCGGTAGAAGCAGGTTCCGGTTTGGATCAGCATGCACAAGCTCATGGTGGTTCTTCTTACAAATGGCACAGGATCTCTTCGACTTGCACCTTCCACGGTGTTGGTCTCCTTCCAAACAAATATAGCCGACCTTGCAACTCCTTGCGATCGAACGGCGTTGCTTTACAGATGACTTGACAAATTTTCCACATTTTGCGAGGCTCTTGTGCTCAGAAGAATCACACACAGGACATTTCCTGTGTTGGTCTTCTTCTCGGGAGTTGATGTTGAGAGCCGGTGGCCTTGGTTTAGCGCCCATCACTTGTCTCTTGCTGAACGACACAGTACTGATGCTCCATCTCATTCTCCAACCACCGAGAAAATGCGTCGAAATCAACAAGTTTATTTTCTTTCATCGACATCGCTTTATGGCGGATCCACATCTGCTTACTAAAGCCAGGGAGTTTTTCAGCAAGATACGAGATCAATTCAGGATTCATTAGGTAAATTTCGGCTTTCACGTTCTTCAGTGCCACTGCTCTACCAACACCAGCGTTGAAGTAAAGGCGAAACTATTCAATATTCTTTTTTTTCACCTGATCCAGATTCCGGAGGATTTCGAGTCGGTTGCTCACAATCCATTCAGTGCGACCGAAATTCGGTCTTAACATCCTCATAATCTGGTCTACGTTTCCAGGTGAGGCTAACAGGGCTTCCACGGCTTTGCGGGCTTTTCCCTGAAGGACTTTGTTGAGTCTTTACAAGTTGTCAGGATTACTCAATTTAGCTGCTTTGTCTAAGTTTCGAACTCGTTCAGGAAAATCGGCCAATCCATAACTTTGCCGGAAAAGGATGACAATTCTTTCACATTCCGACCTTGCAACGCTTTGAAAGCTTGGGACAGGACCTCAGCCATTCCACTAGGAGCAGCAAAGGATTCAGGAACAGGTTCACGCCAATGTTGATGCTCTGGCTCACTTATCGGTCCGACGTCAGATTCCAAGTCGTCATTCTGGTTTACCCAGGCTTGAACAGAACCCATTGAATTGCAGCTAAATAGATGCTCCAGAACGCGATCGCAGCTCGCCTATTTGAATTTCACGATCTCTGCGGTTCTTCAGATATTCGGATTGTTTCTGCTCCCTTCAAATTCTGAGATCTTGAAAACGTTGCTCGGCTAAAATCCGGTCTTGCTCTAAAGAGGCTTCCAGTTCTGCTTCCTCGATGAGAATGGCTAACTTCAACGCTCTGAGTTGGCTCTGCGTCTTACTTACTCCAGATGCTCTTGACAATCTTGAACTTTTACCAACAGTATGGACGGACACTACGCTTCTAGCTTCCGTTTGCCGGTTGTTGGCACCCGTAACCGACGTAGGAGCATGTTGACCAGGTTCGTTGGACTCAGGTATTTGGCAAACACTTGCCGGAGGCGTACGTAACATTTTACTGTGCCCCGAACCAGGGAATTCACAGACGAAATTTTCAAAACGTTTAGGCACAGTACCTGTATTACAGCGTCTTGGGCGATGTGGACCAGTTTTCCCATGTTAACTGGGTGGTGGTTTTTGAAGGACCAAAATGTCAGGAACGGGTGACAACCAGGGATGTTACTCGGGATTTGACGGTTCGTACTATCCGGGGCCGATGGACCACGGATCAGGTGGTGACCAAGGGGTTCTGCACCAGTCTTGATGGTCGTCAGGCAACGAGGAATGTTGCACCGGGCGGTTGGTTCTTTGCTGCTTCTTGCCACTAAGGAAAAGGGCTACGAAAATTGCAACAGATTTCTTCCGTCGGGAGGAGGGGGACTTCAAAACTTCAGAGGATTATTTTGGCTTGGGATTTTAGAGTTTGAAGTATGTATTTTTATTCTTCCAATGTTGTACATGGAATGAAATTTTCACTTGTTTGTTTCGCAACGGTCACCTACGCTTACTCGTTTGTTCCGTTGCTAGCGGTAACAGGTATGTATCGTGAAAATATTGAAAATTCCAATTCCAACTTTTTACTCTGCTATAAAGTGGTACAATGAGCTTGGGAATCTGGAGTACCGTCCGGGGAGAGGCAGAAAGATAACTGAAAGGACTACACGGAACCGAATAGCACTTCATCATAAGATAAATCGAGATTGTCGCCGGTCAGTCCGAAAAATGACGAAATCACTGAAAATCGACCCAAATACAGTGCGAACTATTCCACGTAAGGGTTTAGGGCTGCGTTCCTACAAAATTTCAAAGATCTACTATCTAAATGAAAAAATTAAAATGAATTCAAAAATGGACGCCATCGCACGATTTTGTTTACCGAACTGTCGAAAAATACGATAACCACCAAAATAATCGCCAGTTTTTGCCAAAAGGTTTTTCTAACCGTATGAATGTAGATAGATCACATCATTTAGCTTTGGATATGGTTTGGGCAGTTATTAGTGACTTTTGCTGAGACATTAGACCAAAGATGAATGGCTTGAAGGCCACTCTCCTGATTTAAATCCCGTGGACTACGCCATCCATCTGGTCTATTCTCGAGTCCAGAGCCTGTATTAAGCCACCCACATCGCTAAATAATCTTAAAGCTAGTTTGACAAAAGTCTGGGATGCTATATGTGTCCAAGAACTGAAGTCCATTGTCGACAATTTCACTAAACGGTTGAAGGCGTTTTTAAAAAATTAAGGAAAAACATATTAAGTCAATGATGTAAATATTAGCTACGTACATTTATCATAAGTATAAAAAGATAACAATAAAGTTATGACCAGTGCTGGCAAACCTCACGGCCATCATGCGACAAAGAAAGGGGAAGGGGAAGGAAATTGTTCGAGTCCAGCTGCTCACGTCCAAATCAAAGGTTGCTCCGTTGGCTAAGTCGAAACACACTGGAATATACTTCTGGACTTATTCGTCCAGCATTCTGCATTGGATGGAGTCATCACCGTTGCAATGGAAGACGTCCGTTGTGAACCGCATAGCAATCATTCAAGGGGCTACCGAATCTTGCCACTGGAAACACGTTTCTGGAGTATCCAATCCAGCTGATCCACTCTTCCAAGGCATGAATCTAGTCGATATCAAAGACCATTTGCTTCGCTCTGGTGGAACGGCCCGGAGTAGTTAACCTCACCATCATCGTCCTACCCAAACCCCTTTGTGGCCAACCCAGAACCAGAGTAGCTATGTTAGCTACCGTCGATGTGAACTTTTCCGATCAACTGTTTTAGCATTAAGGTCTGTATCCGCAATAATCCGGACACCTCAAAACATGAATAAAACATAAATTTCGCATTATATTTCCGTCGTAGTTGTTTATTTCAGATTCATGGGATGTGTTTTAACAATTCGTGAAGACAAAACATAGTTATTCGGTATTTGCATAAAATTTTCGAACTTTGCGCTTAACTCCGTCCATTAGGGTTTGTACAGACTCTTCAGAAATCGTAGAAGCCGTCTTTGTCCAAATTTGCTGGAAGTGTTTGATGTCTTTGATTTCTTGCTTCTTTCCAGAAAGCTTCCGCTTCATCAGAGCCCAATATCTTTCGATTGGTCGTAGCTCTGGGCAATTTGGCGGGTTTGAGGTTTTTGGTACAATGTTCACTTGATTTGCTTGGTACCACTCCATCACAGTTTAAGCATAGTGGCATGATGCCAAATCGGGGCAAAACAAAGGTTTTTCTTTGTGACTTTTGATGAAGGGTAGCAATCGCTTCTGCAGACACTCTTTCTGATAGATCTCCTTGTTGATTGTGCCTGTAGTGACGAAAGATTTACTCTTTTTGCCACACGTGCAAATTGCTTGCCACACAAGGTATTTTTTGGGAAATTTCGATGCCTTCTTCGTTCTGAAATGCTCAGCTGTAGCATTTCTGGCCATAGCAGAATAAAAAGCCAGCCCTGGAAGCTGCTTGAAATCCTCCAGGACATAAGTTTCATCGTCCATAACAACGCATGAAAACTTCGTCAAATATTCGCAGTACAAACGTCGAGCCCGTGATTTTGCTGCCAAGTTCTGTTTGTCGTTACGATTTGGAACTGTTTTTACTTTATACGACTTAAGTCCCAAACGTTGTTTTGATTTTTGGACAAAACCAGGCGACATCCCTATTTTACGAGCCACCGTTCGAATGGAGAGATTTGGGTTTTTCGTTAATATCCTTTTCACCTTTCGGTCCATGACAGGATCAGCGCGCCCAATGTGTTTGTCACTTCTCGGTTTCCTCTCCACCGTCAAATGTTCCGAAAATGATTTGAGCACATCGTGAACAGTGGATTTAGGCAAATCCAATGTTTTTGCAAGGTCCCGTATTGACAAGTCAGGATTTGCCGTACGCCCGTACAAAATTCACTCGCGCACTTGTTTTTCTTTCGTCGCCATCTTGAATACTAAACATGAAATGTAAACATCAATCATAGTCTTTTTCATCATAGACTCTCAGCTATACCACAGTGAAATTTTTCATTCCTACGTGCAATATTTCAAAAGTTACAATGATTTGAAGGTGTCCGGATTAATGAGGATACAGACCTTACCACCCGTGGATGGAGTCGATGAGAAATAATTTGTTGAAGACATTGCTGTCACCATGAACGTATACAGTTACTGATTCGTTTCTTCACGCAATAATCTGTACGAAGACACACCTCGATCGCTCACCAGGCCACGTCCATGCAACCGTTGGAGATTGGGAGGATTTGATTTCCACCTTAAGAAAACTCGTAGAACCCACGTAGCCTTCAGTAGATATCAAAGGAAAATGGAAATGAATAGTCGGAGAGAATAGTTAATCAGACTGTCCTGTTTGGTGTAAAGAACAAAAAATTCTTTAAAAATGGTCGTTGGGAGCATCTAGTCTAAGAAGGTTAAGTGACGCTCCATTTCTCTTCAAATTGTTGGGACCTAAGCATTAACTATGGCCCTAGTCCCATATCGTTATAGCACCATTACTCGCTCTCTTAAAAGAGAAGAATGTTTAAGAACATAAGTGCGGGCGGTGAAAGATAACTTGTCGGACGATTTGCGCTCCTAATTGCATCACTACACAAAAACATGGCACCACAGGGGACGTCAGATCCAGCTTACACGGCAGCGGTGTAGTTGACCATTTCGAGTCGAATGTAAAGCGCATCAAGAAACAGAGAAAGGGTAACGTCAAGATGATCACTTGCAGATTCGGGCGTCTTAAAAATCTTGGTTGAAAAGCTTAATTACTGAATATATTTGTTAATTGATTCCATAACAAAGATACTAGACAGAGAGAAAAAATAATAATGCTTAAAAATATATATATATTTTAGGTAAAATGAAGTTTAGTAGCTATTTTCAATATATTTTATAACGATTCAAAACAACACATTTGCGCAATAATTCGTGGGGAGCAAGACATCTGTTTGAACAAAAACATGATAACCACGTTGAATACTATAGCGTGCGTTTCAACCGCCATGCAAACATAACACCAATCACTGATTAACGCATAGAGAATGTCACCAAAACAAATTACATGTCTTTATTGTCAATTTGATTCATTCTTGTTTCCTCTCCAGATTTTTGAAATTTCGCGAAGTAAAACGTGTTTTGCAAGCTTACCCAAATAATAAAACAATTGAGCTTAGATTCAGTATCCGCGTCCAACAACAAACGCCAGTATTTTTCTAATAGTTTTAATGAGACATGAGTGAGACTTATTTTATGAAGTTTTGATACTACTTGTTAATTATTGTAGGTTAACACTTACCTTTATCTTTTCAAAGACTTACTACCAAATGCGCATGCAGGACGAGGTGAAGAAGGTTTCTCTCTCTCCATTGTACCGATTCATGAATTTAACCGCCGAATTCACTGGTGTCGTCCACACACCTGCGCACCTGCTTCCTTTTAATCACTGCTTCAATGATTTGATTGCTCGTTCTCAACATAAAAAGTTCATTTCATTCCATCGCAGAGCAAACTGATGAAGGATGAGTTTTCACGTTCATATCCTTCGCGAACCTTCGATACTGCTAGCGCAAACGATTGTCACTATACGGCACAACGTTTTTCGTCATTTGTGGATTTCAGTCACTTCATTTATTGCGGATAGATATTCACTAAGCACGAAGACTAAAATTTCTCACTTTCACATTAATTTGCTGAAGTTAAATTGCGATCAACTGTTCAGCCGATATTCCAACTACGGCAATGGAGCACGAGAAGACAATGTTAGCCTCCAACTACGAGTTCAGATCTACGGTAATGAAATCGAGGCGGCTGGTGAATTCGTGGAACTGGGCTCAATGGTGACCGCCTATAATGACACCAGCTGAAATATACAAAGGCGCTAATTGCTAGCCATAAATAGAAATCGTGCCTATTTTGAATTCCGGAGGACGCTAAAATCGAACAAAGTTCGTCGAAGTACAAAGTTGAGAAACAAGAAGGCATTTATTAGAGCGGTAGTCCTCTTCGATCACGAAACATGGACATTTGGCCTGATTGTAAGTAAGCGCTTTCTTATAACTGGAGAATTTCACCACCTTACCCTCGGTTTTGTGCGTCAGCTCCTGCTGAACTTAGTCCACCAAAATTTCAACGTAACTATGCGGTAATCGACGGTTTAACGTTATGAAGTTAGTTTAATGTTTCAAAATTGAATAATGGTCATAAATCAGCATTTTGTTGTATAACATGCGAATAGGGGGCTTAGTAAATAATTACATGAGAAATCAGTTTCAACAACAGATACCTAGGACATTTTCCAGTCACCACTTTGCTTAACTGACAAAAGATAAATCAATTTCGATAGCAGACGATTAAATTCAATAAACGCCAATTGCTACTGCATCGTATAAATTATTAATCACACAATGATTTCCCTACAAAGTAGATAACATTACCCTGCCTAAATCGATATGTCACTCCTTCATCAATTTGCAAGATAACGTCTTAAGCCATGTCGGGCATGATGGAATTTAATATCAAACCGAGATAGAGCGAACGGCACCGCACCAAAGATTCAACTTGGGTGGTCCGACGGTATCACTGCCAGCAATGTTGTTTGAATCGTCGAATGTCATCTCGCACAAATGGCACTCGTCAGGCAAAACAAAACATAAATTAAGACGTTCCCGTTCGCATCGTATGTAGGGTACTCGGCACGCGTGTGTTTTCAAGTGAGACAGGGATGGAAAAACAAAAAAGTCATAGAGCGTAAAACATCTGTCACTGCGGTATCGATTTCACATTCCCGTTTCTGGTTTGTTAATGAGGCGGTGACGGCTATCAGTTAGGGCGATGAAAACTAAGACATGGACTTTAATTCAGTTGAGTTGGTAAAATTATTGACAATTTTATTAAATCTAGGTTTTGTCAATGATGTTCTTGGGGTCAGTTTACTTTTATCTAGCGGACCTATTCTCGGTTATCTAAGTGGAGTCCACCATTCTACGAACATTTTCTCTGCGTCATGAACATAGCTCACATTTTTGGATGTTTAAATTTATTGCTCCTTGACCCTCTAACTATCACAATCGACATAATTGTCCATAAGTGCATGAACGTGTTTTAAAAAAGGCTAGATCGTTAAGAAAAAAGGCACTTCATTTTCGGATAAGCAGGTTTTTCACAGCGGTTTGTTGTTTGTAAACAGTTCTGTTCGGTCATTTTTTTGCACAATTCAAAACAAACGTGGTTCCAAGATATTCATCATGCAGGATGAGAAAATGAAAATAATTGTGCACAGTTACCAGCACAATCCATCTGCGTAAACTCGGGATCTAACAAAACTGCTGGATTATCCTTAAGGAGTAGAAGAAAACCTTATCCAATGCCCGCAAAGTGCAAATCAAGCTTCGGAGTGGAACCGTTGATCGTCAACTACGGGTAAAGGTCATTCGGAAAATCAAGGCTGATCCCAACATCTCGGATTTTGATATTGCGAAAAAACTGAATGCCGAACGTTGTACGGCGAATCCGTCTCTGAGAAGGTTATAAATATTACCGGGCAAGTAAACAACCCAACCGAAGCGTCAAATAACAAACAGTGGCCGGAACTCGGGCCGACCGAGTTGTACGACCAAGTTCTGACGAAACTCGATGGATGTCTCTTGATCGATGATGAAACATCTGCTAAAGCAGATTGCAAACAAATCCCGGGGATCAAGTTCTACCAGGCTCCTGCTCGCTGCAAGGTTCCTGACAGATGCAAACGTGGCAAGAAGTGTTTGTGACAGATACAAAAATGAACTCGGAAGTGTTCAAAACGGAGTGCCTCATAAATCGGATTTTACCGTTCGTTAAATTCCATGATGGCCCAGTTACGTTTTGGCCAGATCTAGTCAGCTGCCATTACAGCAAGGAAGTGCTACAATGGTACAACGATAATGAGGTCCAGTTCTAATGTAATCTAATCTAATCTAATCTAATATTAACGTAGCCAGTAAGAGAAAGCATCCTGGGAATAATTGGGTTAGGTGGCGCGCAATTATTTGTTAGTCAAAATTTATGCTTGCAGCACATGAAAGACATGATACAAGCGTCAAAGCAGCCAGGCCTACTGCGTTGCATAAATCGCAAAAGATGATTCTGTAAAATGAGTTGGATTCAAATGAATAGATTTGAACCACAATACATTTTGTGAACCTACAAGGGAGGAAGGATGCGTGGACAAACCGTACAAAACGTTCCGAGCTAAGAATAGTTAAATAATATTGAAATAAATGATGAAAATTATATAAATGATGATTTATATTATTTAAATAAATGATGGTAATGATAATGATATAAATTAAAAATCAATATGAAATGTCCTACAGCGGAAGGGATATTATAATGTAAAATGATAATAATAATTACACATGTTTGCAGATTGTCATCCTGCTGAGATTGTAATAGGATTTGCGTATCTATTATTATCCAAAACGTTTAGACAATGTATCACCAGAAAAAAATTGAAATATATTTTACAAAACATGGAAACTCCATGGATGACCTGAAATTATACATAAAGAATTTATTTGTTTATTTCCATGGCATAACGTCACAATACTATAACATAGCCTGATACACAATATCCCTCCATAATGCCCGATTCGTGGCTGCTTCTCTCCAACCCCTTGGGCACCTTGTACCCACTAGGTCTTGCTCCACCTGGTCTGACCATCTTGCTCGTTGCGCCCCACGTCGTCTTGTACCAATCGGATTCCCGTCGAACACCATTTTTGCATGATAGTTGCCCGGCATTCTCGCAACATGTCCTGCCCAGCGTATCCTTCCAGCTTTTGACACCTTATGAATACTGGGTTCGCCGGCGAGTTGCGCGAGCTCCTGGTTCATCCTTCGCCTCCATAGTCCGTACTCCTGTACTCCTTCAAAGGTGGTTCTTAACACCCGTCGCTCAAAAACTCCGAGTGCTCACAGGTCCTCTTCAAGCATTGTCCACGTCTCATGCCCGTAGAGAACAACCGGTCTTATTGTACAGGATGCACTTCGTACGGGAGCTAAGTCTGTTTGACCGTAGTTGCTTATGGAGCCCATAGTAGGCACGACTTCCACTGATAATCCGCCTCCGGATCTCACGGCTGTTATCGTTGTCCGCAGTATCCAGTGAGCCGAGATAGACAAATTCATCGACTACCTCGAACTCATCGCCGTCGATCGTTACACTGCTGCCCAGTCGGGTCCTGTCGTGCTCGGTTCCGCCTGCCAGCATGTACTTCGTTTTGGACGTATTTATCTTCAACCCAATCTTCTCTGCTTCGCGCTTTAGTCTGGTGTACTGCTCTGCCACCGCCTTAAATGTTCTGCCGACAATATCCACGTAATCGGCAAAGCAGATAAATTGACCGGATCTGTCGAAAATCGTGCCTCGCATGTTAAACGCTGCTCTTCGCATAACACCTTCAAGAGCAATGTTGAACAGGAGGCAAGAGAGACCATCACCTTGACGAAGCCCCTGCGGGATTCTAATGAACCCGATAAACCACCCGATATCCTCACACAGCACTGGGTTCCATCCATCGTAGCCTTGATAAGTCGGCTCAGCTTCCCCGGAAAGCTGTTCTCGTCCATAAAGAATAGTATATCTAAAGTATCGATATACTGTTCTGATTCCTTGCACAGCTATACTTATTTGTAGTGGATTTCCACTGGTTGGTCACTGATTCAATCTTATTTAATCCAATACAAACGAAGCAGAATTCAACAGCATTTATTAGTATTAAAAAATTGAATAAAATAATATCCGATGATCTAAATAAATAGAAAAATATCTTATGATACAATGCAATAAAAGATCTATACATCCTTGAATCACCTTGCTTGTAACCTTGACGCAGTAAGATTTTCTTCATTATTATTATTATCCAAATGAGAATAATAATGATTTGCAATAAATAATAATAAGATGCAGCTATATACCGCTATAGAGTTCAATCAGTCGTCGATTAAGGTATACTGAAATGTTAGGGTCATACAATGCAATAAAATGAGAAAAAACCACACCGAGCACCCGACAATGTTTACAATTGATGCTGGCTTCTTCAACCTAAACATGAATTCATGTATGTGAAAACCTGTGTGTATCCAATTAATAATATCTATGAATAAACATGATGTATACAAGAATACTTAAATATGTTAAACTCAAATACATCCACATGTATATATCAGTTGGAACTCCACATCCCAAAAATGTAAGATTATTATAAATAATAGAGAATAATATGATAAAAATAGCACGGTGTTGTAATGAAATACTAAATAATATCATGTTTTTTTAAATATAGAACACGTATGTAAAAAATACATCTAACATCCACTGGTTTGTTACTGATGAGGAAAATTGGAAAGCTGAAAAACAGAGCAGATCATTACAACTATCACAGATAAAACCTCAATCAAAAGATGTATGATGCTTTTTTTTAAAAAGAAAAACAACAACAGACCATTCCAAAAGACATCCCTTGAAAAGCCCTCCCTAAACTTCTCCAGTTACATTCCAAGGGTAGCAGTATAAGTGATCGAAGAGTACAGTTTGACAACTTTTGAGACAAATAGCTTATCCAATCACAACACCAGTAAAACAAATATTTTAATACAATCCCACACTGCCTACGGTTGCAGGCCAGTCCTTTATGAAAATTGCAGTTGAAATTCAGAAATAGTCAGAACAAATTGAGCCCTTAATCGATCTACATGCTCTTAAATTAAATGGTTTTGGAATACAAAGATGATTCCAATGTTTGCTAAAATTATTAACTAAATGAGAATGAAAAATATACAACATGATTCAAAGGCACACGATCTTCAGTCGCACCCTTCACTTCCTTTACATCCTGTTCTTGAGGAGTACGCTTCAAGACCATGAACCAAACATCTCCGAGTGACGCGTCTGAACACGAGGTCATCCTGCCGCAAGGCTGTATGTCCGGAATTCCGTCTCCAGCGGGAACATTTCGTTTTCACACCAGTCGAAAGCCTCGTGGTGGACCGCAATCAACTCTTTGGTGACCGAATCATCATCAAAATAAAAAGTTTAACACTACTAATTGATTTCCGCTATCAAATTTTCTCGAAAAAAAAAAACAAGCAGCGAAGCACGTCAACCACGTCAGTCCCGAAGCGCGGCCTACTTCAATTCCAACGATAAATGGGGATCCAGTTCATCCCAAAAGAGCAGAATCCACCAAATTGTCCTCAGTTCTGTCCAATAGAGAGTTATTGGGCGATAATTAAGTGGAAACTGAAGATGAAGATTGGCCAGATGAAGAATTGATGGAATCAGCTAGCAAAAACTATGACTGAAGAAGGTGTGCGCCGGCTGTTGAGCGGCATCAATAGAAAAGTGCGAGAACTTCTTCGAAATAATGATGAATGATTTGTTTCAGTTATTTTTATGAAATAAAATAATATTACCTTTGTTTCATTCTTGGAAGGTTTTTCGATAGAAAGAAAGGTTTAAGAAACATACGCATTTCTAAATGCGTTAAACTTCTCAAGTGTGGGTGATTGCTGTCGGCAGACCTTGTTTTGTTCCCAGGTCGGTGAAAAAGCCCTTACGTCTGCATTGAAAAAATAGACAGTTCATTGCTGAATCATCGTTATTTTATGCATCACCAATCGTAGTACCTCTATTGTTTGAGTCCATCTTTGACATCTATATCTGTTGTTTTTCAGAAGCCATGGCGCATGCAGTAAAAAACCTCCGTTCGAAAGTATGTTTTCACTACCGCCAGCATCCCATGGAAAAATCACGCCCATTTTTGCTGCTTCCAAAACACTTGTGTTGAGCGCAACAGGTTAAGCAAAGAGTTCAACAAAAGACTTTTGTGAAGGATTTAAACAATATAATGTCAAAATCATGATTGTTATTACGCTAGTGGATCTTTTTTAAGGTCTTATTGTCATCTGATCATCCTGTCGAATTTCATGTACAGTGGACTAAAAATTATATAGGGAAGATGTACCTGTATTAATCTCATCACTTTGCAATTCATCCTAAAGGGTGTATTCGATAAAAATGGCACACAGAAAATCTTCTGTAACTTTTGAATCTTATGAGTAAAAAACCTAGAAATTTGAGTAGATCTTATCCATAGTGTATTATTTACATCTGCCAAGTTTCATAGTTATACATTCAGTAGTTCCAGTCATGTCGTCGAAACAAGAAATTGTCCGTGAGAAAATTTTGTGCACTCACAATCAAAATCCAGGAGCGTCCCACCGGTGGATTGCTAAAAGGCTTGGAATTGCAAATACAACTGTGTCTCGTGTAATAAGAACCTTCAAGGAGCGTCTGAGTGTCCAAAGGAAGGAAGGGAGTGGTCGTAAAAGTGGTCCATTGGAGAGTAAAATGGCCAGGAAAGTCGTACAACAATTCAAGAACCGTCCAAACATGTCAATTCGAGATGTCGCTAAAAAGTCTAAGATGTCAGTCGGTTTTGTGCAGAAAACCATGAAGCGTGCTGGGTTACATGTTTACAAAGTGCAAAAAGCCCCAAACCGGAATGAAAAACAAAACATCACTGCGAAAACCCGCGCCCGGAAACTTTACACGAAGCTGCTCACCAAATCCGGTTGCATCGTGATGGATGACGAAACATACGTCAAGGCCGACTTCCGTCAACTTCATGGGCAAGAATATTTCGTTGCCAAGTCGAAGTTTGATGTTCCGGAGGATGTTCGAAAGAAGAAACTATCGAAATTTGCAAAGAAGTTTCTAATCTGGCAGGCGATTTGCGGATGTGGTGAAATAAGTGCTCCCTTCATCACTTCCGGAACAATAAACGGTGCGATTTACACGGAAGAGTGCCTTAAGAAGCGTCTCTTGCCATTCATTAAGAAGCACAAAGGATCAACTCTGTTTTGGCCTGATCTAGCATCCTGCCACTACGCTCGAAACGTATTGGAGTGGTACCGAGCCAACGGAGTCAATTTTGTGCCAAAGGATATGAACCCACCAAATTCACCGGAACTTCGTCCAATTAAAAAAATTCTGGGCAATTATGAAAACGGAACTTCGCAAACATCCCAAAACTATAAAAACAGAGCTAGAATTGAAGAAAATTTGGGTTAAAACAACAAAAACACTGGGAAAATCGGTTGTACAAAATTTGATGGGTGGAGTGAAAAGGAAGGTGCGGGCATTCGGGATGGGAGACGAAATTGAATAAAACAAATGTTGTAAATCAAAACTCATTAGTAGTTCTTCATTCCCTGAAAATTTCAAGAAAATCCGATAATCAGTTTAATTTTGATGAGTATATATGTGTGTGCCATTTTTATCGAATACACCCTTTACTTGAAATAAAACGATATACACGTGACGTGATTAGTTAGTAATGGTTGTTGTAGTTATTTAACGTAAGCAAACATTATCAGAAAACGAAACCGATCCTTCAACTGCCCAATTGTGTGATTCATCGTATTCATCGTACAATGAAGTAAATATGTTACCCTACATGGAGCGGAACGAATTTTTGCAGTTAATTAGTAATTTATCATGCTTGCGGAACAAAATTTTGATATATTTGACGGCACTGGATACTAATACGCTCGTAAAAGTGATTTTTTAAAGTAATTAGAAAAAAAAGTGAAGCACTGGCTCCCTAGCTGAAGTGTGGGGCCGTTCAGCGGGATACTGTGAAGACCCATGTGCCACTCAGGAGTCACCCAGCGCGCTGTAACCGGAGACACGTCTAACCTCTTCGAATGCAGGATATGGAAAAGCCTCGTGTCACGGCGTTCAGCGTGGTGCATGGCCAACTGTGTAGAGTTTCCAACCACACACACACTCTCGCTCACCCACACAAACAGACACACACACACACACACACACACACACACACACACACACACACACACACACACACACACACACACACACACACACACACACTTGCATGAAAAAGCAAATCCGTGTGCAAAAAGTGGAATGTTGCCAAAGTCACCAGTGTCGAATAATGTGGCCGTAGCAAGATAGGGGGCGCCAGAAATTCAAGAAGAGTCGGGTGGGCCTGGGTTGAGCCTGCTTTTTACGCCGAAAGTCAGTAGTGGCTAAACTCAGGCCGAGCAGCAGGGTCTCCAGCTTGGCAGAACCATGGTGATGGAAGTTAGAAAGAAGGTTGATGAGCTCTATGACTACATCAAAGGTAAAAATAACGTCCATCACAAGATCCGGGCGCTAGTGACGGGTATTAAGTCTACAATGTTAGCGGTCGAACGTGAGCAGCAAGTTTGGAGAAATAGGGCGGAAAAGGCCGAAAAAGAAGTGAAGGAAATGTCAGTAAACTATCGTGCGGGCAGTAAAAGAGATCGCGAAACACCAGGTGAGGAAGAAGCGTCCAAGAAACAAAAGGAAGACATCGGCAAAGTGGTGATAATGGAAGGCAATGGTAGTAAATGGCAAATCATGCGACATAAAAATGAGACGAAGGAAGAAAAGAAGAAAAAGGAAGTAAAGAAGAAAAAGGAAGAATAGAAGAAGGCAGAGAAGAAGAAAGAAGAGCAGGAGATGGAAGAGGTAGGAATAAGGGAGAGAAGAAAAAAGTGTGCCGGCAAAAATGGAAAGGAGATGCCTTAGTTGTAGAGGTGAAGGGGGCAACAACACATGCTGAAATCCTCAGAAGAGTTAAAGACGATCCGGAGCTAAGGGAGCTAGGAGCAAACGTGATAAAAACCAGGCGCACCCAGAAGGAGGACATGCTATTCGAGCTAAAGAAAGATCCTTCGGTCAAAAGCGCAACGTTCAAGGCACTCGTCGAGAAGTCTCTTGGTGACGGTGCAAACGTTAGGGCCTTATCACAGGAGACGGTGGTTGAGTGCCGCGATCTAGATGAGGTAACGACAGTAGATGAAGTAGAAATACGGTGGCATGCAGACGGTGGTGATCCGTTTGGCTACAGCCTCTGCCAACAAACTGTTGGCGGTAGGTAAAGTAAAAGTTGGGTGGTCAGTATGTCCGCTAAAAGTCACCCCTCGAGTCACAAAAGAGATGGAACGGTGCTATAAGTGCATGGGATTTGGCCACCTGTCGAGAAACTGCGAGGGTCCTGATAGATCGGATCGGTGCCGAAGGTGCGGAGAGAAGGGTCATATCGCTAGCGACTGCAAGAAGCGACCTAGGTGCATGATCTGTACAAATGAGGACGACAAAGACCACATCACGGGAAGCTAAAAATGCCCGGTGTATCAGAAAGTGAGGGCGAGCCAACAATGATCGAGATAATCCAGATAAATCTGAATCATTGTGACATCGCGCAGCAACTGTTGTCGCAGTCAACAACGGAAACCATGTGCGACGTTGCAATCATTGCAGAGCCGTATCGAGTACCCTCGGATAGCGGCAAGTGGGTGGCAGATAGAGCAGGAATGGCTGCCATACATGTTATGGGTAGATATCCTATCCAAGAACTGGTTTCGAGCACGCATGAAGGTTTCGTGATAGCCAAAATCAATGGAGTCTTTATATGCAGTTGCTACGTACCACCTCGATGGACGGCGGACCAATATCACCAGATGTTGGATGAACTCACCGTACATCTGATCGGGCGGAAACCTGTCATCATCGCAGGAGACTTTAATGCTTGGGTAGAAGAGTGGGGCAGCAGATGTACCAACGCCCGTGGGTTCAGCCTTCTGGAAGCGCTAGTAAAGCTAGAGGTTCAGCTGGTCAATGAAGGTACCGTCAGCACTTTTCGCAGAGATGGTCGTGAGTCCATTATCGACGTTACTTTTTGCAGTCCATCGCTGATGAGAAACATGAATTGGAGAGTGAGCGAGGAGTACACAAATAGCGATCATCAGGCGATCAGGTATACAATCGGCAAAGGGAACTCAGTATCAGTACGACGGATGAATATGAGCGAACGAAACTGGAAGGCAAAGGAGTTCGATAGCGACCTCTTTACAGAAGCACTGCATGTAGGAAGTGCCCCCTCGGACGCGGAAGAGCTGACAACATGGTTGACTGCGGCATGTGATACCACCATGCCGAGGAAGTTAAAGCCAAGAAATGAACGGCGCCCAGTATACTGGTGGAACGAGGCACTCTGTAACCTTCGTGCTAGTTGTCTCAAAGCCAGAAGGCGAGTTCAGCGAGCAAAAACGGAAGCGGTTAGAGAAGAGCGTAGGGTAGCATTCCGGGCGGCCAGAACCGCATTAAAACGAGAAGTACGGAGAAGCAAGTCCAGCTGTTTCATAGAACTGAGCCGAGATGTCGATGCAAATCCCTGCGGCAACGCTTACTGAATAGTGATGGCAAAGTTTAAGGGTCAAGCGACACCGGTTGAAAGATGCCCGAACAAGCTGAAGACGATCGTGGATGGTCTCTTCCCGCAGCACGAACCTACGGCATGGCCACCGACACCGTACGGCAATGAAGTTGCAGCAGCAACTGGTGGTACACGAGTCTCCAACGATGAGCTCTTGTCAGTGGCGAAAGGGCTGAAGGTGAACAAAGCTCCGGGTCCGGATGGAATTCCCAACGTGGCATTAAAAGCGGCGCTACACAGGTATCCCAACACGTTTAGGAATGTGTTGCAGAATTGTCTAGAAGAGGGGAGATTTCCAGACAGGTGGAAGATTCAGAAGCTGGTGCTACTGCCAAAGCCAGGAAAGACGCCAGCGGATCCAGCATCGTATCGACCCATATGCTTGTTGCATATACTTGGCAAGCTTTTGGAAAAGATCATCCTAAACAGGTTGATGAAGTGCTGTATGCTGATGTGCAATCCGTAGAAAAACCAACTCCACATTCGAATCCAAACCGGTACCCTATTTGCCCAAAACGAAAAAGGGAGTCTTCATTTGGGCAGTATCAGCTGGTTAACGAGGACGCAGATCAAAGCAATTTGAAACAAAACCAATGATTTGGTACGTGATTTGGAATTGTCGAAACAGAAATTTGAACTGCTTGCATCACGCTTAAAATAAAGAAATTTATTAGAGCCTGGTGTGACAATTTCGTACTACAGAAATCGTGATGAACAATTCGCTAAATACCTCTCCCAACAAAATAACGCTAGTTTTTGCCGAGATGTAAACGGTTTGTTCGAAGAGTTTGGGGAGCATCACAATCCAAGTGAATGGCGTTTGTTTATCGACAGCAGTAAACTGAGTTTGAAGGCTGTTTTACTGCATCAAGGGAACAGGAAACTGCTGACTCATGCTGTTAACATGATTCCTTCATGCATATGAATCAATGGCGCTGCTGCTAAATTTGATAAATTATAAGCAACACTCTTGGAAGCGTACTACTTTACCCATGCCCTTTTGCTCAATTTTCAATACTTCTATTCCATTTCCAACCTACCGTACACTAACGGAACTTTCAACACTTTCTCTTCATATCTTTCATTCTAGCAAACATGACTGTCTACTCTTTGGTGCCTCATGGCGATGAGCGAAACATCTCCTTCTACATCATAATCGTTACTTCACGTTCGGAGAATACAAATATAACTTTCCTGTCAAAAACCAGCATAATTTTTCAAACGATTTTCACCATTCAGCCCCCTATTTTCTTCGTTTTTTCTTTGGCTTCAAGCTACACATGCAATATATTTTTTTGTTGACGTTATTTTGATATTAATCATATGTTTAGCACAATTTTTTTTACAAATCTCATAAAGAATTAATAATATACACTTATAAATTGCGTCAAAACTATAACTCCTAGAATATTCAAAGGGTCAGAAGATCAGTGTTAAATTTAATTTTGCTTCATTTGATGACAAAATATTTGAAATTGGATCACACGCGTTGGAGATGTTTCATTTTTAGTAAATGTGTTTAAGTTCATTTACTAAAAAATCAACTGTTATTCACATCTCGAAAACCGTTCCACTTTAATTTTTTTTTTGAAGGCATTTTTGAATTCTGCATAAAATTTCACATTAGAAACATTAGTCGAATTATAAAGTTCATCACTTTTGATTTATTTTGTAAACAAGTGTAATTCATTTCTCAAAAAATATGTTTGGACCTATGTTCAATTCTGCTGGTTCCGATCGATTTCGGCATGTGATGTCATCTATTCGGTCATCACGTTATTCAAGGAAACTTTGATTCACATTTAATGGGTCAACCTTGGAACTCATGGCAACCCTATTTCGATCAATGTGCATTATAATTAAAACCTCAAAAAACACGCATTTCCTAAATATTTTGATCATTAAAATGTACAACCATCCATCAGATCTGCTCGGTTCAAGGTTAAATCCAGCGCGCCATATCGTTCTTCAAATTTACCTTTTGCGATCAACCCACAGAATGTTGCAACTTAATGACCGCAATAAAATTAATTATAACTTTTGCAAAGAAACAACGTTTTTTTTTCTCAACGACGACGTCAGTCCCGCGGATCAACGATAAAAGTCCTCACGTCTTTAAAAAAAAAAATCCCAAAAAAGAGCATCCAGAGTTCATCCGAGTTTTACAAGCTTTACTTTGGCCTGTGTTTTCTCCGCCCAAAAACAACAACCGTTTAAATTTCTGAAACATTATCACCGATGTTTTGTTTTGTTTTTTAATTTGTGGCAGAAGATTCCAGCGCCTACTCCGGATGAGCCCCGTTGCCTTGCATGGAACGTGAAACAAAAGAAAGATGTTCGAAAACTGGAATGAAAAATCACGTTTCCCCTCGTCGCATCATCCCTTCCCAGGGCAAACGTATCATCATTTCCATCACATACTTGTGGTTTTCCTTTGCTCGGGTTGCATTCGCTGCAGCATGCATTGGAGATGGCAGCATCGCGATGCAACTACTTGGAACATGCGGTTGATTTGCTGACGGAATGTTCGCTTCCTTGCACTGGTCTTGGACATGCTTTTTTTTTTTTGGCTTGACTGAACGAGAAAATCGATCGATCTGTTTGCAGTTGCATTCGGGTAGAACGATCGGCCGAATGAACTGGTGACACAGTTTTCGGGCAATCATCAAGGAATGTGGTGGTTTTTCTGGATGTTTGAGAAATTCGAGTGCTTGCAAGAGAGTATCAATTTCTTGTTGAAAATGGGTGAGATTCGGAGAATATTTGATTGATGAAAAAATAGCAACTATACAGTAACAACTCAAACCTGCTACAGTGAGAGGCGGAAAAAGGAATCACTTAACTAAAATTTTGATCAGTCAAAATATTTACTAAGGAATTAATATATTTAATAAGGAATTTCAAGTTTTATTTTATGCAATCATTGAATTTGTGTGTTAGTTTTTTTTTTGCTGAATTTTACTTTTATAGTTGAATGGTTGTTCAAGTAAGAAGCATTCTTGTTTTTTTTTTTTGACTTGAAATGTTTGGAGGCATTTTCCGAGCTTACTAGTTGCCATGTTGGATATTGACTATTACATATGTATGAAACTAATTCTGATACTGGAATACTGTCAAAATTCTGGGTCATTTCACCCAAAGCCAAGCGTGATTCAAACGACTTTTGGTTTTTTTTAGAGAACCACTTTAAATCACGGGGAAGAAACTTCAAATTACAAAGCAAATAAAGTTTTCAGCCTCTCTCGAGTGATAGACCAACTTTTACCAACGGAAATCATATACAAACAGTATAAGTAACTGTTACAATACATGAACTGCACCAACCTTTATAGCACTGCAAATGTTTTCCAAAAGTTCCAAAGAAGCTGCATTCCGAATAAGATATTTCGCTCGCTGCATTTAAATACTATCGCAACGACTGATATCGGGAGCTAGAAAGTTCAACGCGAGTTAAAATAAAACCAAACTCCGTAGACTCGCCATGATTTTTGGCTTTATGTAGTGCAGCACTTCCCATTTTCCTCATTTTCCACCGGTCCGGAAGAGCGCCAATTCAGAGCCACTGCTTTTGCACTTTTCGCTTTGAATGTTTCTTTGTTCATGTTTTGATGCGGGGGAGATGCCTCGAGTTTGTTTGCACGTATTCATTTCGCTTGTTTCTGCTGCTGCAATTTCGTAATTTATCGCAAACCGGAAAGAAAATAACTTTTGTTTTCCCAGTGGTAATTCTTTTATGGCTCGGGAAAGAGAACAGCTATTATCATTTTCGTTTGTAAGTGTAATCTTTTTACAGGGGAAAAATGAAATCGTTAATTACTCTACCTTTGCACGAATGTTTGAGAATTGTAACAAACTAATTGCCAGCAATTGATCAATTACGACTGCACCACACCAGCCACCAATGGGTCATCTATCCCGAATCGAGTTTGCCTTGGCAAAACAATGCAAACAGTACACAAGCAACCATGGCAATGATGCAAACTGTCAATAAAACAAGCGTGGCTCAAAGTGCATCGTAACCTACTTTTGATCAAGTGCACAAATTAATGATCTTTATCTTGCCTTGCCGTTTTTCCCCTCGGTTGATTCCACAATGCATTCGGGTACATACTGGTGCTCCATTACAGTCTCAATCGAGTGCTATTTGCCGATCTTGATCTTGTTTACATTTCTCTGGCAGAGGAAATGGCGATAAATGATCAATGCCGATTACATTAGTGGGCATTGGGGCATTGTACAAATCCGAAGCAGAACATAGTCCTAAAGGGTGTTATGAATAAAATTTGGTCAATTCAAACATGCCGCATTAATGTAAATTGTGCATTAAAGTAACCTGAACAACCCTAATTTGTAGGTGTATGCGTGTATAATGATGTCTCTATCTAGGCCTCTATTTTATCTTTGACATTTGCTCTGCAGTTTTCAAATTTTTCCATCGCCGATTGCCATCGCTGATATACATCTCGATTTTCATCTCAGTTGATACTCCTGATATCCATCCCATTTCCAATTCCATCGCTGAAATCCTTCGCCGATTTCCTTCGGAAATTACCATCGCATTTTTTCATTGACAATTCGATTCTCAACATTCCATCGCCGATTACCATCGCCAAAAATTCCTTCACCTGACCTCATCGCCGATTTTTATTCCTGAAGTCCATCACCTGTTTCCATTGCCGATTTCCATCGCCGATTTCCAACGTCGATTTTCATCACCGATTTTCATGACATCCATCGATTGCCAAATTTGAAAATAGGGAAGATGTACCTTTATTAATCTCATCACTTTGCAATTCATCCTACTTGAAATGAAACGATATACACGTGACGGGATTAGTTAGTAATGTTTGTTGTAGTTATATATATATATATTGACGGGATTAGTTAGTAATGTTTGTTTAAGGCAAGCAAACATTATTAGAAAACGAAGCCGATCCTTCAACTGCCCAATTGTTTGATTCATCGTAGGATGAATATAGGAACAATGAGATTAATATGGGGGCAGTTTCCCTATTTTTGATAATATTAAACACAAACTCTAAAATTTAACTGGTCGGCCTGAAAAGGACAGTGGTTATGATACGCGCTAGAAATTAATTAATATATTAAGTTTATTTGGCCAGCAGGACACCATCATGTGATATATTCAATACAGCATAGTAGTTTATTAAACTCCTCGACGCTGTGAATGGCCGGCGGCAAGATACTTGGGATGATTCTAGTAATCTATTTGGCACAAACATTATCGATTATCGGATTATCGATTTTTACGACCCATTGCCACGGCAATAGGTCGAGGGGGAAACTTGCAAAACTTTGCAGCGCTTCCTTCTGGCTTGTAAATGAGCAAGCGCAGGCGATAACTTACGAGCCAGACGCGCAATCGCGAGAAAACGGACCAGATAGAAAAAAAAACGAGAAAAAATCTTAGTAACGAGAGAGCGAAAAAATCTTCGTAATGAGAGAGCGAAAAAACACAACCCTGCGTGGCGCTCAATCGAACATGAATATCCCTATGAAATCAGTTTGGTTAGACTCGTGGGCTTCATACTGGCGTTGGTGTTGATAGCATTGCCTCGAAAGAAGAGAGGCACAAACATGCGGTACGAAGCAAATTTCATAGGAGGGGACGGGCTTCAGTTATAATACCAGACACCGGCAACAAAGCAAAAAAAAATCCAGCTGGGGCACATTAGCCGGACTCCATACATTGAGGCGGCCAAAACTACCAAAAACGAATTTGGATGTTTTCCTGCCTTCAATGATGTCATTTTAAAGGTTATGATCAATATTTTTAAGATCCTTCATCAAAAATGTATTTGTATTTAATTTTAACTAACTTTTTCTTTGTCGAAGTGATCTAAGTGTGAAAAATGATTAATGATGGGTGACATTTATCTCAGTAACTAAAATTTTTACATTGAAATATATCACCAAAGTTATACCCCATATGAGTCCTTAAAAGCTATCAAAAGCAACACAGGAACAAAAAAAAGTTTTTTATTGTTATCCTTAAATTATTTAGTTTTTGACCATATAAATTTAGATGATTTTGACATAGAAAATCAACTCATGTCGGCAAATGTCGGGGCAGTTTCCCACCCTACATCTGGAAGATAGTGTAAAATCTTTCAAAAACCGTCGGAAAACCTTGCGCATATTTGCGCAAATGCAATTCCGAGCCATTTGAAAAATCATGATTTTTCAAATATTTTTGAGATTTTACTCATATTTACATAATTAATCAGTACTTTTTAAGGCTCAAATAGGATTCGGTCATTTGTCGGAACTAAAACGCAGTTTTTTCTCAAACACTCAACAAATCAGGAAAAACAAGAACACTTATTTGTTCCGATTGTCAATTGCAACAAATAAGTGTTTTTATTTTTCTCTTTTTGTTGAGAATTTGAGAGAAAACTGCATTTTTAGTTCTGAGTATTGACCAAATGCTCTTTGCACCTTAAAAGTAAGCGTATGTTTGGGGCAAAATAAACATTAATTTGAGATACGGTAAGCTTAAACAACTTAAGTTCGAACAAAAATGTGATTATACGCACTCTACTCTTCTCAATTATTGTGGTTTTGCTGTCGTTCCCGCAGCAACATTTCAAAAGCATACCGAACATCATCCTTCACAAACACAAACACATAATCTGCGATAACCAATACAAGCGGAGTTTGAAATTTGCGAGATTTGTTTCTACCCGTGCGTAGACACAGTGTTTGTTTTGATCTGACCGGAAACGGAGAGGAACTAAATATGTCAGTACGCAAAAGTGATCTTGTGAAAGTGTTTCTGAATTCCATGTCGAATAGTGATGCCATTAAAGAGAGTATTGCGTTGATATAATCTCAGTTCAATATTGTATTTGAAGCACAAAATCGACGTAAATTGTACTGCTCGATATCAAGATTGAAATCTACATTTATAAAGCTGCATGATGAATGCTGTCAGCGAAAGACTGACAGGTTCTATAAACATCATAAATGGTGGCTTGAAATTGGTTACAAAGTTCCTGTCACAGTAAACATGGTCCCTACGGTTTCAGAACCAGCCGTAGTTCATGGAGGAAGTAGACCAAGGCTCCCGTATGAGGTTCAATCAGAGAGGTCCAGGAGGCGAACTATCAACGAAGCTTCGAAAGTTTTTGATAAGAATACCAACTTGGCTCTCGATACGGCGCGGTAGGTGGCGGCGAGAAATGGCGATGGAAAGGTAGTTTAAAAACTATGAAGGACACGCAAAATATTGAGAATTCTAAAGATCAGCAGTGTAGTATGATGACCCTCGATGCTGCTTTGGCTCTTCTGTTGGAATGCGAGCTTACAAAAGCACAGTATCTCAAAATTAGGAATGCAGCGTTAGCACACGGACACAAATGTTTGCCATCATACGATAAGGTTTCGGATGCTAAAAAAGCCTGCCGGCCGAAAAACGTATCGGTTCATGAAACGCAAAAAAGTGTACCATTGCAAAACCTAGTTGATCACACTATCACTAGGATCATTCAGAGTCAAAGGCCAAAATCGATTGTGTTTGAAAAAGAATCAGCCGAACTGACTCGACGAACGAAGGAGGAATTCGAGCTTGAAATTTCCAACTTGATACCTACTTCATGTAAAATCGGAGCCAAGACGTTGACCGTTAAGTGCGATTTTTTTTTCTGACAATGCTGGATGGAAAATGTCTCATGAATATCTCGGATGTTAAATCAAGCTCAGTATGCTACATTTGTGAATGCCCGCCATCTAAAATGAACAATTTGCAGCAAGCCAGGAATTTCCTAATAAATGAAGATATGCTGAACAAAGATTTTTCCGTTCTTCATCTGTGGATGAGGCTTTTGGATGTTAGTACGTATAAAAGGTATGGGAAAAATTGTGATAGAGGGGAGCTGATAAATCTAACAAAATAGCGGACGTCATATTTGAATCGTCTTCAAAAGGGGTATACATTAAGTCTAATTAAATAAGAAAATTCTCATTTGATGAGACTAAATGCATATCAATTTAAAGACGATTCAAATACGGCGTTGTATGAATTTTCGAAACTAACAGTTTTGACTTGTGTTTCCATAATCTTGAGCAAAGCTTGCTCTCTTTGTCATTCGTATTGAGAGTTTCACCAATAGCATCAAAAAGACCCATGAGACGTTGCATCACGAAGTGGTATTCTGCTTCCAATCCATGCTTGGACTTGAAATTGCACAAGCTGGGCAACGTTATTTTTGTTCTTATAATGGGCCGCTGCTCCTTCTGACATGAAAACTTCCAATTTTTTGAGCAATATATTGTATTTTGTTTAATGAAATCTAGCAAATTTTGATATAAACAACCTGTACTGCTATTGAGTCATGGGTCAATAACTGAGATATCATGATAAAGCTTTTGTTTTCCAATTTATTGTCTTTTTTTGTATTATACTTCAAAGTTTTGATAATAAACAGGATCAATAACCTGATTTAATTAGTATTATCACTGAAGTTTAAAAAAATTTAAAATTTACTACAAAAAATAAGCCCTTTCAAATGGTAGCCGCGAATTTTAAAACGTTCAAAGGCCCTTAAAAAGTCCAAATTTTCATTGTACTGAAATTTAATTGGCTTCTGAGAGGTATTATGATCACATTATAAGACGAGTAGGCGCGATAAACGGTAAAAATAGGATATGAAAAATGTTTTGTTAGAAAAACTTTTTTTCCTTAAAAGTGCCCATCTCGCAATGTATGGTGAACTTTAAGACAATTATATTGCCATTATTAAAATAAAAATTTCAATTGCAATTCTAAAAACAGCATTATTTTTTGAATGGCATAGCAATCTATTAGACAATAATATTGCCCTTATTAAGAAAAAATTTTTGCAAAATCGACTTTAAATTTAAAATTTTTTTGTGGCGTGTAAAAATCGATTTCACAATTTTTAATTTTATTTTTTAATAAAAGTTAAAACGATTTCCTTAAAGACACCCATACATCACTTATTTGTAAGTCTTGTCCTTTTTCGAGTTACGTGGATTAAAAAAAAAATCGATCAAAAAACTTAAGCCCTTTTCAAGTGTCAGTCTAGGTAAATTTAAAAAAAAAAACAAGAGTATGCACCCCAAGTCGCTTAAAAAACATAGTCTACACACCCACAAAGTGTCATTGGACTCTGAGAGGGTGCTGTCAAACACTGGATGAGTTGGCGTGAAAATTCGTCAATATTTACATTCCAATACAAGCAAGCTTACGTGCGTTGCCTTAGACCTTATATAGACGTCATTGGGTTAAGCTGGACCCAAAATTGAATCGGAACTGATCGACGTCGATTCGTGTTTTGCCAAAATGCTGGTGATCACGGAAGAGTTCAAAAAGAATTGGTCAGCGACTTCCAGAAAATGCGACAAAATTACTGTGCAAAATCTCATGAGATGAGTCAAATACAAAATCAGAAAATTCTGGAAATAAAGTAGATTTCATTCATAATGTTGTTTCGAACCAAGAGAGCAAGACTGGAGGTAACTGAAACAGTTGTTTCTTATTTTTAGCTGCTTTTTATTTCCCGTGTTATGAGAAGAAATTTGTTTGTTTTCGATACAGTCCTTACGTCCAAAATTCAGTTCCTATTTGTGTTTGAGGTGAAGAGGTTGGGGGATCATATGGATGCTGTTAATTTGCAATAAAGGGTGTCCACAGTTAAATTGCATCACTTTAAACTCGTCCTCAAAAACCAGTCTCTCAACCGATTGTCATGAAATATTCAGGGAATAAAAACAATGCATAATCTTGGTTTGTGTATTTTTATTTCATACCGTATTACTTTACCAAATCCAAAACATTCTTCTTAATACCACGCATAGGATTTTGTACAACGCTTGAACCGACATTTTTTTTCCGCTTTCTACCATGACTTCAACATTTTCTGTTGCGTAGTGACAACTTTAGGATGCCCAATATTTTTCAATTGGCCGCAACTCTGTAGAGTTTGGGAGATTAAGATCCTTCGGCACGAAATTGACACCATTCGTCTAGTACCACTCCAGAAGATCCTTGGCGAAATGGCAAGAGGCTAGGTCGGCCAAAAAATTGTAGGAAAGTTATGTCTTTTGAGAAACGGAAGCGGTGGTTTTTTTCAGGCATTCATTCATTTACAGTTGACCATTTACAGTTGAAGTTGTCACGAAAGGCTTGCTCTGCTTACTTCACACGAACAAATCCCCTGCCAAATCATGAATTCCTTGGGGAACTTTTACACTTGCTGTTTCCTGAGAGACTCTGGAACATCGAACTTGTCTTTCGCAGTCACATACTGCTTGCCGGGAATTTGTTTAAAGTCCGCTTTTACGTGCGTTTCCCATCGTCCATGATGCAGCAGTGTGGTTTCGTCAACATTTGTGTGAACAGCTTACTCGCACGTGTTTCAAGTGTCCTATTCTGTTTTTCATTGCGTTTTGGAGCTTTTTGAACTTTGAATGAACGGAGCTCGGCTCGTTTCTTGGCTTTCGTGGACGAAACCTTCGATCAGGTAGAGTTTTTTCGCGACATCCCGAACGGAATAGTTGGGTTTGCGTTTAAAGACAGCAACCACTCGCTTATGGTCCTTCACACAGCATGGAACACTTTTTCTATCACTCACCTTCTTCCGATCGACAGTTAAATGGAACTCGAAATGTTTTATGACACGAGACACTGTAGATTGCAGAATTTTCAACATCTTTCCGACGTGGCTCGGTGGAAAAGAAGCGGATTGCCGAGGTGAAAATGCAAAATGTTCTCGCGCACTTGCTGTTCCTTCGACTCCATTTTCGAAAATAAGACACATTTCACAATGAAACTAACGCAGTGCTTACAATACACGCTGAGGTCATTTCATCCAAAATTTCTTTGAAATCAACCCAAAAGGCAAAATGTTACAGCTTATTGAAAGTGATGTAATTTAACTGTGGACACCCTTCCGTAGTTTATTGAGCTCCTCGTCGCTGTAAGTGGCCGATGGTAAGATACTTGGTATGATTCTAGTAATCTATTTAGCACAAACATCGTTTTACGCTAGAAGGTGCCCGGCTCCGGTATGGCTTCGGCAGCGGATTATCGATTTTTACGACCCATTGCCACGGCAATAAGGGAGCAACTTGCAAAACTTTGCAGCGCTTCCTTCTGGCTTGTAAATGAGCAAGCGCAGGCGATAATTTGCGAGCCAGACGTGCAATCGCGAGAAAACGGACCAGATAGAAAAAAACGAGAAAAAAATCTAGGTAACGAGAGAGCGAAAAAACACAACCGTACGTGCCGCCAGGGTTGCCACATTATTTTTCGTTCCCATCTTTAATTTTTGCCAAAAAATCTAAACAGCTCACACTCTCCATAATTCAAAAAATCATTTTTCTCTGTGTTAAGCTGCTGAAAATCTTGACAAAAATCTTGGCTCCGAACTTTTTGTTGTAAAAGTTGAATGGAAACTTTTCAGGTGCCTGAATGCCAATGCACTTTTTATAATATTCACTATTGAGTTGAATCCAAAATAAAACAGATATCTACTCATCTACACATTTATTTTGATTAGACGATACAAAACGGTCTTTTCAATAGGGCTTAAGTGCAATTATAATCTTCTCTGCATCCCACTACAGCAAAACGGATCTTCTTTCAACAGGAAAACGGATTTGTATTCGAGGGATTCATGTTCTTGGGAGAAATCGATCATTGTGTTTAAGCTCTTCTGACAGGCCAGTATTGATATGATAATAAATCATGAGGTGTTGTTAACTAAAAGTTCAAGGATTGGTGAACAAAATCAAAACCGAATTAACAACCAACTACCAAATCATATGTGTGTGTTTTTAAACTTGTTGAATTTAGATTTTAGTTGTGTTGTTAATGTTTGCTGATCAACTTCTCCTTTTCCTTTCATCTATACCACAGAGAACAGGCTTTCATCTTCGGTCTGCTACTTGTGTAAAACTTTAAACCGACATTTCAAATGTATGTCGTTATGCTCCTGGTAGTCGGCGCAGCAGTTTTGCGATAACTTTCTTGTTCATGTTTATCAATAAAAATCCAAACACATAACCAGAAAAGTTTTGTTTGTTTTTCTCTACACTTGCTTCTTATATCGGCTGCCCATATTAACATTTACACACGTTTTTCGAAAAAAGGTATATGGACATCAATGTCTGTTCTCTGTGCTAATACTAGGATCAAAGGATGGCATCCATGGTATCCGTACTCAGGCGATTCCGTATTTTGGTCTTATTCAGATTGTGTTGTGAGAAAGTTCTCTTCACCGCTGTAGAAGAATGCGGAATTAGAAGAAAGTTCGCAATAAACTTCCTTAGCAAGGGAAAAAATCAGCTTCCCATCTGCTTGTTTCAAACACAGCAGTTTTCTCGAACAAGATTCCAAGCCATCCGATTCTAATAAAGGGTGATACGGTCAAAATTTGGTCAAGGGAAAACGCGTGTAAATCGGTGAAATCGTTTATTTAAAAAAATCAAATTAAATTTCTTTTTCAAGTTCAATTAGTATAAAATTCAGGAAAAATAATCAGTTAGGCTTCCGCTTTTCCAAATCCGAATTGCCGGGCCTTACGCTTGACCCCTGCCATCAGATTTTGTACAGCCACCTTGTCCACCCTTCTTTGACCGCAGAAAGCCAGTTTGCGCCGGGGCATGCTGCTCGTCCTTAGCCGTTTTTTTGGTCTTCTTTAGGTTCCGCTTGACAATAGCCCAGTATTTCTCAATTGGACGGAGCTCTGGCGTGTTGGGAGGGTTCTTGTCCTTGGGAGCCACCTGCACGTTGTTGGCGGCGTACCTCTCCGTGGCCTTTTTACCGTAATGGCAAGATGCCAAATCCGGCCAAAACAGTACGGAACAACCGTGTTTCTTCAGGAAAGGCAGCAGACGTTTATTCAAACACTCTTTCACATAAATTTCTTGGTTGACAGTCCCGGAAGCTATGAAAATGCTGCTTTTCAAGCCACAGGTACAGATGGCTTGCCAAACCAGATATTTCTTTGCGAACTTTGACAGTTTCGTGTGCTTGAAAATATCTGCTGCCTTTCCTCTTCCTTTTGCCGTATAAAACTCCTGTCCCGGAAGCTGCTTGTAGTCGGCTTTGACGTAGGTTACGTCGTCCATTACCGCGCAGTCAAACTTCGTCAGCATCGTCGTGTACAGCCTCCGGGATCGCGCTTTGGCCGTCGTATTTTTGTTTATCATCGCGATTTGAAGTCACTACCTTCTTGTAAGTCGATAGTCCGGCTCGTTTTTTGGCTCGATGCACGGTTGTAGACGATACACCCAGCTTATTTGCGGCATCTCGGAGAGATAGGTTAGGGTTTCGCTTGAAACTACCGGCAACTCTCTTTGTCGTCTCAGCGGCTTCCGGTTTTCGATTTCCCCCCGATCGGGACTTCCTGGCTGTCGACAAACGTTCCCCAAACACTTTAATTACATTTGTAACGGTTGATTTGGCAACTTTTGGCGATTTTTCCAACTTTGCGTGCGAGTAGCTCGGATTTTCGCGATGCGCGAGCAAAATTTTGATACGCTGCTCTTCTTGCTTGGACGGCATTTTGACAACTGAAGAGTGAATTCCAAAATCAAAATAGGAGCAACATTCTACACACACACACCTTCAAAATGAGGGGTGTTCAGGTTTTTTAAATGCAAAATTGAAAGAAATACGTCAAGTTGATATTGACCAAATTTTGACCGTATCGCCCTTTAGAGGACAGTTACAGGACAAAACCTATAATTACCGATGCTCAATCTGATCTGAAAGCCCACAAGCCTTTTTTTCTAATCGGTACCATTGATCAGGAACTGTTTAACAACTGCACAGAAACTGTTTAACAACTTCCCAAAATACTTCTGCTAGAATGCATTGAAATACTTCTAAATCGGAAGAACAGTATTTTTGTAGAAATCCCTGCAGCAACCTCTTCCGAATTTTGTGGAGCAATTTCTTGAGGAACTTTGACACAAACACTCTTCAGCGGAATGCTTGAGATAATTATTGAAGCAATTTCTGGAGATCTAAATGAATGAATCCTTGCAGACTTCCTAGACAACATTTAAAGAATAATTTTAAAAAAAATTCCTGTTCGGAATTTTTAAAGTTAAGAATTAAATACATGAGATTATGGAATTTGTGCAAAAAAAATCATCTTAGATTTCTCCAACAAATCAGGATTTTCTTCAGTAATTCTTCGGGGTAAATTGATTTCTTTTGCATCATTGGCCTAAAAAGGCACACTGAAAGTAGAATTGGTAAACAGTTGGATCCTAAAATGGACTCATTTTTCAAATTTGAGCTTTTTGAGTGGACATAAAATTGCCAAAATCTTGAAAATCTTAGTTTATCTCAAAAATCTCTTACCTTTACACACATATATGTGTATGAAAACAGTGAAAAAAAAATTCTGTGCCAATCTAGATAAATCTGTGTATGTGGCATCCCTATGAAATCATTTTGCTTCGAATCATGGGCTTCATACTGGCGTTGGCGTTGATAGCATTGCCTCGAAAGAAGAGAGGCACAAACATGCAGTACGAAGCAAATTTCATAGGAGGGGACGGGCTTCAGTTATAATACCAGACACCGGCAACAAAGCAAAAAAAAAAAATTTGCAGCTGAGGAGTGTGGCCATGGCTGTATTTAACATAGAATGAAACCTAATGAAATAAAAAAAAGAGAAGACAATTTGAACCATTTGTTACCCGTTTCTGAGGACCCGGAAAGGGAACACCATATTTTCAACTTGTTCGTATGCTGATTTGTATAGAAGCAAAAGTTTTTAAGTAAAAAATTGAACAACCTTTACAAATAGCACTGACTCGAAATTTAAATTCAAAATATTTGTAAGTTTTTCTGATCAAATGCTGTATGAATGAAGTGATTCTTTTCAGTCAAACGAAGTGGCGAACCAGCCCAGGAGGCTGAAAGCCACTATAATAAAGAATTAAAAAAAAATTTTCAGTCAAACGAGAGTAATAAGCATTCAAAAACCTTTCACTTTTGCGTAACACTCTCATTTTTCTACATTTTGAAATTACGCCCGGTATAGAAAAGAGAAACGTAGTCCTATGTTAATAGTGACACGAAGCTAGATCCAGCCAGAAGATCGTAGGGCCCTCGTGTTGCTTCAACAGAGAAAGCAGGCGCTTCTGTAGACACTTCTTGAGGTAGATCTCCCCGTTCACAGTCCTTGTAGTCACAAAAGGCGCACTCCGTTTGCCACATGAGCAGATCGTTTGCCAAATCATGTATTTCTTGGCAAACTTTGAACGTTTCTGCTTCCTTACTGCCTGCGGAACATCAAACTTGTGCTGAGCGCTGACGTAAGTCTCACCATCCATAAGGCTTCGTCAGCATCTGGGCGTACAGTTTTCGGCCCCATGACTTTCCCCATACCTCAGAATGATCATAGATCGCCCATTTGTAACAAGGACGACTGACCTTCATCTAGACGCGACCGTTCCCAAAATTAACTAAAAAAATATTGACATTAGGAACAAATTTGTACAGAAATGTAACACATAGGAACATGCTTTCATAAACACCCTGTAAATAGCAGGTTTGGTGTAAATAGTAGGCAAGTTAGTTCTAAGATGTCAATAGTAGTCTTAGGTAGATAGGTGGTTAGGTAGTTTAGTTTAGATTAAAATTTAAACAAAATAATCCAGCTAAGTGACCAACCTTTCAATGGCTTCCCGGACAAGGATGCCAGATAGTTTTTCCAAATGTCTGTAGGGAACATTGAAAAATGTCTGTATTTGTCTGTATTGAGGATTTTGTCAAAAATTTACGTAAAGAATATGGGTGAGGAAAGTATTATATTTGAGAGCAAGATAAGGATTGGAAAAATATGGTAAACTCATACTCTCTTATTCATTTATTTGTTCTCTTTTTCAACTGTCACAAACTTTCTGGAGAATATCTTATTTTTTAAGGATTCTTGGCCTATTCAAATTTACACATATTCTTAAGGTCGTTCTAATTTTGTAGCAATTAACGCATGCATTAAAAAAAATGGATTATTTTAGCGATTATGCATGAGATTATCCTGCCACCAGGTGGTGAATCCACCTGTGTATCGCCAATCGTAGCAACCCTGTTGTGTACAGAACCAAATTGACAGCGTTATCAATCACCCAAATGGAGCGGCTGAAGGTGCTGGTTAAATACATCTTTTCGGCAAAGTGCGACGTTGTGTTCATAATGGATGACGAGAGCTTGACGTCAAATATATCTTCCATTCTAAGTTCCCGAGGAAGGCCTTTCTGTAGCTGACGATCAGCGAGAAGGGAATGTCCAAGTCACTTCTCTTTCCATCGTGGCTTGCGGTGAACAAGGAGATATACAGTACGAAGTGCCTGCCGGAAGTTGCCTCCTCCATTAAAACGTATCACGCGAAGGAGGATGTGGTCTTTTGGGCGGACCTGGCCTCAGCCCATTATGCCAAAAGATCCATTGGAGGAGATGGACCGGCTGAAGGTAAACGTTATATTGAAGACCGCTAAGACTCCCAACGTCCATAAGCTGCGACCGATAAAAAACTGTTTGGTCGAACCTCATATAGAGGATCTACTCCAATAATTTCGTGGCCGAAATCCATCTTTTTATCGACCATTGATAAGGTTGTGGACCACAACTGTACGGCCGCTCCGCAGAGCGTCGAAGCATTTTTGTGGAAACTTCAATAAACGTATTCTGTTACGAAACTTTGTTCCATTGAATTACCTTTTATAGTTTTTTTTTTTTTTTTGCGAAATAAAGTCTTGAAACACTTTTTTGTTTTGATTCTCAGAACGGTATCGAATCTTAAAAGTTTTTGAAAATTTAAGACCATTCGATGCTTAACTTTAGCTCATTTACAAAACCTTCCTTAACTATGCTTCGTATTAAATTTTCTTTTTGAAAACTTATATAATTATCTGAAGTTTTCCCTAGTTTGACTTTTATTTAGTTAAAGTTTTTTCGCATTCCTTTGCTTTTATTTAAGTAATATATTAAATAATTTATTCAATAAATTCCCAAAAATGCAGGGCAAACTTGTCAACAGATGTCGGAAGGCACATAGCACCATTAAAAATCCGGATTCACAAGAAAATAGTTGTTGAACTTCAGTAAAGATTCTACAGGTTCTCAAGAAAAACTGCTTCCATGTTTATAAAAATTCAACTTTTTTTTTAAACTAAAATATGTTTTTTTTTAAATACTATTGAAGTTCTGATAAATTCCGCAGATCTTTTAAAATTATAACAGCATTTTTTTTAAATTACTCGATTTTTAAAGTTAGTAGAAATCATTAAGAGTTCTTTGAAAATAATATTGGATCCGCTACATTCCAAACAATCGTCATTTCTTGATTATCTGATAAGTTTCCTGAATTTCTATGGGATTTTCCAGTGGGATTCATTTAAAGTGAATGCGTTGGCATCTTCAAAACGAATAGACTGTAAATGTAGTTTTGCGAATAATATTACAAGTCATCAGTCCGCTATCAATTGACGGTATGGCGAAGCTCAAAAAACTTTTCACAAGTTTTCTAAATAATAAAAATGATGACTAAACTTAAGGTATATTTCGATATAAAAAGAGCTTCAAAACAAAACATAAATATAGAATGCATTAGGTCAACAAACAAAACATGCCAACTTTATATGGAAAATAACATCGTTTCAGAATCACTTTCATCTTATTGATGGATATGAATGTCTGTAAAAATCTGTAACTTTATTGCAATATCTGTATAATGTCTGTAATCTGTATGAGGTCTGTATGCATGATCAAATGTCTGTATAAATACAGACATGTCTGTACATCTGGCATCATATGACACGTCGTTTTCCATCCCGCCGGGTAAAATGCAACGAACGGAACGTTAAAAAGCACTTTACTCCTACGTTCGGCATCGTGACGTTGATGCTGAACCGATCAGAAACTACTATTGCCTTCTGCCTACGCCACTTCAGCTCTCTTTATGCGGTAGTTGCATACCTTTGTACTATTTAGGTGAAACCCACTGGCAAAATGCCGCTATGTTTGTTGTCGATTGAAAACTCATAAGAAAGTAAAAAAAATAATAATAATATCAATATTAAGCTATCTCCCGATGGCTCGTGCTGCCTATTCGATGCAACCTCTGCATTCAACAGAAGTGGGTGGTTTGCAATGCACTTCAATCGAAGCTCGTTTCTCGTTTTGTACCATTTGGTGGGAAATTCACTAATGAAAAAGTATCGCATAGAAATTAATGATAATGTTTCGATTCACACATTAAAAATCCATTTTATTCGAAGCCTTCTCCGGGTTGCTTGGATTCGTGGAAGTAGTAAAGGATGGGCATGGCAACACTTGACCTGAAACCGTGGGGCTTGCTAATTTAATAGCTTTATTTGTTTGGGTCGAATCGAATAACACTGTGAACTGTGTTTGCTATTCCAATCATGAATGTCATTTTCTCCCATTGTCTGAACGTGACAGGCATCGATTTTCCCATGTTTTCCACACGATAACGTTGTCGGGAGCACAGTGTTGCCTGCTCTATATTCATACCCACTTCCAGATCTACAAACTGAAATCCCGATCCATCCACCATCTGCCTCTCAATTATAAATATCTATCACGTTCGCATAACTCTCTCTCGAGTTTTTTGTTCGCCCTCAGGATAAGCGCAAAGCTTTCATTCCAGCTCATCCAGCCGCATTTTACCTTCCCCAGTCTCGGCAACATGTCCTAATGGGATTGAGCTCTGAAATGTCGATTCCATCATCTTGTCGCGCGCTTCACTCATCCAATCTGTACCGACTCTAACAAACTCTGCGACGGCAAATGCTCGTCGTCGTCGTCGTCGTCGTCGTTCTGGCTGACTGTCTGGCACTTGAAATAATGGTCGCCACCGCGCGCGCCGCATATATTACCTATAACTGACCGACAGCCGACGGAACGTTCGGACAGAAAGCCTTCAAAAACCCGTCATCAACAATTCTGTCGCCGCCGTCAGCCACACAGCAGTCATCATTCAGATCTATTTCGGAGCGACTGCTGTTGCGATGCTAGGAAAACACTCGGCCGCTTTTCCGCCACCAGCAACAGCTGCTTGAGGCACTAAGGCAGCGGGTTTCTGTTTTTCCCATGATGTATTTTAATTGCAAATGCAATCAAACTGAAAATGACACATGAATGACAATTATTGCGCGATGGTGACAGATTTCTGGATTTTTTTCCCCATCATATCATCGATGGATAGAAAGGGTTACTTTTTTTGATGAAGCTCATCGATTAATGGAAACGTTATCCGAATGTGATGAAAAAATATTAACCTTCTTTAGGTATCGGGGTCAATATGACCCGGAATGGATTTTAAAAATGCAATAACTTTCTAGAATAAGCATCTACATGTTTGAATTTTCTTGACTTTTCCTAAATCATAGGAAATAACGTTTCTGCATCGAACCTAATTTTTTTTTGACATTTCTGAAGGGCTGTTAAAAAAGTTACGAATTAGGTGTTTCGGGTCATATTGACCCGGATTCCAAACTCACATTGTGGAAACTATATATCCCAAATTTTTAAGTTTTTGAAGTCAAAATGCTTACTAGAAACTCAATTTCAAGTTTTTGGGAGTACTGCCCTTTTTGCCCCTTTTGGCCACAAGGATTCTGTGCCGGAAGAGGGCATGTTTTGTCACGATCCGTGAGGAGGTGACAGCCACAAATTTTCATCGGAACATGTATTTCGATGGCTCAAACTTCATGATTCTTCATGAATAGTCTACTTCTAGCTTTGAAATAGACCAATGACCATATTGGCCATTCCGGGACAATCCGGATGCCCCGGGGGAACCGTTTAGCAGGAGACAAATACAGGTTTTCGCCGAAACATGCCTTTGGACGGCTCAAACTTTATGATTTTGTATAAGAATTTTTATAAGTAGTCTACTTCTAGTCTTGAAATGGACCAATGATTATATAGGCTATTCCGGGACAATCCGGATGCCCCGAGGGAACCGTTTAAAGGAGAGCAAATACAGGTTTCTCGCTGAAACATGACTTTGGACGGCTCAAACTTCATGATTTTGTCATAAGTAGTCCACTTCTAGTCTTGAAATGGATCAATGATCATCTAAACTATTCCACTGGGACAATCCAGATGCCCCGGGGGAACCGTTTAGGAGAGGACAAATAAAAACTTTCATCGACACCATGACCTTCGACGGCCCTTGTTTCAAAAACCCCCTAAAAGCAAACCCTAATATTTGGGGCAACCAGAGCCCGGGAAATGAACGAATGACCATATTGACCATTCCTGGACAACTTCCAGATACCTCACGGGGAACCCTGCAGGAGCTACGGTCTTACGTCGAATTGCCGATACTACTAAATTCCACCATGCATGAAGATATTGACAAAGCAGCTAGGATCATTCGTTCAAGTTTTGAGTCATTGTCAAAGGAAACCATGTCAATATCACATTTACTATCTTGTCAATGTCCAACATGTGCTGTTTTTATTATTTGCTAAATTGGTAACAAAATTAAACAAATTCATTTAAATACATCCATGGAGCTGGCAAAATAAATATTCATTCACTTCCTCAACTGTCTGGATAACAACCGGGGTGGACCGCCCCCTCGCCCGACCACGCTACGCCACTGCTCATAAATGAGTAAAAATGATAATCTAAGAAAGCTTTGTCAATAGATTTGTTTTTTTTTATATTGGTAACTCAAGAATTCTATTACCGTCCTGTTTACCGAATTTGCCAGATTTCGGTAATTTCGGTAACCAGGTCGGTAATCGAGTTCGTGAGCTTCCAGAATCAGCTAAACTGATCAGGGCTTTTTTTGTTTACTATTTTTACTCATTTATAAGCACGTTTGGACGTTTTAGAATATTTCAATTTGATTTGAGAACAACAATAGAAAATCAATCAAATTTAACAGTAATCAGCCCTAGGTGCCACAAGGTTCTCATCTTGGCCCATTACTGTTTATTATACTGTTGATTTTTAAAAATCTGATTGAACCCATATAGGGTGCGGGACCAATTTTGTCAGCAATCGCTATTACTCAGCCGCACAAGACCAAAATTTTGTGCATGAATAGTTTCACATAGACACTAATCATATAAAAAAAATTGATATTTTAAAAACGGTTGAGCAATAGCGATTTTCGCCAGGAACTAGCCCACTGCCCCGCTTCCTATGCTGACGACGTGAAACATGAAGTTGTAGCCAAGGCTTCACGTTTTCACAGCATATTTAAATTTTTGTGTTAACTCCACAAATATAGCCACTACAACGGTTCAAAGAAAAGTTGGCACCTTCAGCCTCACTTTAACCTCCAATTGTTTACTACGATTTTTTATGCCAAATTTACCATTCTTCCTCCTATTTTCTACTTTTTGGACCAGGTTCATCAGTTTAGCATACACAATTAACGTTTTAATTACGGTTCATTTTCCGAAGATCAAAATGACCAAAACAAAAGATGTTCGTTCCGATTTTTTTAGGGTAATAGGATCAATTTATTAAATCAAAAACAGACATCAAAAAGATCGATCTCGTAAAGGTCAATCCAAGATCACCCTATCCTAGTTCGTATGTAAAAAAAGGCAACTGACATTAGTCCATTTTTTTCCAGGCTAGAAGTAGACTACTTATAAAAAATCATGAAGTTCAAGCCGTCAAAAGGCATGTTTCGGTGAAAATCCGTTTTTGTCCCCTCTTAAAGGGTTCTTACAGGGCATCCAGGTTGTCTCATAATTTCCAATATGGTCATGGGTCCATTTCAAGGCTCGAAGTAGACTACTCTACAAAAATCATGAAGTTTGAGCCGTCAAAAGGCATGTTTCGGCGAAAATTTGTATTTGTCCTCTCCGAAACGGTTCCTTCGGGGCATCCGGATAGTTCCGGAGTAGCTTATATTATCATTCGTCCATTTTATGGCTAGAAGTAGACTACTTATACAAAATCATGCAGTTTGAGCCGGCGAAAACCTGTATTTGTCTCCTTCTAAACGGTTCCCCTGGGGCATCTGGATTGTCCCAGAATGGCCAATATAGTCATTGGTCCATTTCTAGGGTAGATGTAGACTTCTTATAAAAAATCATGAAGTTTGAGCCGTCGAAAGGCATGTTTCGGCGAAAATTTGTATTTGGCCCCTCCTAAACGGTTCCCCCGGGGCATCCGGATTATCCTAGAATGGACAATATGATCATTGGTCCATTTCAAGACTAGAAGTAGACTATTCATGACGAATCATGAAGTTTGAGCCGTCGAAAAGCATGTTCCGATGAAACAGTATTAAAAAAGTCAGGGTTGCCAGCTTTCCTGGAAGTTTTCCGATTTTCCCGAACATCACTTACTTCGAAAATTCATAACTCAACAACGGTTCATCGTAGAACAATTTTTTTCTCCAAACCCTAATGAAATTTTCTCAAAAATTCGGCAAAAAATATTATCTTACAAAAAGATCTTCATATCGTAGGCATGACTGACAATTTTTAACGTTCTTAAAAATGAGTGATGCATCGTTAACAACAGACCGACTATTTGCTGTCGGTCAGTAAAAGTAGACTCAATCCATTAAACAAAAATCTAGCTCTATTCCCATTTTTTGCAGTTTGAATAGAAGAATGAGTATATCAATGCGATCAAGCCATTTGGCTGACGTCAGTAGATAAAGCTTCAACGTGGTTTCCTTTGTCCACTGCAACCGATGAATAGTTGACGATTTCGAAGAAATGTGTATTACAGGGTGCGGCAGAAAATAATGCGAAAATTTGTTCTATATTATTCAAATCCCATTTCCTACTAATTCAAGCAATAATATCAACATTTTCGAGTGCAGTTATCTTTATAAAGTCCTTTTAAACAAATTTATTCAATGTGTCCTCCATTTTTATTAATAACATCCTCGAGCCGACGCCAGAAACCAGAGCATGCTTTTCGGACTTAGTCCTCCGACATTGACTGTCATGTGCGTGTTATGGTTTACTTCAGGGTTTTCACACTAGGGTGTGATGTTTTGCAGGCTCGTGCTTCAACATATGCCCAAATCGAATAATCCAACGGATTAAGATCTGGACTGCTAGGGGGCCACAAATCCTTCGGCCAAAACTTCATGGTATCGTTCAACCATTGTTGGGTTCGATTGGCCGTGAGACACGGCGCTCCATCCTGCTGTAGGCAACGTTTTGGTCCTCGGAGAAGTTGGCCTTCGCCCATGGAAGCACTTGATCCTTTAAAATACCGATGTACACTTCGGTATTGATTTTAACTCCAGCATCAATGAAAACAGGCGGCATTTTCAAACCGTTGGACGCCACCAAGCCAAACATCATGACACCAGCCGGATGTTTGGTTTGAAATTTGAATTTCACTTTTCCGGAACGTTCTCCATTTTCTGCGGTGAAATGAACCGGTCCGTGCGGCTGTTGGCCACAGCATCGATGCTGAAACGCTTTTCGTCGGAGAACAGGATTATCATTTTTTCCTTCTTAAACAGGGAAAGCAATCTCTTGGAACGAGTCACTCGTAGTTCCTTGACCCGGTCCGTAATCAAGTGGCGTTTCACTCTGGCTCTGGAAGATGCATGCAGGTCTTCTTTGATGATTCTCCGCATGGATTTATCCGAAATATTGGCTTCCTTTGCAAGTTTTCTTATGGAACGCATCGGGTTGCGAGCAATTTTTGCACGGACCGATTTGATCACGTTCGGCATGCGTGCGAAGCGCGGACGTCCACTGACCGGCTTCCGCTGCTTAGGACCATCCTGCAGGGACTTTTTTATGCGGTAAACTGTTGCCAAATGGCATCCTACCACCTTAGCAATCTCTTTCGGCTTCTTCTGGGCGAGCAACAAACTGGTGATCACTTCTTTCGTGAACATTTTGACGAATTTGCAATAAAACAAATAGAATGTTTGGATGCAGCACTTGCAAGTAAGCATAAACAAATACACTTTCGACAGAAATTAGTCACTAGCTACACGAATTAACCCAATACGCAAGTTTGAACATTTTCGCATTATTTTCTGCCGCACCCTGTAGTTGAGTGGATCTTGCTATTAAGTGGATCTGCATCCAAGACAAGAGCATGAACGGATGGTGGCTACCATATATACACACATACATACATACAATGGAGTAAGAGATTCGGTCACACATAAATCTTCTGAACCGCAACACTAGAGTTCGGAAAGGGCTACGTCATACTATTTTTTCTATTCGTTCGCTCCGTGATTGTTTATTGTGTGCGCTATAAAACTTAATTATTCAACCGATTCTAGTCTATCGATTATGGAAAATTGGCTCTGTATCGCTACTCGATTGTCAACTCCCTGCGTTTGAAAGTTAATATGGCAAAAAATCGATTACCTCAGTTAAATTCACTATAAAATGACCCATGTTATCGGGAGCAAATGCTTCTGCTCAATAAATGGCATTTGTATCATGATAAGCTCCACAATCCAGCATTTATAGTTTGAACCGATTTTTTTTTATCTGAACCCATGCACACCCAAAGAAATTTGAATAGTGTTATGTCATCACTCGTCGGCTCAGCAATAGACGAATTTCACGCCAACTCGTCTTCGCGATTGGCAGCACCCTCTCAGAATCCAATGAAACTTTGTAGGTGTGTAGACTATATCTTTTCAAGCAACTTTGCATACTTGGTTTTTTCAAAATTTATCTAGACTGTCACTTGAAAAGGGCTTAAGTTTTAAGATCGATTTTTTTTAAATCAACATAACTCAAAAAGGACAAGGCTAACAAAAAAGTGATGTATGGGTAACTTTTAGAAAATTGTTCAACTTTAATGAAAATAAATGTGACAATTGTAAAATCGATTCTTACACGCTAAAAAAAAAAAAAAATTTCAAAATTTAAAGCCTATTTACAAAAAATGGCAATCTTAGGATTGGACAAACTTTTTCTTAATAAAAGCAATATAATTGTATAAAAGTTCGCCATACAGTGCAAGATGGACACTTTTAGGAAAAAAAAGTTTTTCTAACAACAACTTTTTTGTGTCCTATTTTTACCGTGTATCAGGCAAACTCGTCTAGTTATAGTATTCAACACTCCTATAGAATCCAATAAAATTTTGCAGTCATAGAGAATTTAATGTGTTGAACATCTTTGCAAAACACAATAATCATTAAGACTAACATTTAAAAAGGGTCAAAAACATTATGTTTCCCATCAGTAAAACAGAACCAAAAATGTAAGTTTAAGTAAAAATCATTCATAACTAGAAAATAAGAAGAATGATTAGTAATTTCCATTTAATTCCAACTACCTTTATGGCTTATCTTGACAGATACCGTATTTCGTCTACAATGTGCAGACTTCTTCAGTGTCGTGTACTAGTACAGGGCACTGAAGAGGTCTGCACATTGTAGACGAAATACGCGTATCTGTCAAGATAAGCAATAAAGGTAGTTGGAATTAAATGGAAATTACTTACCATTCTTCTTATTTTCCAGTTACAGGTATTCCACTTAACAGCTCACACTCTCCATAATTCATTCATAACTTCTTGTTTAAATATGCCTATATTTAGGGGCTATTCAAATATGGCGTCGTATATTTTTAAAGGGGGGGGGGGGGTTATGATTTGTTACAGAACGCGTAAAAGGTATGGGAAAAATTGTGATAGAGGGGGGCTGATAAATCTAACAAAATAGCGGACGTCATATTTGAATCGTCTTCAAATGGATATGCATTAAGTCTAATTAAATAAGAAAATTCTAATTTGATAAGACTAAATGCTTATCCATTTAAAGACGATTCAAATATGACGTTGCATGAATTTTCGAAACTAACAGTTTTGAATGTGTTACCATAATCTTGAGCAACCGTTGCCAGCTTGTGCAATGTCAAGTCCAAGCATGGATTGGAAGCAGAATGCCACTTCTTTGCAACGTCTCATCATGGTTCTATTTGATGCTATTGGTGGTACTCTCAAGCGAATGGCAAAGAGAGCAAGCCTTCCCAACAAACATCGGTGTTGAATTACAAGCAAATTTGGAGAAGCTATTCAGCTGTTTCTTCTAGAATAGCTGAATAGTTTCTCCAAATTTGTTTGAGCTGAAAGCTCTAATTACGACACCGATGTTCGTTGGGAAAACTTACTTCTCACTGCCATTCACCCGAGAGCACCACCAATAGCATCAAACACAACCATGAGACGTTTAAAGAAGTGGCATTATACTCCAATCCATGCTTGAACTTAGCATTGCACAAGCTGGCAACGTATTTTGTTCTTACAGTGGGCCGCTGCCCCATTACAGACATAAACATAATTTTTGAGCAATATATATTGAATTCTATTTAATGAAATCTAGCAAATTTTTATATTAAAAACTGAACTGCTATTGAACCACTTCAGATAGTATTGACTTCAGATATTATGATAAAGCTTTTGTTTTCCAATTTCTTGTCCTTCTTCATAAGATATTACCAATGTGTTGAGCATGAGCACTGAAGGCATGATTGACCGCCAACAGATGCTACTCCGTTATTGCCAGATCAGCTGTATTTGCACAAAGGACAACAGATGATGTTTGGGACTGTTTCCATACATCCTCGCATGTGTAAAAACTGGTTCACCCATTATGAAGTAATACCGACGCCGGCCGTGCCCGAATGCTGGTCAAGGAGGGAATGAGAAGGAACGTGTCATGACGCGGAATGGGGAAAGAGAGAGTATCAGCTTTAAAGGAAGCCGAGAAATCCCCAGCACTTCCACGAGAAATCACTGGGATGTTGGATGGTTCGGAAAAGGTCAGATCAGGAGTTCGTTTTGGTTAACGATACGCTGAAAGTATGTAGCACAGCACTATCCGCCAAAAGCATGGGACCGCTCCTTCAAGCAACAGAACATCGAACGCCAGTTGCACCGCACCTCGAATAGTCCGGCATGACCTAATCACTGTCAACTCGTAAATAATGGTGATCACTTTTTCTGCCTCTGTGTAGGTAATAGTTAGGCATGAGCAGCGGCATGTGCTATTTTTGTGAATATCCTGCAAATAGAGCTAAGACAAGTTGGGCCGCCCCTCCCGATTGGTGGCCATCATATCATTAGTAACTGATATTTATTCCTATAACTGATACCTACGCTCATTAGTATGTAGTACCAACCGGGGGGGACTGGTCCTACACCCTATGCATAACTCATCTCCAATGCCCGTTCAACTGCTCACAATATTTTGTGATAAGATGGGCGGAATATTACAATTTGAGATAATTCTAAGCAGTCGGTTTACCAAAAATTTGTGACAGATCTACAAGCGGTGTGGTGAGTGGGTGGCCACCGGGCACTTCATAGTATCAAGATACTACGAAGCCGACCGAAGAGTGTAAATGAGCAAACTCCCCTCTCCCCCCTTTCCCCCCCCCCCCAAATCAAAATTGTCGTTATAATTGAATTTAGTTGGCTTCTGTGAGGTTTTAGGTTCAAGTGTATACGACGAGTAGACGCACCGATAAACGGTAAAAATAGGATATGAAAAATTTCTTGTTAGAAAAACCTTTTTTCCTCAAATGTACCCATCTCGCAATGTATGGTGAACTTTTAGACAATTATATTGTCTTTATCAAAACAAAAATTTCGTTCAATTTTACGACAGCATTTTTTTACAAATTGACTTTAAATTTTAAAATATTTTTTTTAGCGTGTAAAAATCGATCTTACAATTTTTTAATTTTTTTTCATAAAAGTTAAGACAGTTTTCTAAAAATCACTCATATATCACTTTTTTGTAAGTCTTTTGTTTTAGTTATGTTGAACTGAATAATTTGTTGTTAGAAAAACTTTTTCTCCTTAAAAGTGCCCACCTTGCACTGTATGGCGAACTTTAAGAAAATTATATTGCCTTTATTAAGAAAAAAAGTCGTCCAATTCTAAGATATTCGTTTTTTCAAATCGACTTTAAATTTTAAAATATTTTTTTTACATATTTTTACATTTTTTCCATAAAAGTTAACACGATTTTCTAAAAGACACCCATACATATCTTTTTCGTTATTCTTGTCCTTATTGAGTTATGTTGATTTAAAAAAAAAACGATCAAAAAACTTAAGCCCGTTTCAAATGGCAGTCTGGATAAATTAAAAAAAAAAACAAGGTATGCAAAGTTGCTTAAAAAGACATAGTCTACACACCCACAAAGTTTCTTTGGATTCTGAGAGGGTGCGGCCAAACCCTGGATGAGTGGGAGTGAAATTCGTCAATATATACATTATGTTTGCATCCAATACAAGCAAGCAGTGCGTTGCCCCAGACCTTATATAGACGTCATTGGGTCCAGTTGGTGACCATGGAAGAGTTCAAAAAGAATTGGTCAGCGGCTTCCAGAAAATGCGACAAAACTACTGTCCAAAATCAAAATACAAACTCAGAAAACTCTGGAAATAAAGTAGATTTCATTCATAATTTTGTTTAAACTAAGAGAGAAAGACTGGAATTAACTGAAACAGTTGTTTTGTATTTTTTGCTGCTTTTTATTTCGTGTTATGAGAAGAAGTTTGTTTGTTTTCGATACAGTCCAAATGTCAGTTCCTATTTGTGTTTGAGGTGAATAGGTTGGGAGATCATATGCATAAGTTAAGTTGCAATAAAGGGTGTCCACAGTTAAATTGAATCACTTTAAACTCGTCTTCAAAAACCAGTCTCTCTACCAATTGTCATGAAATATTCAGGGAATAAAATACAATATTAAATCTTGGTTTAGGTATTTTTATTTCACTGCATTTCTTTACCAATTTCAAACCTTTCTTCTTAATACCACCCATAAACAACGCTTGAGCCGACATTTTTTCCGCTTTCTACCATGATTTCAACATTTCCTGTTCTTAGTGACAACTTTAGGATGCTTACGAAGTTCGTGCTTCATTATAGCCCAATATTTTTCAATTGGCCGGAGCTCTGGAGAGTTTGGGGGATTAAGATCCTTCGGCACGAAATTGACACCATTCGTCTTTACACTCCAGCAGAGCCTTGGAGTAGTGACAAGAGGCTAGGTCCGGCCAAAAAATTGTAGGAAAGTTGTGTGTTTTGAGAAACGGAATCAGTCGTTTTTTCAGGCATTCATTCATTTACAGTTGACCATTTACAGTTGAAGTTGTTACGAATGGCTTGCTCTGTTTACCACATGAACAAATCCCCGGCCAAATCATGACCTTCTTGTGAAACTTTGACACTTGCTGTTTCCTGAGAGACTCTGGAACATCGAACTTGTCTTCTTCGGTGCAGTCGCATACTGGTTGCCGGGAATTTGTTTAAAGTCCGCTTTTACGTGTGTTTCATCGTCCATGATGCAGCAGTGTGGAGCCATCAACATTTGTGGGGAAAGCTTACGCGCACGTGTTTTAGCTGTCCTATTCTGTTAAAAACGTACTTTTGCATATAAAAAGTAATAAACGATCCATAAAAAATTGAAAATCGTGCCACGAAAAACGCATTTTTGACCCATAAGACTCTGGTGAAAATCCATGAAAAAATAGAAATGATCCATAAAATACAGCAATGTGATTCAAACTTTATAGCAAATTTAGCAATAAAATATCAAAAATGTACCGTTTTATATCTGGAGCATAGTCGTTAAAAGTGTACGGATTACCCATAAACATATTGCAAATTATCCATAATAGGTTCAATAACTTTCCTTAAACTTGTAAAATTGATCCATAGAATGTAACTTTTGTGCAATAAAATATATTCGCATCATTCCATAAATTATTTGAAATTTTCTATAAATAAGTTGCCAGTGATCCATAGAATGATGAATAATGAACCATAAGCTTTATAATAATGATACATAGTAAATAAGTTTTGTTCGCTAAACCATATTAGCATGATCCATAAATTGTGCCTGCATTTTTCGAGGTTGGGGCACTTTTTTTTTATTTTGATCCTTAAAGATTGTAAAAAAGAGGGGGGAAAGGATTACTACTCAGATTTAGTTACATGTCCGTTCTTTCAAAGGTATCAGGATAGCGATATTAGTACACAAAGAAGGATTGCGGAGTTTTTCCGTAGCCGTATTGAGGATTGAAGAACTAAACGGTCGATATTTCCGACATCCTAAGTGTTAACATAGCGTAGATTAGATTCCTGGCAAACGGCTGATTCAAGCATTTGCAAAGTATAAATACAAACAGAGGATGTTTTTTTTCAGTTTGATCCAGCAAGCGACAGCGAATTGGACTGCAAGCGTCTGCCCGGCATAATTTAAATCAAATTTTCTGAAACAACAGTTTAATCAAGTCATAAATTTGACCTGAAGTTCTTTAATATTTTAGGAGAACTATTTTACCAAGTTTTTTAATAAACATGTGTCGCAGTTGCGGGAAATTCAAATAATGCTAAGTTGACAAAGTTCTCCTGATATGAATCATTTTTTGAAGACTATGATTTGTTATACAAACTATTAGGGGTCCCTGGCAATTTATTTATGGAACATTTACTATAATTAATAGAGGATACGTACATATGTTAGAGCAGAAATGTTACATTCTGTGGAAAAAAAAAAAATTTTTAAGGAAAGTTATTGAACCTTTTAAGTATCATTTGCAATCAGTGCTTGAAAATATGTATTCAATTTTCATAATGCACTCTAAAAGGCTGGCCCACAATTGATACGTTGCGGATGCGTTTGCGTGGATTTGACAGTTTTCCCATAGGTTTTCTGTCAAATTTACGTCAACGCATCCGCAACATCAATTGTGGGTCCTTCCATAACTGAGACAACATATTATTCATCACGTACTGTTCGCGAACAAGAAGTAAACACAAATTGCCTTCATGAATCTCTACACAGAGAATTTGATAGTCAATTCATTACCATTATTGGGGTTTAGGATGACTATTACAGGTATAGTGATTTTGAACCGACTATGATCATGGGTCAAAAAAACGACCATTAAAAAAGCTGATCCAACATTTGCCATAATGTCGGAATAGTCCTTGTTACCATGATCGAAACCGTCAATGCCATGAACTTGGTGAAAATTCGACCATTTGCATGGTTATTTGTAACCATTATATACGATAGTCATCCTGACCATGATTTAAAAGTGTATTCGATAAAAATAGCACACACATATATACTCCCCATCAAATTAAACTGATTAAAATCGGATCCTTTCTTGCCAAATTTTTCAGGGAATGAAGGAACTACTAATGAGTTTTTTTGATCCTTACAACATTTAGATTTTATTCAATTTCGTCTCCCATTTTTCCCGAATGCCCGCACTTTCCTTTCACTCCATCCAACAAATTTTGTACAACCGATTTTCCCAGTGTTTTGTTGTTTTTAACCAAATTTTCTTCAATTCTAGCTCCTGTTTTTTTTAAAGTTTTGGAATGTTTGCGAAGTTCCGTTTTCATAAAAAATTGCTCAGAATTTTTCGAGCGTAGTGGCAGGATGCTAGATCAGGCCAAAACAGAGTTGATCCACTTGTGCTCGTAACCCAAGTAGCAATTCAAATGCAAATTGGTTTTATTCATGTTTTATGGTAGTTTTATCAGAGCATTATGGAGTTCATCCGGTTTTATCAGGGCATTTTCCAAGTTAAGGTGGTTTTAATTCATTAACAGTTCTCAAGAGTGATTAAAGAACACTTGAAGAAACCTCCATAAAACTACATCATTTATAAGTGTAATTCACCTTATCAGTAGTTTTATAAGATACTTGATCCCCCTCTCAAGACATCGTTTCGCAACTTGCATAAAACCTGATAAAAGTTTTGTAAAAGTTTTATGACATTCTTCTTTAAGATGAATGTATCTTGGAAATGCTGCCATAAAACTCTCTTAGAACCATTTGATTTTAAATAAGAGCACATATTCTTGAGAAAGAACATTATGTGAAAAATAAACAAACTGTCACAATGGACGCCCACAGGTGGAAGAAATTAAAAACTAGCGGATCGTTCAAGCGGAAATTCAATAAAAACCTATTCAATATATTGAACACTCCTTCATCTCAGCCACCAACGACAATTTTTTTTTTGACCATTCCATTGGATTCGCAGCCTACTGAGACTAACTTATCAAAAGGGTCTATGCGTTATGCGTAAAACGAATAAAATAAAATGGTGCAATGTGTCGCCAGTTGAAAACCGAAATGCATAACTCATGATATTTGATTTTATGCCAGTTATGCAAGTTAAACCTAACGTCTCAGGTAGTGCGTTATATGGCGCACCACCGTGGAAATACAGCGCAGTACTTTTGACGTAAGGTTTAATGTGCACTACGATTGTCAAATGTTATGTTAATGTTGAATTCTCCCGAGTCGTGCATTTCAGTTCCCAATAGGCTACACAATATTTATACTCGTTGCAAGTAAAAATTAGTATATCATCTGAGCGAAAATCGATTTTTCCCATGATCCGCACGTTTAATCCAAAGTCGGAAGTAGTGCGCTGGAATCGCTCAGTGATCCACTACACAGTGCACTTCTTCCAACGCTAGGTTCAGCGTACAGATCAAGAGAAAAATCATCTTTCGCTCAACTGATGTTTCAGCCATCGACGCAATATTATTATCTGTTCTTCTTCCCAAATCCATTGTTAGCATATTCAAGTTAGAGTTTTTTTTAATGTTTTAATCGCCTTACGCTGGTGATTAAAAACAACAAATTATAAGCTGTAATTATGAACAACAACTATGCATAGGCACTTTTGATTTGAACGTTCACATTTTCTTTGTTTATGATGTGCCTTCTCCACAATGATTTTATGGCTATCTTACGAAAGACTTGTTTACCTTGAGCAATTCAAACAAGTTTTATTCAAGCGTTACTCCTCTTTTTCAAGAATAGAACAAGTAAAGATGAACTTATCGCGCTCCTAAAAAAATCTTGTTAGTCTTGTGCAAGAAATATTAGTTTTATATGCGTTTTATGGTAGTTTTAGATAAAACCATTGAAAAAATGGCGAGCGTGGCTATTCTGGATTCCCTCCGAATGGTAGCCATTTTCATATATATGCAACAAAACTCTCGTTTTTCCAATGCTACGAACAATTTCTGCTGTTTAAAATACATTTTGAAACTTAAAATGGATTGTAGACACAATTTATTCAAGATCTAACAATTTATCAGCCTTGTCACCTAATTGTTGAATTGTCAAGTATTTTTTATTTTTCAAATAAATCAATGTTCTAGCAATGATTCCGTGGCGCATTAAAATTTTCGAACTTTTATGTTATAAAACACCAATAAACTGAACGTCGCATGAAAAATTTATCAATTGCAGGCAAAAAACTCATGCATTTATGGTCAATTTTACAATTAATTTACATACGTATCCACTTTGGAAAAGAAACATCATATGTATATCGATGTTTTTTTTTCTCTTAAAAAAGTCCCCATTCAGCAGAACGAATCCAAAAATGGAATCTTCGAAACATATTTGTGACGGACTGGAAGTGTTCTTAAAGAGGAAAATCATAAAACTACCAAAACTTGTGGTAGTTTTATCATAGTTTTAAGCATGTCCTGCATGTCATTACAAGTATGTACCGATAAAACTATCAAGTTTTAAGCGAATCTTGGGAAATAGTCTTGAGAACCTCCTGTAGTATGGGCCTTTTTGAACTTATGAGGGTTTTATGGCTGTTTTATCGATGTTATGTAGAATATCTAGTTTTATGCGTGGTTTTATCAAATGAGTCTTGAGAACTTCTTCAAGTGTACCTTAAAATTGAATTTGTTACTTGGGGGGTAAAAATCAACCAAATTTTGCACACTTTCTCATTGATGTGTATTGTTTACATGGGATCAAACCCTGAAGTCGTGTTTTTCGATTCAACGAAAAATGGAGGTGAACCAATGCGAGTGGAGAGAACAAATTCTTTCCAAACACCTGGAATTTCCTGACCTGTCGCACCGGCAGTTGGGAAAAATGTTGAACATTCACCATTCAACCGTCTCCAGAGTGCTGAAGCGGTTCCAGGAGCGGCTGACGTTGGACCACGGCAAAGGAGCTGGAAGAAAACTGGGACCGGAGAACAAAAAGACGGAGGGAAAGATGAAGCGGATGATTAAAGCAAATCCCAACGTCTCAAGCCGTGATTTGGCTAAAAAGATCGGCATGTCGCAGAGCTACGTCCAGAATGCAAAGAAGAGAGCTGGACTCACATACATACAAGGTACAGAACATCCCAAACCGCGACGAGCGCGCAACAATCGACAGCTAAAACTCCGGCACGGAAGCTCGACGAGAAGATGCTGACAAACTGTGGCTGCTGTGTGATGGACGTACGAAACGTATATAAAAACCGAGTTTCTGCAAATTCCGGGGTTGGAGTTTTTCAACGGCAAGAGCAAGTTCTATGTGGACGACAAATTTAAGAAGAAAAAAATGTCGAAGTTCGCCTCCAAATATCTCATTTGGCAGGCCATCTGCTCTTGCGGACTGAGGAGTGAGCCTCTTCGTGACAAAAGGCACAGTAAATGGCGAGATCTACAAATCGGAGTGCCTCGAGAAGCGCCTTTTGCCGTTCTTGCAGCAGCACGACGAAGCTCCGCTATTTTGGCCAGATTTGGCATCATGCCACTATTATTCTAAAAGTGTCCAGGAGTGGTATGAGGCCAATTCTGTCCATTTTGTTCCAAAGGACATGAATCCGCCAAACTGTCCGGAGCTGCGCCCGGTGGAGCAGTACTGGGCAATGATGAAGCGGGGAACTTCGGAAGAGCAAGAAGACAGTCAAAGACGAGAAGGACATGTTAAGAAAATGGAAAAAAAAACTGAGAAACTGGTACCGGATGACACTGTAAAGACTTTGATGGAGGGCATCAAGCGAAAATGCGTCCAATTTTAATCTCAAGGCTCCATCGATTAACTTTTCTTTTGATTTTTGAAGTAAATATATGTATAAAACTACCCTAAAATTTTGGTTTGATTCTAATCATTATGTATAAAATTGGCATGACATTTTCGGTGTCGCAATAATTTCGTGTTCACCCTTTATAAGGAGTGTATCGAAAAGTAGTTATAAACATTCGATGCGTTATTACGCATAAACTACTGTATATATTTTTAGCGTGTAAGCGCCATTTGCTTTGTTTACATGTCAAAAATGATTATTCGGTTCATTCATTTCCGTTGATAAAGTTGTATTCAAAATGTCGCGAATTGAATTTGAGACTAAAAAGAAAATTCTGCACACTTGGTGCACCGAAAAGGGTGTTACTTACAACCAGATTGCGAAAAGAGTAAATGTTCACCCGGCAAGTGTAAAACGCATCATCGAAAAGTTTGGTAAGGAGTGCTCCCTCAAGGATTTACCAAGAAGTGGCCGGAAACCCGGCTCCAGCAACCCCGATTTGGACCAAAAAGTTGTGGATTATATTCAACGGAACAAATCTGCCTCTACTCGCGATCTAGCCAAGAAGTTCAGGACCAGCATCGGAATGATTCAACGAATCAAGCGCAGGAATGACTTGAAGACGTACAAAAAGCAGAAAGTGCCCAAACAAACTCCGAACAAAAGTCTCGTGCCAAAACCAGGGCTCGAAAGCTGTACAGCTGCATTTTGGACAATGTCGACCAGTGCATTTTGATGGATGACGAAACATACGTTAAAGAAGATTCAAGAACGCTACCGGGGCCGCAGTTTTATACTAAATCTGTTGGGGAACGTGTGCCAACCGCAGATACGACTGTTGCGATGGAGAAATTCGGTCAGAAGGTGCTCATTTGGCAAGCTATTTGCACATGTGGCTTGCGTTCTTCAATTTTCTATACAAAAGGAACTATAAATGCTGAGATTTATCAAAAGGAATGTTTGAAGAACAGGTTGCTACCATTGTATAGAAAGCACCAGTCCCCTCCTCTCTTCTGGCCAGATTTGGCATCGGCACATTACGCCAAATCCACTCTACAGTGGCTGACGGAGAATAACATCAAGTTCGTAGAAAAAGACATCAACCCACCAAACTGTCCCCAGTTGCGACCGATCGAACGCTATTGGGCAATAGTCAAGCGTATATTTAAGAAGGATGGTACAGTGTCCCAAAACATGACCGATTTTAAGAAAAATTGGGCAGCGGCATCCAGGAAGTGCACAAAGGTCACTGTGCAGAATTTGATGGCAGGTGTCAAATCAAAGGTACGGGCATTCTACAGAAATGAACATGATGACTAGTTTTTCCGTTTGGATCTTTTGTAAACATGTTAAGCTATAATAAACTGAAATAGTATGTTAATTTTAACCATGTTTTCATGCCTATTTTATTATTTGGAAGTTTATAACTACTTTTCGATACACTCCTTATGTATGTGTGTGTGTATGTGTGTGTGTGTGTGTGTGTGTGTGTGTGTGTGTGTGTGTGTGTGTGTGTGTGTGTGTGTGTGTGTGTGTGTGTGTGTGTGTGTGTGTGTGTGTGTGTGTGTGTGTGTGCGTTACAAATAATGTCACATCGGTTTCTCAGCCATTTGTGAACCGATTTCAGTTTTGTTGACGGCAAATGAAAGCTACAACATTCTCATAGAACGCTATTGATTTTTTTTTATTCGGACATTTCGTTACGAAGATATGAACGAAACAGTACTTGACGGCCTATTATAATAGTAATCAAACAGTTTAGTCTCCGATTACATACTGAGCTATTTGTGTACCGATTTTAGTTTTGTTAGCGCCAAATTAAACTTATAAAATTTTTAAATAACTGAGCAAAATTTCATTAGGCTTGGATAATCCTTCATGAAGATATGACCAAAACAATACCTGAGAGCACATAATTGTGAGATGAAAATATATTAGTTGCAGTTCAAAACCGAACAAGACCACTCACCCCAATCGATGCCGCTTGTATTCTATTGTTCCGCATCTGGTGCGTTGTATTCAGTGTATTCAGCGGACTAGCCACACTATGCGACAATATAGAATTAGAGTACGATCGGTTGGCTCGAGTGGTCCGGTTTTGAACTGCAACGAGTATGTTCGAAAATTACACAAAGTCTCCATTCACTATAACTACACAATTTTTAACGAACATGTACTTGTTAAGCATCTTGAATCCATATCAATAATCAAAATTGACGCTAAGGATTGTGTAATAATTCATTCTGTGGACTGATTATATGGAATTTCTAATATTTCTGTAATTTTTCCTTTTATATACCTAATATAAACAGGTCGTTAAAGACTATTAATGGCAATATTTTAATCACATCGATGAACAATACGTTCAGGATTGACAAATAATTCATTTTATAAACTGAATGTATGACATATCGAATATTCCTGGTTCTTCCTGGAATTTCTGATTTTTGTTTTTGATTTTATAATTTTTCCCATCGCCATCACAGCTGAGCTGACATAAGAGCCTTTGTTTTAGAGATTGATTCTAGATGCAAGAGAACAGATGGAATGGTTATAAATTGACATCTTACAGTCGTACAACGATAAGAATATTTTAATTAATCCGGTATTAACGATGCCTCTTCTCAATCTGTCATATTTTTCACTCAGAAGTTCGGGGGAAACAGCTTCATAAAATTCTTCTAGCTAGCCAGCACATAAACTGACCACAATAATCTTAACAAACTACTGCAGGTTATCCGTAAGCAAAACATTTCCAGGGATCATCAACAACAACACTACTGATTAATAGTTCACCAACCCATATCTCGCTCGGATCTTCTGGCACTGGCGCGCGGTAAAGTGCCAAGAGGGCACTCATTTTCCCCTCCCACCGGCGAATCGCTGCCTGTCCACTAGCCTCCTCCGGGGGTTTCAGACTTTCCTTCGCTTACATTGCAACTTTGCAACACTATCGGACCTCGTCGACTGTCTGTATTGCTTCCTGGATTGAATTGGATGGGATGCAAGATGCACGTTTCTTTTACGATTAGCTACATTTGCAGCATTGCTTTATGGCTCTTCAACACACGGCTCGCTGACTTCGGGTCAACATAACTTAGCAACCCGGACCGGAGAAAGGGGCAGAAAAAAAAGGTTTGCAAAAGTGATGACAGTTATGATAATGATGTCTGGATTTTATTTATATAGGAAGCAGCTCATGAGTCGTTTGCTGTCCCCATCAATTATGCCGCTTGTTGTTGTTGTTGGAATGGGAGTCTCCGCCTTAGATTAGAAGCAACGTAGGATCAGTTCTGTGGAATTTCGGTCGGATTGCTTTCGCTTTCACAAATCAAGGCCATCAAAATATGCGCCCGCCTTGAATTGCGTACTCGCACGCACAACCGCTCAATGGACTATTCAAAATAATTTTAAAAGCATGAAAAACATCCTCTTCCGTTCATGTGAGCAAATTGCTCCGTCGTATGTTTGCGGCTTTCTCAATCTGGGCAGCAATGATGAGCTGAAAACCTATGTATATTGATCTCGTTTTGCGAAAGACTTACTCCCCCTAATGTGTTTTGATCTCTCATATACACTTTGCGTCGACTTTTGTGCGGCGTCAATGGCCGGGCTGATGTCAGCGTCGGGTAATGTGAAATTCCCAAAAAATCCACGCAGTGATCTGTTATGACCCAATTGAGTTGAGTTCTACGTCGATTGAGAGTCATATGCTGAAAGCTGGATGGTGAGTGAGTTGTTAAAATTGTGCGACGCAAAAAAGGCAACTCATCTGGTAACAGAAATTACGTCAGGTCACGTTCGCGGCGGGCCCACTAAAAGGACGACAGTAATGACCACAAATGTCGCATTAAAAACTGGCCATTCGGTGCATCTGCCTCGTGCCTGTGGAATGGTGGTCGAACGTGTGGCCGTCGGTAGGTTGGTTACAACAATTCAAAAGCAAACAATGAAATATCCAATTAATTATCGCTTAAACTGGACACAACGGCGTGGTCGTAAATCACAGCAGCAGTCCCTCGGCGTGTTTCGGTTCGCTCGTATGAAAACGGTTTGTTTCCGCTTGGGAATGTCCTATGGCCCTGTACAAGGGCGTAGCCTTTAAATTCGGCCAAGGGGAGGGGAGGGGCGAGTTATTTTTTTCGACTTTGATTAATATTCCGAGCAAATTAAATAAAAATATCAACAAAGACATTTATTATTACTATAAGTTTAATTCTGTCTTCGTCCAGAAAAGAATAAAATGTACACTGAAAGTAAAGCTTAGTTCATACTACAAAACTTTTCGTTCGAATTACCAATCTATTCGTTGTTTTCTGCAACGAAATTGATTTGTTCTATTTATGTAGCTGGCTTCACATTCAATAAGGACTGTATCGAAAATAAGTTATTCACACATTTTTCTTTCAAATCATATAATAAAATGATGATTTCAAACAAATGGATGATTCTTTATTGTACGGGATTGAACTTAAACATTGTGAACACCGGATGAAATTAATAGTATTCTTGCACGACTTTGCGAGTTTTTGATCGAACACTTTTTCATCAAGTTCCGGTCAAGTGTTTCATCACATTTTATGCACGCCTTAGCCCAATTTTTTTTCTAAATTAATCAATGATCCAACGGATTCTCCGGTGAAAGCTGTTTCCTTCGATTAAACCGACGAAGTTGGAGGTGTAGTCTGTTCCTCAATTTTTGCTTCTGCAGAAACTGTTACGGAAATGTTCTCTTCACTTGTATTTGTAGACCTTAAGCGACATTTCGCACATAATTTCATTTTCTTCGTTGGCCAATCCATGCGTCTGGAACGTAGCTAGTCTAAATAACTCAGGGTGATTGAACGCAAATGAGCGCGTTGAGCTTCGTAGTATTTTACCTTCTCCATGATTGATGGTGATGTAGTGTCCTTGGATGGAACTTTTCGATGTAAAAATACACAGCACTCTTGAAGTATAATGAAGCCTATTCTTTGAATTCGTTTCACGTACGAGTGAACCACTTGCTGATATTTGAGGTGAACTAATGATTGGTTTGTTAGCAAATGCCCTTTTATTGGAATTTGGTTTGTATCTATACTTTAATAAACTCTCTACCTAGCAGCTACCTTGAACAAAATTAACAAACCACATTTTTACCTTTAAAGCAAATTGAAAGACGACACTTTCACGAAAAAAAAGATTTTTCCGGCTTCTCCAAGCAATTTTTCTTCACTGTGGAAAATTTTGTAGGTAATTTTTTAAAACCTGTTTTTTCCAAATTTTTGAGAAAATTTTATGATAGTTTGGAAAAAAAAACAATTGTTCTACGATAGATTGTTCTTGAGTTATGAATTTTCGAAATTAGTGATGTTTGGGAAAATCGGAAAACTTCAATTGGCGTTGCCAGGAAAACTGGCAACCCTGAATTTGTTCATATTTTTTTTTCATATATCCATGAACCCTACGTGTGGACAAAGTTCCGGAATAATCTAAGACCCTTCGGCCCAATCTGTACGATAGTAAAAAAAATCCCAGCTGCTTTACCAGTCAATTTGAAGATCCTCTTCACAAACGCCCAAAATCGTTCGATGGGCCGAAGCTGAGGGCGGATTGATAGAAAGAAATCAAATCTATAAAAAAGACGAAATCTATAACCTTTTCCGTGAGCCAGTTGAGAGAGGTGTACTGCGCCGATGCTCAATCCGCTCAAAACAGTGGAGGGCTACTATGTTTCTGATATAAAGGCAGCAACCTCTTCTGGAGACACTCAGATCGATAGATTTCCGCATTGATTGTTCCGGTAGTGTAAAAAATAGTAAACTTCATTCCACAGGAATATATTGCTTGCCATTACGGTACTTTTCGACCAAACTTCTCTACTTGAATCGACCTGTCTGCATCGTTTACATCCTCCCCTACAACGGCAGTGTAATATTGTGGACCTGGAAGGGTTGTTGAGACTCCTTCGACATAGTGCTCGTCGTCCATCAAATTTCCTGCATCCGGTCGCTGCAAAACTCACGAATACAATTTTGGGGCCCTTGTTGCAGCGCGTTGCTTCTGTTCTGCACTTTGTTTGGTGATTTTCTGCTTCTTGTAAGTCCTCAGGTGATTCCGTTTATTGTATCATCCCAACTGTGGTTCCCGCTGTATTGCCCAAATGTTAAATTCAAATCGTGCAAACAAGTAAACACATGAAAGATGACAATCCAACGCACAGCATGCTATGATGAACACATTAAAACCATAACAAGTACACGCGTACAAATCAAATGCACGTGGATAACTTATTTACGATACATCCTTTACCATATATGCTCTCACAAAAAAGGAAGCATTGCACAGTGGTCCAGAATGCGAATTTAGCTGGAAAGATTTCAGCCTAAGTTTGAAGTTTTGGAGCAAAATTGTCTTGTACAATGTTGTTTCTAATAATAAGGCCCTTCTTTTGGTATAAATGGAAACTAGGGTGGTCCTTGTTTTCAGAGAAATCGAAAATCTAACTTTTTTATTTGCAGAAATAAAGGCATATATTTTTCGGAAAAGTTGTAGATGAAAAAATTTTAAGCAACTTTGGTTGAATAAATTTTTTTGTAGCTTCTTAAATGACCGAATTAGAGCAATTTTTTCTACGTAGCTTAGGGTGTCCCTATAAAAATCAGTTATTTTACTCTAACTTTTTTATTTCAAATTTTTCAGCAAAGCTGTGTTGCCATTGATTCTAGAAAAATAAAAGATACAACTTTTAATGTACGGAAATCGTCGCTCTCGAATGTCAAACAAAAGTTATTATGTTTTTTGTAAAAATAATGGACTTTTTCAAATGTTAATCTCTTTGGTTGGGGCAGACAAAAAAACAGTTCTCAACTGCATTTGGAAGATTTTATATTATTGCATATTATATTTGAAAACTGGAGATAGGTTATTTAGTAAAACACATTTGAAAAGGGCGTAATTTTATGAGAAAATCGTAAATAACTCGCTAACGGTAAAATATATCAACAAGATTTATAAGTCAAAAGTCACATCTTTTAAAGTTCTAAAAACCATCTGAAAACAACTTTGCTGGCAAATTAGAAATAAAAGAGTTAGAGCAAAATATTGGTTTTTGTAGGGACACCCTAAGTTATCTAAGGAAAACTGTCCTGATGAAGGTCTCTACTTCCAATATTATTTATGAGTAATTTCACTGTTGGATTTTTTGCTGTTTGATCAAAGTAGCTTAACGGTTTTCAGTTAAAGGGCGATACGGTCAAAATTTGGTCAATATCAACTTGACGTATTTCTTTCAATTTTGCATTTAAAAAACCTGAACACCCCTCATTTTGAAGGTGTGTGTGTGTGTGTAGAATGTTGCTCCTATTTTGATTTTGGAATTCATTCTTCAGTTGTCAAAATGCCGTCCAAGCAAGAAGAGCAGCGTATCAAAATTTTGCTCGCGCATCGCGAAAATCCGAGCTACTCGCACGCAAAGTTGGCAAAATCGCTAAAAGTTGCCAAATCAACCGTTACAAATGTAATCAAAGTGTTTGGGGAACGTTTGTCGACAGCCAGGAAGTCTGGATCGGGGGGAAATCGAAAACCGGAAGCCGCTGAGACGACAAAGAGAGTTGCCGGTAGTTTCAAGCGAAACACTAACCTATCTCTCCGAGATGCCGCAAATAAGCTGGGTGTATCGTCTACAACCGTGCATCGAGCCAAAAAACGAGCCGGACTATCGACTTACAAGAAGGTAGTGACTCCAAATCGCGATGATAAACAAAATACGACGGCCAAAGCGCGATCCCGGAGGCTGTACACGACGATGCTGACGAAGTTTGACTGCGTGGTAATGGACGACGAAACCTACGTCAAAGCCGACTACAAGCAGCTTCCGGGACAGGAGTTTTATACGGCAAAAGGAAGGGGAAAGGTAGCAGATATTTTCAAGCACACGAAACTGTCAAAGTTCGCAAAGAAATATCAGGTTTGGCAAGCCATCTGTACCTGTGGCTTGAAAAGCAGCATTTTCATAGCTTCCGGGACTGTCAACCAAGAAATTTACGTGAAAGAGTGTTTGAATAAACGTCTGCTGCCTTTCCTGAAGAAACACGGTTGTTCCGTACTGTTTTGGCCGGATTTGGCATCTTGCCATTACGGTAAAAAGGCCATGGAGTGGTACGCCGCCAACAACGTGCAGGTGGTTCCCAAGGACAAGAACCCTCCCAACACGCCAGAGCTCCGCCCAATTGAGAAATACTGGGCTATTGTCAAGCGGAACCTAAAGAAGACCAAAAAAACTGCTAAGGACGAGCAGCAGTTCAAGGCAAACTGGCTTTCTGCGGCGAAGAAGGTGGACAAGGTGGCTGTACAAAATCTGATGGCAGGGGTCAAGCGTAAGGCCCGGCAATTCGGATTTGGAAAAGCGGAAGCCTAACTGAATATTTTTCCTGAATTTTATACTAATTGAACTTGAAAAAGAAATTTAATTTGATTTTTTAAATAAACGATTTCACCGATTTACACGCGTTTTCCCTTGACCAAATTTTGACCGTATCACCCTTTAGAAGTGCTGTTTCGTAGTTAGTGTTTGGAAAGAAACACAGTTACTCTTGTTAGAACTTGTTGATGAAATAACACGGTGAATTTAATCGGTAGCTGCTGCAAATCAGAGTGATAATAGGCTGCGCGGAAATGTGACTTATTTTCTCCAAAAACTTTATGGAAAAAGAAGCAAAAATCATTCTTCACAAGCTGCAGAAGAACTCAGCAGAACGGTTGTATCTTTTTTTGTGCTAGAATCAATGGGAACACAGCTTTGCTGAAAAATTTGAAATAAAAAAGTTAGAGCAAAAAACTGATTTTTATAAGGACACCCTAAGCTACGTAGGAAAAATTGCTCTTATTCGGTCATTTCAAAGGCTACAGAAAAATGTAATCAACCAAAGTAGCTTAAAATTTTCTCATCTTCAACTGTTCCGAAGAATATATGCCTTTATTTCGTTAAATAAAAAAGTTAAATTTTCGATTTCTCTGAAAACAAGGACCACCCTAGTTTCCATTCAGACCAAAAGAAACAACTTTGTAGAAGACAATTTTGCTCCAAAACTTCAAACTCAGGCTGAAAATGTATCTTTCCAGCTAAATTCGCATTCTGGACCACTGTGCATAGGTATAGTTAAATAGAACATTTTGCGCATTGAAGGAAAACAATACAAAAACTTCGCAAATTTTGTTTACATAAAATGTATGCTTCCTAGTGCTTATCGTTGCATGGGTGATTGAGAGATCAGAGAATTTGGGAATTGATCCTGTCCTACTGGAAAGAGCTGCTACGGAAGCTGTGGTTGATCTGACTAAACCATGAAGAAAATGAATTCCCAGCTTTTGACTCGGAGCGTGCGATTATTTTTCTTTTATGTGGAGGCAAAAAAAAAATGACGTTAGCACTACTCAACAGCAACGGTAACATGTGCGGTTACAATAGAAGAAAAACAGTGGTTGGCTGGTTCGCTCGGAATTCATTTTTTGCATTGTATGAATAAAGTAAAAAGATGGTATTTTACATGATGAGGGGCAATACGAATGTTTCTTGCAATGTGATGTGATGTTATAGGAAGCCACCACCATTGCAGGACTTGCCATGGCGTATAGTTCCTTCCAATGGCAAGATCAAACTGTGCATACTTGTAATCCTCACTATTCTGTTTCGAAAATTATGAATACACTTTCTTTCTCAAATAAAAAAGAGCGTATTGTGATTTTTTTTTATTTTATTCTCAAACATTTAGTTAATAACAATGTTTTCTTTCCATCTTCATTTCAATTTGTTTGAGTTTTCTTAGGGTAGGCGAGTTCTCTAACTTTTTCCTTAACACTACTCATAAGTTTCTGCACAGTGCTTTCTCCTACCAATTTTACCACTGTTGGCCAATCTTTCTAAAATTTTTAAACACTATCCGCTGGTTTCATGTGTTTTCTCAACTTCGCCTTCGTCAAAGCCCAGAAAGTTTCGATAGGGCGAATCTCTGGACAGTTTAGTGGACTCATCTCCTTTGGTACAAATATGACATTGTTCCTTTTGTACCACTCTAGCGCATATTTAGAGTAATGGCAGGAAGCAAGATCAGGCCAAAAGATTGTAGGCTTGTTATGCTGTTTGATCAAGGGTAGCAACTTTTTTTTTTTTGCAGGCACGCCTTCACGTAGATTTGACCATTAATTCGTAAGGAATGGACGAGATATTTTTCCACATCCACATATGGCCTGCCACATCATTACCTTCTTGCCGATTTTTTCGACGTAAATGGCTTTCACTGATTCAGGAACATCCTTTCCCTTCGGCGAGGTATAAAACTGTGGTCCTGGGAGAGTTTTATTATCGAATTTTATGTAGGTTTCATCGTCCATGGTAACACAGCCAAATTTTTGGTCAGCAGTTTGTCGTACAGGGTGCGGCAGAAAATAATGTGATAATTTTCAAACTTGAGTATTGGGTTAATTCGTGTAGCTAGTGACTAATTTCTGTCGAAAGTGTATTTGTTTATGTTTACTTTCAAGTGCTGTATCCAAACATTCTATTTGCTTTATTGCAAATTCGTCAAAATGTTCGCGAAAGAAGTGATCACCAGTTTGTTGCTCGCCCAGAAGAAGCCGAAAGAGATTGCCAAGGTGGTAGGGTGCCATTTGGCAACAGTTTACCGCATAAAAAAGTCCCTGCAGGATGGTCCTAAGCAGCGGAAGCCGGGAAGTGGACGTTCGCGCTTTGCACGCACGCCGAACGTGATCAAATCGGTCCGTGCAAAAATTTCTCGCAACCCGGTGCGTTCCATAAAGGAAGGGAGCCAATATTTCGGAGAAATCCATGCGGAGAATCATCAAAGAAGACCTGCATGCATCTTCCAGAGCCAGAGTGAAACGCCACTTGATTACGGACCGGGTCAAGAAACTACGAGTGACTCGTTCCAAGAGATTGCTTTCCTTGTTGAAGAAGGAAAAAATGATAATCGTGTTCTCCGACTAAAAGCCTTTCAGCATCGATGCTGTGGCCAACAGCCGCACGGACCGGTTCATTTCACCGCAGAAAATGGAGAAAGTTCCGGAAAAAGTAAATTATCAAAAAACATCCGTGTGTCATGATGTTTGGCTTGGTGGCGTCCAACGGTTTGAAAATGCCGCCTGTTTTCATTGATGCTGGAGTTAAAATCAATACCGAAGTGTATATCGGTATTTTAAAGGACCAAGTGAAGGCCAACTTCTCCGAGGACCAAAAGGTTGTCCTACAGCAGGATGGAGCGCCGTGTCACACGTCCAATCGAACCCAACAATGGTTGAACGATAACATGAAGTTTTGGCCGAAGGATTTGTGGCCCCCTAGCAGTCCAGATCTTAATCCGTTGGATTATTCGATTTGGGCATATGTTGAAGCACAAGCCTGCAAAACATCACACCCTAGTGTGAAAACCCTGAAGGCAATCATAACACCCACATGGCAGTCAATGTCGGAGGACTACGTTCGAAAGGCATGCTCTGGCTTCCGGCGTCGGCTCGAGGATTTTATTAATAAAAATGGAGGACAAATTGAATAAATTTGTTTTAAAGGACTTTATAAAGATAACTGCACTCGAAAATGTTGATATTATTGCTTGAATTAGTTGAAAATGGGATTTGAAAGAAATAGAACAAATTTTCGCATTATTTTCTGCCGCACCCTGTACAGATTTTGAGCCCTCGGTTTAACAGATTCAGCCTGTTTGGTGCCTCTTTTTGGCTGCTTCTACTTCCGACGATTCTCATTCTCTCCATGGCACGCATAACATTAATCGCCTAAGTACTTAGATTTTTCGCCACATCTCGGACTGATGCTGAAGTATGACGCTTGAAATAGTTCCTTACCTTTCTGTCGATTGTATGGCCAGCGGGACCGGGTTTTCGACCCCGTCTAGGGAAATCTACGAAAGAGCACTGTTGTTGATACTTCCGTTATGCGATTTGAACTGCTCCGACGCTCACACCTTCTTCCTTAGCCAGTTTTCTGATCGAAAGACCATGGACGTGCACCGTTTGTGCACAATCCGTTTTCTTTGCTTGGGAGAAAGACCACGCATTTTCAGACTTCCGTGCGAAAAATTGAAAAAAAAAAAATGACAACATCAGTTTTATTTGGATGTAAACAACAGGACGCCGCTTGGTTGAATACTGCACGCATTTTGAATTGATGGTTAATCATATGTGTGTCAAAAACGGGGGTATGGACCCGTAAGCAGAAGCACTTATGGCCTAAACACAATGATAGCGGCAACGGAAAACGGCAAAGCCCGATCAGAGTAAGCCTGCTTGTCGGAAAGAAACCAGGCTAAATCCAAGCTGATTCTAATTGGACATATCGAAGTCATTTGCAACAACTGTCAAACTTGCGTTTTTCCGTTCCGTTTCCGTTATCATTGTGTTTGGGCGGTTACACGAAACCCACGGAAAGCATACACGGTAAATCTGGAAAACTCCTTTTATGACTATATTTTGCACATTTTCAAGATTATAGTTGATACGTCAAAAAGTGACTAGTTTTTATACACGCATGAAGAGTACTTTTTACGCCTTTTCAAGTATGTCAACGGCGACAAAAAATGCATAAAAAGTAGGACCGCTGAGAAAAGAAAATTAACTCTGCCCGTGACTTGATGCGGACGCCATTTTCAAAAAAGTATTTAAGTTCCGGAATTGCAGTATAGAAAATTGAGGAAATATCCAATACGTTGGATACAGACGTATTCGCGAAGTTGACAGGTAAGTGAAATATTTGCTTTCGTCAGTAATTACAAATGTTTAACACTGTATGAAACAAAACAGGTCTTCCATGCCCTGTGGCCGGATGCCGGATACATTATTAGGGACGAATCATTAAGCTTGGGACCGAGCTTGGAGCCGATGTGCATGTACTTCCTGAGCAAAAAAATTATATTCATTTTCTTCTTGACTATCCAGCCACTGTTATGACTTACCTTACCTTACCAATCAGACTAAGGCCGGTGTGGCCTCTGTTGTACACAGAAGTTGTTTCCATTGTAATCGGTCCATGGCTGTTCCTCGCCAGCCTCGCTGTCTGCGGAGGGTCCGCAGGTCGCCTTCTACTTGATCGATCCACCTTGTTTGTTGCGCGCCTCTTCTTCTTGTACCTGTCGGTTCGTTTTCGAGAACCATTTTCACAGGGCTGTCGTCCGACATTCTTACGACATGCCCAGCCCATCGTAGTCGACCGATTTTTGCGATGTGTACGATGGGAGGTTCTCCCAGCAACTGGTGCAATTCGTGGTTCATTCGCCTCCTCCACGTTCCGTCTTCCACTGCTATAAGGTTAAAGTAAATAGTGTCAGAACGTCTGTTAATCAACTCTGTAACAAAATGCGTGAGTAAATTTTTGCGCAATACCTCTAGATATGCATTGGTAATTTTTTTTTTTTTTTTCAATTAATAAACATGACTGTGTAATTTATTGATGTTTTTTTCACTTTCTAGTTTGAATTTCGGAATTGAGCCGTTTTCAGCCATATTCGAGCACTATTGATTTTGTGAAATGCGTAAAAAGTATACATCTGTTATGTTCTCAAAAGGAGTAAGAAGTATGCATATTTTACTTCTCAAAAGGAGTAAAAAGTATGCATATTTTACTTTTTAAAAGGAGTAAAAAGTATGCATTTTACATTTTTCAAAAGGAGTAAAAAGTATTCACATATTGACGTATATTCAGTCTACGCAAAAGGGAGTAAAACTAATATACTCCTTTTTGGCATAGTCCCAGTTTCCCTCGAAAAAGCATACTTTATAGTCATAATAGCGTAAATTAAGATTACCGTGTAGAGAATCTCCTTCGAACGAAACGCTCTTATTACAGAAAATGAACAGTAAGCAATACACATTAGGATTTCCGTCTGGTGGTTTGTTAAAAATAGGGTTAGCAAACTCACTGTAGTCCATTAAGCCCTTCGCTGATCTCGATCTGACGATTTCCATCAAGGAAGGTATAATTGTCATCCATGACTTGGGCCAAATAACCACGAATTCCTCATCCAGCCTACACTTCTTCTGGCAATCTCTATTGCCCCCTTACCCTTTGTTATTGAATGTATGTATGATATGTACGGTACAGAATATAATATATTTATTTATAAAATATATCTGACATCCAGAGGTTTTTTACTGAATAATAAAAATTAGGTATGTATATTGATATTGATTGATAGTGATATTGATCTTAATAATCCTGGAAAAGCTGAAAACCAAAGAATATGCATCCAATCACCCGAGATAGAATTTCACTAAAAAGTTATTTGATTTTTTTGTAGTGAATCAACAAATAGGTCTAGAAGACGTGTTCTGAAAAGTTGTCCTAATGCCATTCTAGGTGCATTTAAAAGTAGCATTTTGAGTGATCGAAGAGCCTTGTTTGATGTTTTCTGAAATAAGTGGAATATCTAATCAAGGTGTGGTAAAACTTACAGAGATGCATAAATGCGAAGCTGAAAATTGCATACAAAATATTGTGATGAGATGTTATAATATAAAATGACAATAACAATTCCATTTACAATGTCTGCATGTCCGCAGACTGAGCTCCTGCCGCAACTGCAGACGGACCCGCGCATTCATCATGAACCTGAAAGCTTAGACATAGCCAGGAGGGAAAAAAATAATTTAAAATTATTACACAATACTTGGCGATTTCATGGATGATCCGAAATTACATACCGTTCCGCATCAATCACCAATCAGCGGATAAATACAGCGTAAAAACTAATTAATGTGATATCAACGCAATAGAACGGACTCTCAGCTTCAGGTCTTGACAAAGAATCCCTACTGAGCCCTTGAAACGTGTCCAGCGCAAGAGATATTATGCACGAAAATTATGTTTACAAAACGAGTGGAACGAATTTACGAAAACAATATTTTCAGTGAATGTCTCTGAGACGGGGAATAATTGTTTGATGATAAGCAAGTTACGTCGTAAACTGTGCATACCTTTTCCTTTATTATTTAAAACCATTATAATTGCCCGGGAATTTTGAAGTTTTCCTTTCTTCCGTTACACGGTTCGTTCATTTTTAGTCTATAAGGGAGTTAACAAGTTTGCCGCATATGATTTTAACCTTAAACTTGATCTTTATAATCCTAACCGTTTCATAGAAATTTGTGAGTTCAACACTAGTTACTATAAAAATGATTTTTGAGTGACTACCTTTGTTTAGCGTGGCTCAATCATTGAGTTTTGAGATATTCGAGGTAAAATATAAAATATAAGCTGAATGGCCAATCAAATTTGGAATTTTCAGTTTATATCCAGTTTTTTTTTCTCGCATGATGAAATCTAAAATAGAATTTAGGGGCGGGCATCGCCCTGCGTCTCCTTGGCTACGCCTATGGCCCAGCTCAGGCCACTCGTTCATCCGTCCGTGTTTCGCGCTTGACAGCTACACGAGTTCGCTCCGGTAAGGCCCTCTATTGTTCTTCGTACCTGTTATTGCGTGAATCATTGTTCTCGGTTTATAATTGAAACAGTGAGCGAATTTTAGTTTCGAAGCCGGAGCATTGAACGATTGTCCGCCGGTATTGATTTTCTCTTCTCACAACTTGATGTCGAAGGTATGTTGGCACTGCCGATGAAGTATGTGGTGCACAAAGAACTAAAAATGAATCGATTAATCGGTCAGCACGGACAACTTTTTAGCATTGTCAGTCATTTAGGTAGAACAAGGTTTAAGATCAACAGACTTTTATGAAGAATGTCTAGTGTTCCACCTACAATTTCAAGGCCTTAATTAACAATTGATGAATCACATATTTTGATGGGTTTAATTTTATTATGTTTAAAAAACGCCTCTTACGCATAGCATAATACTACTTGTTGATGAAGCTATCAAATTTTTCAACCAAAACCTTTTTTGTTTTTAATCATGATAGGTATACGTTGAATTTATGTAAATGATACTTAGCTATTCCATTGCCGGTACCACTGACATATTAAATCAATTCCTCAAACACATATTGACGAATTTCACGCCAACTCATCTTCGTGGTTGGCAGCACCCTCTCAGAATCCAATGAAACTTTGTAGGTGTGTAGACTATGTCTGTTCAAGCGACTTTGCATGCTTTGTTTTTTTTTCAAAATTTATCTAGACTACTATTTGAAAAGGGCTTAAGTTTTTTAATCGATTTTTTTTTAATTCAACATAACTCAAAAAGGACAAGAGAATATAAGCTATACACATACATTTGCGTTGTACGCATGTATTTGTGATGGTTTTTTATGCTCTGAATACTGCATGCTGTGCGTTTGACTGTCAGCTTTCTTTTGTTTACTTGTTTGTGCGGTTCAAAATTCTGCGTTTTCAAAATGTCGCGTATTGACAAGGAAGTGAAAATTAAGGTTCTGGACACATGGCTAAGTGAGAAGGGTTCTGCTATGCGAAAATTGGCGAAGCGGTTTGGAATTCATCATGCGAGTGTTAAAACCATCATTAATAAGTTTGGGGAACACTATTCTTTGGATGAGCTACCAGGAAGAGGCAGAAAACCCGGTTCTTCCAACCCGAAACTGGAGCAGAAAGTGGTATCTCTAATCATGAAGAACAAATCAATGTCAATACGTGATTTGGCCAAAAAAGCAGGAACGAGTGTCGGAATGATCCAGCGTATCAAGAGGCGAAACCACCTGAAAGCCTACAAGAAGCAGATAATCTCGAAACAAAGTGCAGAACAGAAGAAGCGAGCAGCAACAAGGGCCCGGAAATTGTTTTCGTGTCTTTTGCAGCGTCCGGATGCATGCGTTTTGATGGACGATGAGACCTATGTATAGGAGGACTCAAAAACCCTTCCAGGTCCACAATACTTTACTGCCGTCGTTGGGGAGGATGTGAGCGATGCGGACAGGTCAATTCAAGTGGAGAAATTCGGTCGAAAGGTACTGATATGGCAAGCAATATGTTCCTGTGGTTTGAAGTCAACCATTTTTTACACTACCGGAACTCGGCTCACTATGCCAAAACCACTCTCAATTGGCTTCCGGAAAAGGGTATAGATTTCGTTGAGAAAAATATCAATCCACCAAATTGCCCTCAGCTTCGACCCATCGAACGTTACTGGGCAATCGTGAAAAGGGTCTTCAAGAAGACTGGTAAGGCAGCTGGGAACATGCAGGAGTTCAAAAAAAATTTGGGCTCAAGCGTTCAAAAAATGCGATGCAACACTTGTCCCGAACTTGATGAAGAGCATTCGATCCAAAGTTCGAAAATTCGTGAAGGAATAACTTAAATTTCATCCGGTCTTCATTATGTTCAAGTTTAACCTCGTACAATAAAGGATCAATTTTTTGTATGAATATAATATCGGTTTTCAACCAAATTTGAAAGAAAGTTTGTGGATAGCTAATTTTCGCTACACCTCTTATTATGGTAAGATAAGCCATTTATTTCAGAAATCATCAAACCGGACTCTTCGATCACTCCAATTGCGATATCTGAAATGTTACTAGAAAAGTATAAAGAAAAAATATTACAACGTGTCTTATAAAATAATATTTCGTATTAAAATTTTATCTTTGATGTTTGGAATGATCTATACTGTTTCAGCTTTTCCAGGACTAGGAGGATATTAATACATATCTAATTTTTATTTTTTTTTCAGTAACAATCCATTGGATGTCAGATATATTTTGTACATACGCATATTATGTTCTCGTATTGACTTACTGCAGCTGCTCTTTTTACATGGTCAAGTAATTTAATTTGTGGAATGTGTAATTTGTAATTCCATGTTCATCATTCAAGTTTGAAATTTGAGAAAATTAGCATTTTTGTCTATCATGATATCTTAATTTATTGTGTGCAAAATAAACTATATATTAAATAACATATAACGGAGAGGGAGGGACCATCAGGGCACCCAAGTAAAACGATTTGGATAGGGAGCATGGGACTGCCTCCTCCCTATTGTTAACATTTCGCGGAACGAGGGCGGGCTCTTCGACCCCATCTATTGGGTTTATTCTGTCAATCGAGGGCTCGAATCTAGTGCTGTGAGCGGGAACTTATTTTTGGAAGGAGATTCTCTTCCCTATATTCGCGGGTTTCGTGTAAGTGTCTTTGCTTACGGGCCCATCCAAACGTTTTTGGCCCTTTATACAGGAGCTTGACGATCACAAACAATTATAGAATCTTGATCAAATCGTTTTTCAGATTATTCCATTGCTATGGAAAGTTACCTTGCAACAATAGATGGTAGTATTACATATTCATCATCATCATCAGATGTTCAAAACATTCAATTCTTTATGACTGCTAAATTTTATTGGATTCTATACGGGTGTTGTAGACGAGTTTGAGTGATACACGGTAAAAATAGGACAAGAAAAAGTTGTTGTTTGAAAAACTTTTTTTCATTCAAAGTGCCCAACTCGCGAGGCATCGCACACTTTAAGACAATTATATTGCCTTTATTAAGACAGAATTTCGTTCAATTCTAAGGTAGTCAACTTTTTCAAATTGACTTTAAATTTTAAAATATTTGTATTTAGAGTCTAAAAATCCAAAAATCTAAAAATCTAAAAATCTGAAAATCTGAAAATCTAAAAATCTAAAAATCTAAAAATCTAAAAATCTAAAAATCTAAAAATCTAAAAATCTAAAAATCTAAAAATCTAAAAATCTAAAAATCTAAAAATCTAAAAATCTAAAAATCTAAAAATCTAAAAATCTAAAAATCTAAAAATCTAAAAATCTAAAAATCTAAAAATCTAAAAATCTAAAAATCTAAAAATCTAAAAATCTAAAAATCTAAAAATCTAAAAATCTAAAAATCTAAAAATCTAAAAATCTAAAAATCTAAAAATCTAAAAATCTAAAAATCTAAAAATCTAAAAATCTAAAAATCTAAAAATCTAAAAATCTAAAAATCTAAAAATCTAAAAATCTAAAAATCTAAAAATCTAAAAATCTAAAAATCTAAAAATCTAAAAATCTAAAAATCTAAAAATCTAAAAATCTAAAAATCTAAAAATCTAAAAATCTAAAAATCTAAAAATCTAAAAATCTAAAAATCTAAAAATCTAAAAATCTAAAAATCTAAAAATCTAAAAATCTAAAAATCTAAAAATCTAAAAATCTAAAAATCTAAAAATCTAAAAATCTAAAAATATAAAAATCTAAAAATCTAAAAATCTAAAAATCTAAAAATCTAAAAATCTAAAAATCTAAAAATCTAAAAATCTAAAAATCTAAAAATCTAAAAATCTAAAAATCTAAAAATCTAAAAATCTAAAAATCTAAAAATCTAAAAATCTAAAAATCTAAAAATCTAAAAATCTAAAAATCTAAAAATCTAAAAATCTAAAAATCTAAAAATCTAAAAATCTAAAAATCTAAAAATCTAAAAATCTAAAAATCTAAAAATCTAAAAATCTAAAAATCTAAAAATCTAAAAATCTGAAAATCTGAAAATCTAAAAATCTAAAAATCTAAAAATCTAAAAATCTGAAAATCTAAAAATCTAAAAATCTAAAAATCTAAAAATATAAAAATCTAAAAATCTAAAAAGCTAAAAATCTAAAAATCTAAAAATCAAAAAATCTAAAAATCTAAAAATCTAAAAATCTAAAAATCTAAAAATCTAAAAATCTAAAAATCTAAAAATCTAAAAATCTAAAAATCTAAAAATCTAAAAATCTAAAAATCTAAAAATCTAAAAATCTAAAAATCTAAAAATCTAAAAATCTAAAAATCAAAAAATCTAAAAATCTAAAAATCTAAAAATCTAAAAATCTAAAAATCTAAAAATCTAAAAATCTAAAAATCTAAAAATCTAAAAATCTAAAAATCTAAAAATCTTAAAATCTAAAAATCTAAAAATCTTAAAATCTAAAAATCTAAAAATCTAAAAATCTAAAAATCTAAAAATCTAAAAATCTAAAAATCTAAAAATCTAAGAATCTAAAAATCTAAAAATCTAAAAATCTAAAAATCTAAAAATCTGAAAATCTAAAAATCTAAAAATCTAAAAATCTAAAAATATAAAAATCTAAAAATCTAAAAATCTAAAAATCTAAAAATCTAAAAATCAAAAAATCTAAAAATCTAAAAATCTAAAAATCTAAAAATCTAAAAATCTAAAAATCTAAAAATCTAAAAATCTAAAAATCTAAAAATCTAAAAATCTAAAAATCTAAAAATCTAAAAATCTAAAAATCTAAAAATCTAAAAATCTAAAAATCTAAAAATCTAAAAATCTAAAAATCTAAAAATCAAAAAATCTAAAAATCTAAAAATCTAAAAATCTAAAAATCTAAAAATCTAAAAATCTAAAAATCTAAAAATCTAAAAATCTAAAAATCAAAAAATCTAAAAATCTAAAAATCTAAAAATCTAAAAATCTAAAAATCTAAAAATCTAAAAATATAAAAATCTAAAAATCTAAAAAGCTAAAAATCTAAAAATCTAAGAATCCAAACATCTAAAAATCTAAAAATCAAAAAATCTAAAAATCTAAAAATCTAAAAATCTAAAAATCTAAAAATCTAAAAATCTAAAAATCTAAAAATCTAAAAATCTAAAAATCTAAAAATCTAAAAATCTAAAAATCTAAAAATCTAAAAATCTAAAAATCTAAAAATCTAAAAATCTAAAAATCTAAAAATCTAAAAATCTAAAAATCTAAAAATCTAAAAATCTAAAAATCTAAAAATCTAAAAATCTAAAAATCTAAAAATCTAAAAATCTAAAAATCTAAAAATCTTAAAATCTAAAAATCTAAAAATCTAAAAATCTAAAAATCTAAAAATCTAAAAATCTAAAAATCTAAAAATCTAAAAATCTAAAAATCTAAAAATCAAAAAATCTAAAAATCTAAAAATCTAAATATCTAAAAATCTAAAAATCTAAAAATCTAAAAATCTAAAAATCTAAAAATCTAAAAATCTAAAAATCTAAAAATCTAAAAATCTTAAAATCTAAAAATCTAAAAATCTAAAAATCTAAAAATCTAAAAATCTAAAAATCTAAAAATCTAAAAATCTAAAAATCTAAAAATCTAAAAATCTAAAAATCTAAAAATCTAAAAATCTAAGAATCTAAAAATCTAAAAATCTAAAAATCTAAAAATCTGAAAATCTGAAAATCTAAAAATCTAAAAATCTAAAAATTTAAAAATCTAAAAATCTAAAAATATCAAAATCTAAAAATCTAAAAAGCTAAAAATCTAAAAATCTAAGAATCCAAACATCTAAAAATCTAAAAATCAAAAAATCTAAAAATCTAAAAATCTAAAAATCTTAAAAATCTAAAAATCTAAAAATCTAAAAATCTAAAAATCTAAAAATCTAAAAATCTAAAAATCTAAAAATCTAAAAATCTAAAAATCTAAAAATCTAAAAATCTAAAAATCTAAAAATCTAAAAATCTAAAAATCTAAAAATCTAAAAATCTAAAAATCTAAAAATCTAAAAATCTAAAAATCTAAAAATCTAAAAATCTAAAAATCTAAAAATCTAAAAATCTAAAAATCTAAAAATCTAAAAATCTAAAAATCTAAAAATCTAAAAATCTAAAAATCTAAAAATCTAAATATCTAAAAATCTAAAAATCTAAAAATCTAAAAATCTAAAAATCTAAAAATCTAAAAATCTAAAAATCTAAAAATCTAAAAATCTAAAAATCTTAAAATCTAAAAATCTAAAAATCTAAAAATCTAAAAATCTAAAAATCTAAAAATCTAAAAATCTAAAAATCTAAAAATCTAAAAATCTAAAAATCTAAAAATCTAAAAATCTAAAAATCTAAAAATCTAAAAATCTGAAAATCTGAAAATCTAAAAATCTAAAAATCTAAAAATCTAAAAATCTAAAAATCTAAAAATCTAAAAATCTAAAAAAAATCTAAAAATCTAAAAATCTAAGAATCCAAACATCTAAAATCTAAAAATCTAAAAATCTAAAAATCTAAAAATCTGAAAATCTAAAAATCTAAAAATCTAAAAATCTAAAAATCTAAAAATCTAAAAATCTAAAAATCTAAAAATCTAAAAATCTAAAAATCTAAAAATCTAAAAATCTAAAAATCTAAAAATCTAAAAATCTAAAAATCTAAGAATCTAAAAATCTAAAAATCTTAAAATCTGAAAATCTAAAAATCTAAAAATCTAAAAATCTAAAAATCTAAAAAGCTAAAAATCTAAAAATCTAAGAATCCAAACATCTAAAAATCTAAAAATCAAAAAATCTAAAAATCAAAAAATCTAAAAATCTAAAAATCTAAAAATCTAAAAATCTAAAAATCTAAAAATCGAAAAATCTAAAAATCTAAAAATCTAAAAATCTAAAAATCTAAAAATCTAAAAATCTAAAAATCTAAAAATCTAAAAATCTAAAAATCTAAAAATCTAAAAATCTAAAAATCTAAAAATCTTAAAATCTTAAAATCTAAAAATCTAAAAATCTAAAAATCTAAAAATCTAAAAATCTAAAAATCTAAAAATCTAAAAATCTAAAAATCTAAAAATCTAAAAATCTAAAAATCTAAAAATCTAAAAATCTAAAAATCTAAAAATCTAAAAATCTAAAAATCTAAAAATCTAAAAATCTAAAAATCTAAAAATCTAAAAATCTAAAAATCTAAAAATCAAAAAATCTAAAAATCTAAAAATCTAAAAATCTAAAAATCTAAAAATCTAAAAATCTAAAAATCTAAAAATCTAAAAATCTAAAAATCTAAAAATCTAAAAATCTAAAAATCTAAAAATCTAAAAATCTAAAAATCTAAAAATCTAAAAATCTAAAAATCTAAAAATCTAAAAATCTAAAAATCTAAAAATCTAAAAATCTAAAAATCTAAAAATCTAAAAATCTAAAAATCTAAAAATCTAAAAATCTAAAAATCTAAAAATCTAAAAATCTAAAAATCTAAAAATCTAAAAATCTAAAAATCTAAAAATCTAAAATCTAAAAATCTAAAAAGCTAAAAATCTAAAAATCTAAGAATCCAAAACATCTAAAAATCTAAAAATCGTAAAAATCTTAAAATCTTAAAATCTTAAAATCTAAAAATCTAAAAATCTAAAAATCTAAAAATCTAAAAATCTAAAAATCTAAAAATCTAAAAATCTAAAAATCTAAAAATTTAAAAAAATCTAAAAATCTAAAAATCTAAAAATCTAAAAATCTAAAAATCTAAAAATCTAAAAATCTAAAAAAATCTAAAAATCTAAAAATCTAAAAATCTAAAAATCTAAAAATCTAAAAATCTAAAAATCTAAAAATCTAAAAATCTAAAAATCTAAAAATCTAAAAATCTAAAAATCTAAAAATCTAAAAATCTAAAAATCTAAAAATCTAAAAATCTAAAAATCTAAAAATCTAAAAATCTAAAAATCTAAAAATCTAAAAATCTAAAAATCTAAAAATCTAAAAATCTAAAAATCTAAAAATCTAAAAATCTAAAAATCTAAAAATCTAAAAATCTAAAAATCTAAAAATCTAAAAATCTAAAAATCTAAAAATCTAAAAATCTAAAAATCTAAAAATCTAAAAATCTAAAAATCTAAAAATCTAAAAATCTAAAAATTTAAAAATCTAAAAATCTTAAAATCTTAAAATCAAAAAATCTAAAAATCTAAAAATCTAAAAATTTTAAATTCTTAAAATCTAAAAATCTAAAAATATATAAATGTTAAAATCTAAAAATTAAAAAAATTATAGTTGCTTGAATATAAGAAATCAAGGTGAACAATGCATTATAACAATTATCTTCGTCGACTTTAACTTATTGTTAATAGATTGTCTATAAGAGAATTTGCTGATATTTTTGACGTTTTAAGATAGCCGTTGGGACGTAAAGAGAAAGTCGACGAAGAGAGTCTCCCAATGTTACTCAGGACCTAATGCAGCTTGAAATGATTACCCTTCTTCTGATCGCTTGAAAAACATTAATTTTCGCGTAACATTTTACAAGGGCCTATCTTCGATGAACAATTATGTTCATCGACTTTCTCTTCTGTGAACTTTCATTGGAATTTATTGTTCGATGCACAAGATAACAATGTCTTCTCTCAATCTTAGCTGTAAGCAGATTCAATTTCAATTCAAATTCAATTGTTTAGCCGTGATAAACCAAAACGAAAGCCGAGGAAGGTTATCAATCAACAAAAATAAGCTATTTTCGAATATTACGCGAGATTTCAGATCTGTGGCCCCAGGGCCTAGGTTTCGTATCGTGTGGGACCGAAACCCCTCACATAGGCAGTTTAAATCTTTATTAATATCACAAAATCAAGGACAATTTCATTATTAATAAAACGAATGACCAATTGATTGCAGGATTGTTCTCAATATCTCGATCTCTGTCTTCCTGCAAATTAAGACCAGCATTTTGTTTTGCTTCGATTAGACATGCATTGCAAAACACTTTGTTAGGAAGCAGATGATGAGTGAAACCATTTTTGATCTTTGGCAAAAACGGAACCACAAAGCTGATCACCGTCTCACACGCACCCCCTGACATCGCATTGAGACGTCATCATTTGTAATAAAAGCAGATTTCGAAATGGCTAATGAACATAACTCAAGGGTTGCATACACGGTGAAAACTTTCATCGACGTGCCTCAAATTTCCCAGCGGCGTGGGCAAAAAAATGCAGCGGCGCGCCGGTCGAAAATAGTGGCGGCGGTGGCGTCATAAAATCGTCGGCGGCGGTAGCGTGGCGCGGTGGCGCACAGATCTATACAATACGCTGATACGTAGGAAAATAGAAAATGTAGGCCAAAAAATCATCTCAACATGACATATGTTAAAGATATACCAGACAGGAAATCATTGGGCTTTAAGGCTCGAACGCAGTGATAACGGAAGTGGAACAGTGACGGTAGTGGAAGAGCCCAATCTGACTAAACCTGCTTATCGGATCGAAAACTGATTAGATCTAAGTTGATTCCAATTAGACAATTCCGTTTCCGTCCCCATTTCGTTTGGCCCTTTATTCCGAGAGCCGGAATGACGTTTGTCACTTGGTGAAAGAGAAAAGTCACCTGCAGTGACGTGACTCTCCATTTGATTTACCCAGAAGAGTCACGTTTTCTCACTTCACCAAGTGACAAAAGTTCATGCAAGTGTCTCATATTTATGTCATTGGAAGACAGCAATTTCACTCATTCTGTAGATTGCAATCATCAACGTTTCTTAAAATCTAAGGAAATGCGGAAGAATTCTGGAATTTTTTAGACGATTCTGGGAGTCCGTAGAGCTTTCAAAATGTTTTTTGAATTATCAGTCATACTCTGTACTTCACTCTCTACTTACAAAGCCAATCTGTATCTGAATATGTTTGGCCGAAATCAAACAAATCTGCAAAAACTGAAAAAAAACACAAAGAAAGCATAAAGTTAATTCCATTCGACTCCCGTCCATCTAACAACGCAACAACCCAACCCAGGAAAGCTCACACAGCATCGGCTCAGTGCATCAAAGTAATGGACGGAAGAAATGAATAGCAAATGTACCCACCCGAACAAGAGTGTAAATTTACATAGTAGCACTTCAACAACGGCTCTGTAGGAAAAGATCGAAGAAACGACCGCGTGAACTGCTACCGGGCACTTGATGGTCGATGATGCTGGCGTCGTCCATCGCCATCCGTAACGAGTATTTTATGTCGATGATAATGTCTCAACGATCGAATGAACTGCCAGCTTGGTTTGCTACTGGTGCTACCCGCCTTTGGTACGGGGGCCATTCTTCGGATCCCTGATGTGCGAACGTTCTTTTGAAGGACTGAGAACGGGCCTCGGTCCTCTCGACTAGTGGCACTTGTTCGGTGGTTGTGTTTATGTCCCCCGCGCTTGCCTGCCAATGGGTGATGCCAGAGATTATCCGAGCTGATTCGCACGCTGGATGGACAAAAACGACGACGCTGTCTAGAATGGTGGGAGGCCTCTTTTGTTATTGTGCCTATATCAATACTGCGACGATAGCGTTTAGGACGGTGGTTGTCGGTCGGCTCGGTATCGGGGGGTTCATTTTCAAAAGAACGCGAATTCAATGGCTTTGTTGGCTGATGTTTAACATTCATAAATTTAAATTGGGTGTGCGTATGAGTCCTGAATGGCTGGCTCCGAGTTTAGAAACGTGTCTTTTGAGCTGCTCGTGTGTGTATCTTATAAACTTTTCGAACGTCCGGATGGCGACGCCTTTGTTGGTCTCTTCGCTAGATTGGAGCCAATTTCGCAAATGAGATACGGCAGCAGCTGGAACTTGTTCTATGAAGAAGAACAGGCACTATTTTGCCATCGACAGGTTCAAAGCTCACTATTATCAATAGTCAAAGGCACATTTCTGTTGCTATTGTTGTTTAGAAATGCCGCGGTGAATGATTTTTCTACTCAATAAGAACCTTCCATTGTCGTTGCTTACCGCACCATAACTCATAACCGGAGAGATCGATGGCTTTTTCTGCACGGAAGTTGTCGAGAGGAGTCTCTGCTTCTTCTGGTGCGTGGCAGGTAAAAAAGTGGCGAAAACCGCACACAATTCATAATTTGCTTTGCTTCTTCTACCGTAGAAGAGAACTGTTGAAAAGCGGGAAAATGGTCTTCCTTTCAACGCGGAACCGAACGACTCGAAAGGTTACGGTAAAGTACGCTTGAAGGCGACGCCTTTGTGGTTTAGCAGTTCCTCCTAGAGTTATCGGACAATAAAGCCATTGACAATGAGTTTCAATGGTTCTTTACCGTTATCAGGTGGGATGGATTCTGATGGGTTAGGTAATGTCAAAGCTTCGAGAAAGAGTCATATTGCAAGTTGTTTTCTTTGTTATTGGGGAGTGGAAATTTCGAAAATTCTTATTGCCGTGACCCAGAGGGCGGCTGCGCATCACAACACAAAGGCTGATATTTACATCAAATTACTCTGTACGCATTTTCGACCGATATGTGACAACCGTCGTTCAAATTTCCAACAATCAAGTGATAAATGACAGTGCAATGAACCGAGCGAGCATGCTGCTGCTGTTGGTGGCCGAAATTGAACGATTGTTTCGGTGTTGGATCGCACGTGCATTCGGCAAACCCACATTCAAAGCATTATAAAACCATCATGGTGAAGGTTGTAAGCCACCATTCGCTTGTGGTCCATTCTTTGAATCTTAACTCCATAAGCTGGCAGCATCCAACATGAAGGTAACGTTTTTTTTTTTTGTGGACTGAAATGCCATGACAGTAATATTATTAAAACATACCCTATTCTGTTACATTTCCAGGTATTCGTGGTGTTCTGCATGGTTCTAGTCGTTGCTTCTTCTATGTCAGTGCGAAAGCCCACGAGGAAAGGTAAACGAGCTCAACAAATTCAAAGAATCGATGAAAATCCCGTTGAAGTCGATGACCAGCCTGTTGGCAAGAATGATTCGGTTCTACTCTCGATTGAGCCCGAGGAAAACAAGCTATCTCCGGTGACGCTGTCATTCCAACCTGAGGACAAGAAGGAAATAAAAGCACCAGCAAAAGAAGAGGATAAAATCGCAATCCAAAACTCAACCGTCCCAGAGAAAAAGTCCCCAAAGAAAGGCAAACGAGGTCTTCAGTATGGCAAATACGATCTGGAATCGCTTGGCATCGGAAGCCAGTCTGATGACAAGAATGACCCCGACCAACATGAGTTCAAGGAGCACAAATCAGCTCCAGCAGAGGCGGAAAATGAGGTCGAAACGCGTCATTTTTCCGCACCATCAAAGGAGCCTGTTGAAGCGTCAATTGAAGCACCCGTCGAGGAACATCGTTTTGCAGTTTCTTCGAAGACGCCATCTGAGGAGCATTACTATATAGCTCCAGAAAAGTCATCAGCTAAGAACGAGGAGCACCATTTTCCTTCGCTAGTAAAGTCACAAGGGCAGGAGTTTTATTTTTCTGCTCCAAAAAAGGCCCCAACTAAACAGAATTATTATTCTGTTCCTCAAAAGGCAACCGCCGTGGTTGAAGAGCATGATTTTTCCGCTCCTGAAAAGTCAACCTTTCAGAAACACTCCTCTTCCGCTCCGAAAAAAGAACGATTTGAAATCGAAGGGCACAATTTTCCGACATCAGTGAAAGAAACAACTCAGGAGTATTACTTTTCCGCCCCGAAGAAGTCATCAGTCCAGCAGCATTACTTTTCAGCTCCTGAAAAAGCACCGGCTGAAGTCGCGGAACATAATTACACACCAGTGAAGGCCCAGAAACAACACTCACCCTCAACTGGAAAAGCTCCAGTTGAACTCGACGAGTATCACTTTCTTGCGCCCTTCAAGACGCCCGCTCTGGAGCATTATTTCACCACCCGAAAGAAGGAACCGAAAAAGGAGTTTACTTTAACTGCTCGTGAAAAAATTCAAGCCGTGGAACACGATTTTTCAGCTCCAGAAAAGTCCCCAGCTCAGAAGCACTACTTCTCTGCTCCAGAGAAGACGTTGGAAGAAGTCGAAGAGCATTATTCCACCCAAGTGAAAGCACCAGTTCTGGACCATTATTCAACCGCTCCCAGGAAGGCACCCAGGAAGCAAAATGCCCCCATTGATTCCGAGGGGTATCATTTCTCGGCTCCAGTACCCAAACAATACTCATCTGCACCGGAAAAAGCACCAGCTGAAAACGAGCAATATCACTTCAACGTACCGTTCAAGACACCGGCGCTGGAGCATTATTTCGCCACTCGGAACAAGGCGCCAAGAAAGGAGATTGAATTCACCGTTCGCCAAAAGGCTTCTCCCGTTCAAGCTGAGGAGCACCATTTTTCACCTCCAGCGAAAGCTCCTTCAGTTCAGCAGCATCACTTTTCTGCTCCTGCGAAGACGTCCGATGAAGTCGAGACACATTTCTCCACCCAAGTGAAAGCTCCAGTCCAGGAGGAGTATTCTTTTGCTCCCCAGAAGGCAACAGACGACGACGATGAGGAGTATCATTTCACCGCACCCGGTAAGAATGCAGCTCTGGAGCATTGCGTCGCTAATCGCAAGAAGGCACCATTCAAAGGGTTCAGATTTACTATTCCTGAGAAAACAACCATCCAACTTAAGAAGCATTCCAGATCCTGCGCCAGTCCGGGAAGGCCATCTCAGGAGGAGCACTCATCTACCCAGGAGGATTCGTGAGCTGAGAAAGTGAAACATCAAGTTATCTCGCCAAGTGAAGAAATCGGTTTCAGGACCATTACCTATCTGGCAAAGAAGAAGAAAACAGCGGTTCAGAAAGATTTCCTTTCCGCCTCAGAGAATGCGTCCTGATGACATCAAGGAGCATCATTATTCCGCAAAAATCAGAACGACGATTCCAGAGACATTATGTTTCTTCTCCGAAAAAGTCACCAGCTCATGAGCAATACTTCTCTGCTTCGGAGAGGACGCCGGTTGAGGTGAAGCACAATTTCCCTGCACTAATTCAGAAGCAATCCTTTTCTACTCTCAAGGAAAGGCACCAGTTGAATTCGACGAGCACCTGTTTTCGACCCAATTGAAGACACCAAATTCGAAGCCAACATTCTTCTGCTCCACCGGCGGAGATCAGGTGAAATCGAAGGGCATTTCTTTTCAACTCCGGGGAAGGGGCCAACCGAGGAACAGCAGCGATTTCCAGTTAGAGTTAAGGTGCCATATCCAGTAGTGATTGAGAAGCGTGTTCCAACCACAGTGAGGAATTTGCCATACATTGTTGAGGTGGAAAAACGCGTTCCCACTCCTCTGAGATAACCTTGCAGCTGGAGGTCAAGAAGAAGGTTGTTGTTGAAAAACGTGTGCCATTTGTAGTTGAGAATTAAGTTCCGTATCCCGTTGATCGACCGGTGCCATATCCGGTGGAGGTGAGAGGTACCAGTGGTGGAAAAGGAGTACATCCGAGTACTTAAAACCGTACGCAGTTCATGCGGAAAAGCGCGTTCCAGTGCCCGTTCCAAAGGGAGTGTCAGAAGACAATAAGGTGGGCGGTGAAAATCCTCTCAACAAAAAGGCGAAAGGCTATAGTTGGTGATTAATTATAGGATACGTTAGCTTTAGATTCAGATTAAATGTTATTGTTATGATGATTGTCTGTCTTTTCTTTAGGGATTTGCAAACTGCTATTTCCAGAATTTGCCAAAGAATTCTTAGTCTTCGTAGTCTATGGGTCTTATCAAGGGTTATTCCGAAAGCCGAAGTGATGTTTACCACTAGGTGAAGTGACGAAAGTCACCTCGGTGACATTGACTCTTCATTTGATTTAACCAAGAAGAGTCACATCACTGCAAATTATTATTTCTAACTTCACCAAACAAACGTCACTTCGACTGTCGGAATAACCCTCACTATTTATTACCCCTAAGACCCTTATTTAAATGACCTCCGTAGTCTTTTGAAGTTCGTAGTCTAATTAAAACGACGTCCTTACGACAGTTTGATAAGCTATGGAAGATCATGGACGAGAACAGCTTTCCGGGGAAGCTGACACAATTTATCAAGGCTACGATGGATGGAACCCACTGCTGTGTGAGGATATCGGGTGGAATATCGGGTTCATTCGGATCCCGCAGTGGGCTTCGTCAAGGTGACGGTCTCTCTTGCCTCCTGTTCAACATTGCTCTTGATGGTGTTATGCGACAAGCGGCGTTTGACATGCGAAGCACAATTTTCAACAGATCCGGTCTATTTATCTGCTTTGCCGATGACGTGGATATTGTCGGCAGAATATTTGCAGGTGCGGTGGCAGAGCAGTACACCCAGACCTAAAGCGCGAAGCAGAGAAGATTTTGTTGAAGATAAATGTCGTCGTCCAAAACGATAGACGATACATGCTGGCAGGTGGAACCGAGCGAACGACAGGCCCAGGACCCGACTGGGCAGCAGTGTAACGATCGACGGCGATGAGTTCGAGGTAGTCGATGAATTTGTCTATCTCTCCTCACTGAGATCCGGAGGCGGATTATCAGTGGAAGTCGTGCCTACTATGGACTGCACAGGCAACTACGGTCAAACAGAATTAGCTCCCGTATGAAGTGCATCCTGTACAAAACGCTAATAAGACCGGTTGTTCTCTACGGGCATGAGACGTGGGCAATGCTTGAAGAGGGCCTGCGTGCACTCGGACGCACTATGGAGGCGAAGGATGAACCATGAGCTCGCGCAACTTGCCGGTGAACCCAGTATTCATAAGGTGGCAAAAGCTGAAAGGATACGCTGGGCAGGACATGTTGCGAGAATGCCGGGCAACTATCCTGCAAAAATGGTATTCGACGGGAATCCGGTTGGTACAAGACGACGTGGAGCGCAACGAGCAAGATGGTCAGACCAGGTGGAGCAAAACCTAGAGGGTACAAGGTGCCCAAGGGATTGGAGAGGAGCAGCCACGAATCGGGCATTATGGAGGGATATTGTGTATCAGGCTATGTTATAGTATTGTGACGTTATGCCATGTAAATAATAAATAAATAAATCATCATTGAATATCATTTGAGTATAACAATTTCTGTATACCAGTTAGGGCAATATAATGTTGGAAAAAATGGTAAAACTTATCAGGAGCTTTTATTTTATCATATACTATATTCATAAATGCAGCTGTTGAATCAAGTTATCGGTAAATTTAACGAATTGCATAAAATGACTTTTTACAGCACTGAACCAGCACAGCCCGTTATGTGTGTTCTCTGTGCTGGAACTTATCTGATAATATCTAAAGAGGAAAAATGATGTTCTGAAATTGTTTGCCGAAGATGGCACATCTCTTTAGCTTCATTTAGCAAAGATCAACTGCAGCGCCATATCTGCGGCAAGATCTGGAATTGATATAATAATGACAAAAGACCACAAATTACATACTGAGGGACTTTGCCGAAGACGACAACTCTACAGAACTTCATTTGACAAAGATTGACTACAGTGCAATCTATGCGGCAAGATTTGAAATTAAAAAGACGACACATGATATACTGAGAAACTTTATCCAAGACGACATCTCTCTAGAGCTCCATTTAGCAAAGATAGACTACAGCGCTATCGTGATGCAAGATCTGGAATTAATATTATAATATCAAAAAAGGACAAATGGCATCCCGAGAAACTTTGCCGACGACGGCGTTTGGCTAAAATAAACTGTAGCGCCATCTCTGAAGTAAGATCTGTAACTAATCTGATAATCTCAAAAAACGACAAATGATGTACTAAGAAACTTTGCCGCAGACAGCAACTCTCTAAAGATTAATAAAGGTATAGTGCCATCTCTGCGGTACGACCAGGAACTAATGTGATTATTTCAAACGGCTTCATTTTACTTTGTCAGCAATTTTGATCAAGATGGCAACTTTCTAGAGCTTCATTTGGCAAAACGCCATCTCTGCTGAAAATTTGGAACTAATATGATAATATCAAAAGACGATTCGTTACGCACTGAGAAACTTTGCTAAATACTCCAATTCTCTACAATGAGTGCAGAATGTTTTATGTGAATTTCTCTTAACACAGCCAAACTTTAACTTTCTTCCCTTTGTAGTAGATTCCCGGGGGACAATGTTACCGGAACCAGTATTTGTTTTGTGCCAATGGAATTTTGAGACCAGAACCTTTCAAATGAAGCATAAATATTGTTTCTAATTTCGAAATTCTACGAAGGTTTGAAATCTGGGCCAACATTGACCCTTATGTCTTATGTGTCATTTAATTTGTACAACCACCTACAACATTGTCAGGATGACTACCTACACTGTTAGGATGACAGTGTTAGTGAGTGTTATTGTCAGAACGCGTTTCAATTCGATCCTGTTTGTATCACAATTTATTGGGTGTAATTGCATATGAATATCCTCGTTTCGTGTGTTTTTTCATCGTAATCGTCGTTTATTATCACCTTATTGTGAGAAACTGCTTCCCGGGTCGTTGTTTGCTGTGTTTTTGCCGTGAGAAAGTAGTGATAATTGTTCGCCAAGTGCAGAGATTCTTTGTGTCCATCTTCGGAAACAAACAATTCATCACACATAAGCTATTACCCCAGCTCTCCGCCATCTGTCCGTCAGCGTCATAAACTATTCACCCAAACTACAGTCGCACTCAGAATAACGGGTTTTGCGCTTATCATCGGGATGGAAAATAACTGTACGAAATGTGACGCTACCATCGTTGGCATTGAGTATGTCGCTTGTCGTGGATTTTGTTCCACATGGGCTGCTCCGGAGTGTCTCGAGCACTGTTGAGATACTTCACATCCCATCGTAAGAACCTTTATTGGATGTGTGACAAGTGCGCGATATTGTTCGAAAATTCTCACCTTCGTTCCATTGCCATCAAACCAGTCGATCCCACCCCATTTGATTCTCTCACTACAGCATTACCGAATTGCGTAGCGAAATCAAGCAATTGATAACTGGCACCTCCAGTCCATCGTTGTCTGCGACCGGGCCAATGCTTGAGCCTAGGCGCCCTCTCAAAAGACCCCGCTTGCAAGTTGCAGAGCCTCGCATCGTGGAGAAATGTCTGTACGGATCGAAAGCGACGCACCAAGACGTCGTATCAGTCCCAACTTACTCCAAACAGATCAGATTTTGGCTTTACATCTCACGAATTCGTCCTGACGTGACAAATGAATCAGTTCTGGGGATGGTTAAGGCAAATCTCAATCTCAGTGAAGATCCTGACATAGTCAAACTAGTCCGCAAAGGAAAAGACGTCTCGGACTTAACGTTCATTTCCTTCAAAATTGGCCTGGATCCTGGGTTGAAAACTCAAGCTCTTGACCCTTCATCGTGGCCGGAAGGCATTATGTTCCGAGAGTTCGAGGATTATGATACCCAAAAATTTCGGAAACCAATGTCGAGGAGCATCAGTTATCCAACAGTCATTCCGTCGATAGCTACACAGTCGATTGCGGTTTCATCAATGGTTGCCACCTCCACATCGATGCCACCGAACCCACCACCGGAATGATGATCCCAAGACGCAATGTAAATCGCATAATGGAAGCCCCGAAGCCACCTGAAACAGTCGTGCCTATTGCTGAGTCCTCATCCGAGTCATCCCGGCCCTGTCAGGGTTGGGTAGGTGGGCTTCCAACCACAACAACCAGGCAAGTACTTCCTATTATCAACCAATACTCTACCTGATGCGTTTTCGCCTTGCAGTGCCACGGTTGTCGATTTTCCGAGCTGTACTACAGCAAGTGTTACTGCTACTTCATCCCAGACTACCAGTCCTGTATCGACCGCCGTAAACTCCGCACCAAGTTCCCCACCATTCTTCGTTTGTTAATGGTTGTGATAGCAACAGTGCCCCGTCAAGACATCATTTTCTATCGGTCAGATTTGAAGCTTGGATTGTCGAACTGCGATTACAACGTGATCGTTCTCACCGAAACGTGGCTCCGGTCCGATATAGGCGATGCGGAACTAACATCGGATTACTCGTTATTTCGTTGTGCTCGTAGTGAATCCACAAGCAACCTTACAAGAAGCGGCGGGGTACTCATTGCAGTAAAATCCACGTTGCACTGTTCCGAAGTTGTTTTATCCGACTGCAGTCACCTAGAGCAAGTAGTTGTATGTGTGAAGCTACCTAACAGGGCTCTGAATATTTTCAGCATTCACCTTCGCCCGAACTCCGATCCAGTGTCACATTCGACTGATTCCACGCCAAATCGGTCGGTCACCAAACTCAACTATCTTCGATTTTGATGAAACTTGGTACACGTCTTCGGTATGTTGAAAAAAAAAATCCACTGGTGTTAAGATTATTTGGATTCAAGAGTAACTTTTGAGATGGGTGTATGTTTTTTTTCCAACATTTTACTTGAAAAATCGTAGTTCAAAAACCATTACATTTAGAGAAAAACTTTATATGGGGGAGTTGTAGAGAACTAAAAAGGCTTTGTAAAAAAAATGTACACTGAAAAAAAAAATTTTTTTTTCATAAAGAAAAATCGAAAATAAATACTAAAAATCAAATATAAAAAAAAACATATTTTTAATATTTTTCAAATTTGTTTTGTGGAAATTTGAGAAAAAAGACACGTTTTGAAAAAAACTCTAGGATGGACGCTCTTATAATAAAAAAGTTTTCCGAAGAGCGAACTTTGGTGCATATTTCAAATTTTGGTTATTCATTATTATAAATGAAAATTAATTATACAATATGATTTTGGAGATCATTAAAAACAATAATGATAATAATGATAAATCACCTGAACGCAACCGTTTTCGAGATTTTTCGGATTTTATTTCAATAGAATGAAAAAACATAAGAAAATTCGCTCTTTTCTTAAGTTAATCGAGATTTCCACCAGAAATGATAAATTTTCCAAGATCTTCATATTATAACGTTCACATTACTCTAATGTCCTCTTTTCTTTTGATATCAGGATGATAAGAAGACTCATTTGAAAAGAACAAGATAAATAGCACTATTGTTTTAATATTGCAATCAATATATTTATAATTGTTTTATGGCTGTATCGGTCGGGCCGCTCAGAGAATGAAGGGAGCGAATTTGCTAAAGCGATGAAAGTAACAGCGAGATAGATGTCGCAGGGGCGACAAGTGTGAAATGGACAGATGATGAAATTATGCGGAGGGTCATATAGAAGAAGCATATTAATCGAACTGCTGACTATTTTGCCAAGCTCCAACGATGTTAGAGGTCGGGTGTAGTGTGTGAAAACTACACTCCGAACAGTTCGGTGATGTAGCGATGAAAGTAACACATATTGTTTAAGGTAGGTAGACAAATAGCAGCTATAACGTATGTCAGGTATATCTTCTCATAAAAAAAACAGCTAATGTACGCTGCCTGTAAACTACCAGAGATGTTTTATACCTGCATTTCCAAAGGTACCACAGCCAATATATATGCTCATACATAGTCGCATTCATCAGTAAAATCTATCTGAGTGAACTGAAAATGGAGTTTAACATGAAGAAGTGTTGTATGCCGTTTCCCACTAAACGGTGCTCAAAAAACCTTCGTAAATTAACCGAACAAAATGTCAAAAAACTCAAGTTTATGGGCAAAACACATTTGGACACTTCTTTGATGATTTGTGATAATTGTCGTTTGCATTTAAATAGAACGGAACAATCCCATGCTGCAATTTCGGAGCCTAGTGAGAAACCATCAATTACTAACATTATGGATCCACAACCATCTACATCACGGCAAGTAGACTTGTATGGTCTCGAGGAAACGCCATCGGCAATATCATTAATGTCAGTGCCATCTGATAGCAGTGTGCAAGATTATTCAAGGCGCCATAATATTGAGCTATTTAACAAGGGCGTAGCTGGAATCAACGTTTCGCCAATATCGGCTAAAAAGTTCCTGAACGTAAATTATGCCCGCAAAAAGTTCAAAGATGTTTCAAACGGCATTCGGACACACATATTTGGGGATCAAGCGGAGGAGGATGACCTGGAACAATTGAAAGTGAAAGCAGCCGAATATGACGAAATAATCGCGCAGCTAAAGGACCGGTATGCTGATCCAGAAACTTCGAGGGACGATCAAGTAAGGATACTTTCGGTTTTACCACAATCTTGGACAAATCAAAGAGTAATGGCAGAATTTGGAATAACAAACAAGTACATCGTATCACAAGCTAAATTCCTTGCAAAGCACGAAGGTGTTTTAGCTGCCCCTAACGAAAAGCTGGGACACGGTCTGAACCCGGAAATAAAAAACCAAATTTTGCAATTTTACGACAGTGATGAGATTACACGAGCAACCCCTGGTATGAACGACTACGTTTCAGTGAGGAGTGAAGGTAAGAGGGTTCATATTCAAAAGCGCCTTTTAGTTTGTTCATTAAGAGAAGCTTTCATTAAATTTCAAGAGATGCATCAAAATGCTGTTGGGTTTAGCTCTTTTGCAGCACTAAGACCAAAGCATTGCAAATTACTTGGCAGCACAGGTTCTCATAACATTTGTGTTTGCACCATTCATGAGAACATTAACTTGATGCTTCATGGTCTTAGAAAATATTCATTCGAGAATGATTATAAATTGTGTTTTGAAGAAATATTATGTAGCTCATCAACTAGAACTAAAAAATGTTACCTCCGTGAATGCGAACGATGTCCAGGCTTTTCAGATTTTGAGAGTAGTTTAACAGACAAATTAGAAAAACGTGGTTTAGTTGAAATATCTTTTGAGCAATGGATTTCAACTGATAGATGTAGTTTAGAGACACTTGTTAAACCAATTGATGAATTTATTGCTTATTTTTGTGAAAAGTTGGAACAATTAGTATCCCACGATTTTGTCAAATCTCAGCAGTCTAGTTTCTTGAGAGATTATAAAAGTTGTCTTAAAGACGGCGCAGTAATAATAATTTGTGATTTTTCTGAAAATTATTCATTTGTTTTTCAAGATGCTGTTCAAAGTAGTTATTGGAGTAATGAGCAAGCCACTATTCACCCTTTTGTCATTTATTACACGGAATCTGGAATACTTAAAAATATCAGTTTCATTGTTATCTCAGAAGTGTTGAAACATGATACGATTGCGGTGCAGGTGTTTATTTCAAAACTAATAAGCTTTTTGCAAACAAAAATTAAAGTAAAGAAAGCTACGTTTATGTCTGACGGGGCAGCATCCCAATATAAAAATAGGAAGAACTTTGCAAGCCTTTGTAAGTTTAAAAAGAAATACAATATTGATGCTGAATGGCATTTTTTCGCAACATCCCACGGTAAGGGACCTTGCGATGCAATTGGTGGTACATTAAAACGAATGGCAAGATATGCAAGCCTTGCTGTACAACATGAACACCCTATAAAAAGTGCATTAGAGTTATTCGAATGGGCGAACCAAAAAAGTGATGATTGTTTAACAAAAATGTCGTTTTGTTATGTATCACATGAAGAGTATGAACAGGGGGTAGCAGAATGGAATGAAATTTACCGACAGACTAAAACGATTGCAGGTACACAAAAGTACCACTCATTCGTTCCAATTTCAGAAAACGAAGTTTTTGTAAAACTGTTTTCGAATGACGAAGAAGGCAGGATTCATAATATATATAAAAGCAATCAATAGTTTATATAATGTTTATGTAATATTATCAATGACCGAGACTAATAAATGGTATATATAAATATAAATCCAACCATAATTCATTATTTTTGTCTTATAACTTTAAGTGAAGCTTTTTCAATCGACGAGCTGTTAAGAGTAAGTAAGAGGCACATACATGTGTTTTAAAAAGGCTAAAAACACAAGAGAAACAATCGTTAGCTATTGTTGTTTTAATATCACGAGTAATTTATGAAAAGGGCGTATTTTTTGAGGTTTTGAAATTTTATTGAAAGAAAATCAGAAATATCTTGAAAACGGTTGCGTTTACGTGGTTTATCATTATTATCATTATTGTTTGTAATGATCTCCAAAACCATATTGTAACATCAAAATTTATTTATAAGAATGAATAACCAAAATTTGAAATATACACCAAAGTTCGCTATTTGAAAAACTTTTTTATTATAAGAGCGTCCATCCTAGAGTTTTTTTTAAAACGTGTCTTTTTTCCTCAAATTTCCATACAACAAATTAAAAAAATATTAAAAATATGTTTTTTTAGATATTTTATTTTTAGTAATTATTTTTGATTTTTCTTGATGAAAAAAAAAATTTTTTTTCTGTGTATATTTTTTTAAGAAAGGTTTTTTAGTTCCCTACAATTCCCTTATATAAAGTTTTTCTCTAAATGTAATGGTTTTTGAACTACGATTTTTCAAGTAAAATGTTGGAAAAAACACATACGCCCATCTCAAAAGTTACTCTTGAACCCAAATTATCTTAACACCAGTGGAATTTTTTTTTCCAACGTACCGAACTCATGTGCCAAGTTTCATCCAAATCAATGATGATCGGGTATGATTTTTGGGATTTCCGGCACATTCTGGATGGAATCCCTCGTCCTTTTCATCAACGACTTGTGCGAACTAATATCATCTGGGAAGCTGCTCTTTGCTGACGACCTCAAAATTTTCCGTGTCATCAAGTCGATTTTGGACTGTATTGCCTTGCAAGCAGACATCGATATCCTTTCGCGATGGTGCAGTGAGAACGGAATGAACGTGAACATGAATATGCAAGGTGATCACATTTAGCCGCAGTTATACGCCGATCAATCACCAATACACCATCGGTGCTAATGCACTAGTCCGTGTACAGTCTATACGTGATTTGGGAGTTATCATAGATTGCAAGCTTCGTTTCAATGAACACATCTCAACTATAACTGCCAAAGCTTTTTCGATTCTGGGATTCATCCGTCGCAATGCATCTCAGTTTACCGACGTGTATGCGCTTAAAGCTCTGTTCTGTGCTTTGGTACGCAGTATTCCCTACCCATTCGGTTTGCTCTGCGACATTTACCATGGAACGATCCTGTCATCCTTCCTGACTATCCGGAACGACCTAAAAAAAAAACAACAACAAAAAACAATAAACAAACATCGTTTTGCGCTGAGAGGTGCCCGGCTCCGGTAAGCGGATGATGCCCGCGCGGATAATCGATTTGTACGACCCATTGCCACGGCAATAGGTCGAGCGGGGAAACTTGCAAAACTTGGCTCCGCTTCCTTCTGGTTTGTGGATGAGCAAGCGCAGGCGATAATGTGCGAGCGAGATGCGCAATCGCGAGAAAACGGACGAGATAGAAAAAAAAATGAGAAAAAATATTCGAAACGAGAGAGCGAAAAACACAACCGTACGTGCCGCTCAATCAAACATGAATATCCCAATGAAATCATTTTGTCTTCTTAAAATGATCCTTATTTTTCATTATCTTTTCTTTGGAACATATTAATTTTGGAAGCGATACAGCTTAGCTTTTCAACTTTAGTTATTCTCATTTATACAATATCAATTTGCTTTTTAAACTAAACTACCTAACTATCTAACTACCTAAGACTACTATTTATACCTTACAACTAACTTACCTACTATTTACAACTAACCTACTGTATACAGGGTGCTTATTAAATCATGTTCGGATACGTTACATTTCTGCACTGTTTTGTTCCTAATGTCAATAATTTTTGAATTAATTTTGGGAACGGTCTAGATGAAGGTCAGTCGTCCTTGTTCCAAATGGGTGATCTAGGATCATTCTGAGCGTTCGGTTTTGCACGACTTGCAGCTTGTTCCTGTGAGTCTGTGCGCATGATTCCCACACCGGAGCAGCGTAGAATATCGCAGACGCTATGATCCGTTTGCAGACGGCCATTTTGTTTACCCCTGAGAGGCGGGATCTTCGGAAAATCAGCGGATATAGCGACCTAACTAAGGCGGAGCACTTGACCAACGTTCTCTCCACATGTGACCTGAAGAGAAGTTTCTCGTCAAACAACAGCCCCAAATAAGTTACCTCGATGGACCACTCAACCCTTGTGCCATCCATGACTACCGTGCAATATGGTGGTGGTTTTAGTTTCGGGGACTGCCTATGGAGGAACATGATTATTGGGTTTTGAAGGCGTTGATTTTGATTTTTCATTTGATGGCATAGTCAACAAAGGTGTTAAGGCAGTTGGACTTGGATTCAACTTTGTTACTCCTTATGGTGTTCACCACCCGAACTCGCTGATGAGTAGCGGAATGCCCTTTCCTGTCCCCAAACTGTTCCGGTAGGAGAACGAGGATTAACTTCTCGAACAGTTTGCTCAGCGCTGAAAGAAGGCTTATTGGTCTGTAGCTTGAGGGAGATGTTGGATCCCTCCCGGGATTGCGAATTGGAATGACTTTGGCTACTTTCCAGATGCTTGGAAATTAGTGCAGTTCCAAGCATCTGTTGAAGATGTCGCTCAATGGTGTGTACACTTTTATGTTAAGTTTTTTTTAGGATCAAGTTGAAAATCCCGTCAAACCCAGGAACCTTCATGTTTTTAGTGCCTTTCAGTGCTGAGCAAATCTGTTTTGCAGTTATTGTGTCCTCCGGAGGCATGACACAAGGAGAGGCATTGAGATTGAGTACGCATTGCGCAACCTGATCTTCGAGCGGGCGTTGCATCCTCGAGCCTAATAAATGCGATGTAGCAACGTGGTCACCGATCGCATTTGCTTTCTCGAGAAGGGTTATGTGAAACGAATCGACAACCTTGAGAGGCGGAACAGGTTTTTGATGCGTCTTCAGGACTTTGCCTACCTTCCAGAATGGTCTAGACCGGTCATCTATGTTTTGGATGATCTTCTCGAAACTTCCGTTCCGAATTTTTACCATTCAAGAAGTCGCAGTTCATGTCGCAGTTCAGATCGGCCATTTTAAGTTTCCTATTCCGATCCCCCGTCCTCTGAAACTAGCGTCTACGAACATTTCTTACCCGAATCAATAGTTGGGTGTGGAGTCAATGGCAGTATATCAGCCACGGTTGTAGCTCGTTGAAGTCCACCCAGTGCACCATCGATGTCTTATACGCGGTGGTGTCCAGCGGCGGATTTTCATCGATGTTTCGGTCCACTAGTCGGCCGAACCGAAACCAGTCCACATGCTGGTAGTCCTTTCTCAGGCACCTTGGAGTAGGGACCACTTTGATACCAACTTCAGCCACCACCGGTTGATGATCAGAGTTGAGGTTGTTGAGTGCCTCCGGCTTTGTTAGCTTTGTTAGATGTCCGATAGGAAAAAGTCCAGGGTAAAGGGATTTCCAGTAAATTGATTTTGGGCGCAGACGTTGCAGTTCCGGGTACCCTGACCAAAGTCCAAGCACTGCTGGCACTGCGTCACATCACGGTGTCTACCACGGTACTGCTCCCAGGTGACGATGTTGGAACAGAGGGAGCGGATCGCTTTCAGCGCGTTGAATGTCACCGTTCCCTTTTGGAAATGCACCAGGTACAGGCAATCCGGGTGATGCCTCACGTTTTCGTTTCGCCGATTCATCCGGTAGACAGCGATAGGGGCCAGTTTGTACCGGTCCTTAATTTTCAATGCGATTTGTACCGGATCGAGGTTTGGCAGGCCTCTGATGACGGCCTTGAAAGGTTTCTCCCCGGGGAAGTCATGCGTGAAGAATTCCGAACTGGAATCCTTCAGATGCTTCACCACCTGGTCATAGTCCTTTTTTGACCGGAGCATCACCTGCAAAGCCGGCCGCTTGAAATTTGACCATGAGGTCACCGAGAGGGATGTTTTTAACCACCACCGATGGTAGCTTCACTTTTGCCGTAGGAGCGGCAGCGTTTAAATTTTCGACGGAGCCGCCGAAATTACCGACGTCACTGGTGTTCATTGCTGTGCTGCCACCACGGGGGCCCGTCGAGGGGTGCAGCCACTGGCACCATAAAATTGGTTCTGCTTATTCTTTTTTCTTCTTGCTTTCCTGGGCCTGTGCAACGGCATCGGTCTTGCCTCCAAGTAGCAAAAAAGGGTTGGTGCTGTCAGCCGGCCGTTTGCCGCCGGGTTTGGGTCCACCGCTTGGGCTAGGTTTGCCTTTACCAACACGTGGAAACGCGAGAAATCGCGAAAATATTAATGAAAAAACTGAAAAATTACCGAGAGCGAAAAAACACGTCCGAACTTGTCGCTTGTTCAAAATCAACTGATGAATCAGTATGAAATCATTTTGATTCAAATCGCGTAGTTTATACTGGTGTTGATAGCATTGCCTACAAAGAAGAGAGGCACGAGAATGCAGTACGATGCAAATTTCATAAGAGGGGACGGGCTTCAGTTTTAAAACCAGACACCGGCACCAAAGCAAAATCATTTTGCAGCTGAGGGGTGTGACTATTGCTGTATTAACATGGGATGAAAGGAAATGAAATAAAAGGAAGAAGACAATTGGAACCCGATTATGAGGACCCGAAAAGGGAAAACATATTGTCAAACTGTTCATATGATGAATTGTATTGGAGCAAAAGTTGGTTGTTTTAAATTAAAAAAATGAACTACTTATACCAACAGCACTTAAATTTGATCCAAAACATTTGTAAGTTTTTTTTTTTATCAAATGGTGTAAGAACGAAGTAATTCTGTTCAGTTAAACGAGAGTTATTAGCGTTTGAAAACCTTTCACTTTTGCGTAACTCTCTCATTTTTCAAAATTTTTAAATGACGCTCGGTATTGAAAAGAGATATGTAGTCCTACGTTAAAAATCTGTGCCCAGATCCGTGAACTGCAGTCATGAATTTGAGAACAAGCAAAAATACATCATGAACTGAATCACGTTATCGGGAACTTCTCACTTGATTCTGGCAACACTGTGTGTTTGTTTTGATTCGCTGTTTCTATCGACTGTTTTTATTTATCTTTTATCTGTGTAATCGTTCGTGATAATTACATCAGTATACCGTTTTGAATGTCTTTCGACCTTTACTCGCGCGCGATAGCAAAAATTTGTACATTGTCGTCGTGTTTTGCTGTTTTGTTCATGTGAGTGCATTGTTGTGGTTTTGCAAGTGGAACCGTGGAATCTTTGTCTTCTTCACTACCACCACGCATTTTTTTTTCGACCGCTGCGCCATCTGGAAGATTTCTCTGGCAGCAATTGTTTGCAAGTTCACGCATTCTTTCACCACGCTACGCTTGTTGGTTGCATACCCAAAGGCTATTCGACTTCTTTCACCACGCTAACGTTTTGCAGTAATTTCAATCGTTCTACTAGCCACAAAATGAAAAGCACGTGCAAATCCTGCGAAAGCGAGATTTCAGAAATGAAACTCACCTGCCAAGGCTTTTGCAATGCGGAATATCATCCTCGCTGCGGCGGCATTTCTACATCTGTTTTGGATGAAATCAGCAAATACCATCAGTTATTTTGGCTTTGCAAATCGTGCTCGATTCTGATGAGAGATATGCGTGTTCGCAGCTCAATTCGGTCCGCCTACGAATCTGGCCAAGAAGTTGTTCTTAGCAAGCATAACGAAATCGTTGAAAGCCTCAAGTTGGAAATCATGAACGAGCTGAAAAACGAACTACGGAACAACTTTACTGCGCTTATCAACTCCAACTCATTAACGCCGAGGTCTTCGAAGCGCACCGATAATGCTAACGTTTCCGTTCGTCGTCGACTTTTCGGCAGACCTGAATCGAAAAAGCCTCCACAAGAGCCTCTCATGTGTGGCTCAGCCGAGTCAGTATCCCCATCACTCGGCAATTTGGCGGCCGTAAATCAAGGTTCTAGCAGAAAGTTTTGGCTATACCTGTCACGAATTTCCCGCGATGTCACCGTCGAGCAGGTACGAGCTTTAGCAACGCATCGCCTCGGCACCGAGGACGTGGAGGTTTTAAGACTAGTAGCCAACGGAAAGGACGTCAGCTCAATGTCTTTCATCTCCTTCAAAATTGGATTGAGCGCCGATTTGAAGGAAAAAGCTCTCTCTTCATCAACGTGGCCGAAAGGCATCTATTTCCGGGAATTTAAGGATAGCAGATCAGCCGCAAATTTTTGGAAACCTTCCCAAACGCCGACTCTTGCATCATTTGGAAACCGAACGTCTCGAACTGTTCAGTCGGCGTCGGGAGATGGCGCCATGGAGGAGGAATAACTACACCGCGACGCGCAGTAAACAGTACCATGGAGACCTCTTCTCAGTTCGACACAGTCCCGCCTTTTGCTGTCGTCGTTCATCGGAGTCGTTGCGGTCCTGATGTCGCTTCTGACGAAGAGGTTCTCCAAGCTGCGAATTCAGGCAAGTACCCGCAGTTTGTAGAGCGTACGCTTCCTGATATATCTTCCGATTCCAGCCATCTTTCTCCTGCTGATGCTTCCACTAGACCGCCGTTATCAACGCCCGCCAGCCTGCTACATACCTGTCATCTCGCCCATGCTCGTCATCAACACACATCGACTGTCACTTCAACCGGTCTGGGACGCACGTCACAAAGCAGTATGGAAGCCCTGGACCCTCCTAGCTCAGCTGTGCCCACTGCCGGTCTCAACGATGTTCTAACTGCTAGTTCCAGCCGTCAAAGTCGTCCCGGCCCTGGGTCTAGCGATGGGGACAGGGCTCTCCAAGCTGCCATCCATGGCAAGTATCCTTCATCTAATGACGTTGCTCGGGCTGATGCTGCCTCATCTTTCAGATCGCTGCCTGCCGAATCCTCTGCCCCCTCATTGAAAGCCCTTTTGTACTACCAGAACGTAGGTGGTATCAACAGTTTGCTCGCCGAGTACCAGTTGGCATGCAGTGACGCATGCTACGATGTTTACGCCTTCACGGAAACTTGGCTTAATATAAACACATTATCGAAGCAACTGTTCGACAACACGTATTATGTCTACCGGCAAGACCGATCGTCGCTCAATAGCAACAAGAAATCTGGTGGTGGAGTTCTTCTTGCCGTGCGCTCAAAATTCAAATCTCGACTTCTGAAGCCTCCAGAGGACTCAACGGTCGAACATCTTTGGGTGGCGATATCCACTAAAACCGGGACACTGTTTATCTGTGTGGTCTATATTCCCCCCGATCGTGTTAGTGACAGCAGCCTTATCGAAAAGCACGCTCTTTCTTTGGATTGGATCGTGTCACAAATGGGACCCAGCGACAACATCATTATCGTGGGAGATTTTAACCTCAGCACGATTTCATGGCATATCGATACTAACGGCTTCCGCTATCCAGACAATTCATGTTCGTCATTCAGACCGGCTTCGCTCTCCTTGCTTGATGCTTATTCTACCGCCAGACTTCGGCAAGTTAATGGCATTCCGAACGCGAATAACCGTTTGCTGGATCTATGTTTCATTAGCGAAGAATTGGGTCAAAGATGTTCCGTTCTTCTAGCTCCGACACCGCTTGTCAAAAGCTGCAGAAATCATTCCCCTCTGCTACTGACACTGGAGTTTAATCCTAAGTACAGCTTCCATGACAACATCGAAAACGTTTATTATGACTTCACCCAAGCTGATTTCGTGGGAATGAATAACTTTCTCGCCGGCGTGAATTGGAACACGACCCTTGCAAACGGGGATACGAATTCTGCTGCCTCGACTTTGTGTAACATTTTGCTGTACGCCGTTGATCAATTCGTGCCTAAGAAACTCAACCGTAAGCCTCCCAAACCTGCTTGGTCTAATTCCGACCTCAAACATTTGAAACGAGTTAAAAGGGCTGCTCTTAGGAAACACAGCAAATATCGCACCGATTCTACGAGGACAATTTACGCACGCGCCAACGACGACTACAAACACCTCAATAACAGCTTATACAACTCTCATCAGTCTCAATTGCAGAGCCGTCTCAAAACGAAACCGAAAAGCTTTTGGCGGTTCGTGAATGATCAACGGAAGGAAACCGGCTTACCATCCACCATGACTGACGGCACTCACGAAGCTGACTCTGTCGCGGATATCGCCAACTTGTTCCGTACGCAGTTTAGCAGTGTCTTCTGCGACGAAATGCTGGATGCCGAGGGCCTTGAAGCAGCTACTAGCAATGTTCCCCGTTTGTCTGTATTTGGATCTGCACTCACTATCCATAGTGATATGGTGATTTTAGCAGGGAAGCAGATGAAAAGCTCAACTGGATGTGGTCCTGATGGTATTCCTTCAATTGTCCTGAAGCGTTGCCTTAACACACTGGCTCCCCTGGTTATGGTCTCAATTTGTTATTAACTTCCGGTTTTTTTCCTGAATGCTGGAAAGAGTCGTTTGTTTTCCCAATACACAAAAAGGGATGCAAACGATCCGTCACCAACTATCGTGGGATTGCTGCACTAAGTGCTGTATCTAAGCTATTCGAACTAATTGTTCTTCAAAGGCTGGTCCATGACTATTCACATACTATTTCTCCTGAACAACACGGTTTTATGCCCAAGCGCTCGACGGCGACCAACCTCACCGTATTTACATCGTTCGTCATCCGCGAAATGGAACGCGGTCATCAAGTAGACGCCATATACACAGATCTCTCTGCGGCCTTCGATAAAATGAACCATCAGATTGCAATTTCCAAATACGACAAAATGGGGGTTCACGATCAGTTGTTGAACTGGCTCCGCTCATACCTGACTGGTAGAACTATGTCTGTGAAGATCTCAGATTATGCCTCGTCCAGCTTCTCAGTAACATCTGGCGTTCCGCAAGGCAGCCACCTTGGTCCATTTCTTTTCCTGTTATATATGAACGACGTGAACTTGGTCCTCAGATGCCTGAAATTATCCTACGCGGACGACCTAAAGCTGTACTACGTCATAAAATGTCCAGAAGACGCCGATTTTCTTCAACAGGAACTACAAGTGTTCGACGACTGGTGCCGGATCAACAGAATGTCCTTAAATGTATCCAAATGCTCGGCTATCTCCTTTGGCCGAAAACGTGCGATGTATCTCCACGAGTACATCCTTCGAGGAACACGCTTGAAACGTGAAACAACAGTCAAGGATCTGGGAGTAATGCTCGACTCCAAACTGTCATTCGAGAATCACATTGCCTATATTGTTTCTAAAGCCTCATCGCAGTTAGGATTCATCTTCCGCTTCGCAAAAAACTTCAAAGACGTTAATTGCCTGAAGGCACTATTTTGCTCTTTGGTTCGTCCTTTTTTGGAGTACTGTGCTGTCGTTTGGTCCCCTTTCTACCAAAATGCAGTCCAGAGGATCGAAGCCGTTCAGCGAAGGTTTATACGCTTTGCTTTGCGACATCTTCGTTGGCAAGACCCTCGCAGATTGCCAAGTTATGAAAGTCGGTGTAAGCTCATCAGCCTGGAATTGTTGGAAGGGAGGCGTATGGTGGCCAAAGCGCGTTTCGTTGGTGACCTCCTTCAGGGAAACATCGACTGTTCAACTTTACTTGGTCTCTTGAACATCAACACTCGACGACGAAACCTACGTTTCCAATCCTTCTTTATAAACCGGCACTCAAGGACCAACTACGGCAAACACGAACCTGTGCTAAGCATGTGTCGCGTTTTCAACAGCTGTTATAACGTGTTTAATTTTAATGTATCCCGTGATGTTAATAAGCGTTGTTTCCGAAGATGTATGTGTTAGTTATTGTATGTAATTAAGTTTTATCTAGTTGTCATTGGGATAAACATTTTTATCTGTTGACGAATAAATAAATAAATAAATAAATTAAAAAAAAAAACCCCGGAATATACCCCCCATTTTTTTTTTTTTTTACATTTTGAATTGAGGGGGCCAAACCGCCGGGTGTTATTTTTATTACTCCCCATTTTTAAAAACAAAAACAAAAACCAACACTAAGCACTACATTTGGCCTAGCAACTTTGTCCTCTACACACTTTAATCTATGTTGAATCCAGTATATTTGTGATGTTGCGATCCCTACAGGACACTTTGCAAATCGGAGAAAATAACTCCAATGTGTTTTTTCAGTTTTGTGTTGCTTCGGATGTAACGTGATTGAGAAAATCCTAGCAACCTTCAATTGGAACTACAAATGCAGTGTTTCCACGCTTATATCCAGATAACACTTATGCTTCCCACCATACTCACTTTTTAACACTTTCTTCAGGCCACAGCAAACATATTCAACTTGCTCCAAACTCGTATAGCACCAATTCTTCCTGACGTGCCTCATCATTGCTCATACTACTGCGGTGAATGTCACATCGATCCGACTCTACACAAATTCCCGGTCTACCATTCACAGTGTTACACTCCTTGCCAAGCTTAGTATCATATTGAACTTCATCTGTGGGACAGCACATATAGCTCACATCCTTCAGCTGATCACAACCCACTTTAAATGCTTTGTACTCTTCGGGGATATTTTTGCTGTCCTTAACCAACCCGCACCGGCTTGGCGGAACGCACTTTCCACTGTCTAGGAACGGAGTTTCACACTCGCGCCAGACAAATCTTTTCGAAAATTTCAACGGCGCTTTCACGTTATCATCGCAGCACACAAAAACTTTACCATTCTCCTCGTAGCAAAGGCTTTGCGTTAAGTGAAGATGCAAGGTAGGATTGTAGCTCCGTTGCAACTCCATACTACAGTTGTAGATCGAAGGACACATTTCAATCGGCATGCACGTTCCTTGTTTATAGCGAAATGAAAGACATGACCGGCGAGACCGGTGTTTTTTCGTGCAGTGCGAGTGTCTTGCTTCACGAGACTCATCAGCACAACAAATGTGGATTGACTGAAAAAAAAACATATAGGAAGAGAATGAAACATTAAGTTCACCACTATCAAACAAAGGTCAACGATGAATATTTTAGTTCTATACCTACACCATCAATGCCATGATCGCAAACCCTCGCTTCAAGATAATCTCTGTACGAAAAGTCTGGATGAAATAGAAGATTTTGGAGGTTCGTCAAGGTTTCTTGACATTGTTCTACTGGAACGCATCTTCCTTGTATCGAAGGATCATCAGGCAAATGACATGGGTTGTCTGAAATTGGTTAATTTGATGTGAAATCTAACCAGTTGCACAACAAAAACACAAACACAAACCATAGTGACATTCACCACTCAAGGCCAATATAGCAACTAGGAATACCGATAGGGGCCAACTCATCTTTCTCGAGAATTATTTTCAACTGTTTACGGATGGACGGACGATCGAAGACTAGCGATCCTCGCCGGACACATATGCATAATCTGTTGTTCAATTTCAAGAATAAAAAACTCTTACGCCGAATGGAAGTAAAAAATACAAACACAAATTAATCTCGCTGTTTTGTATTCGCAGTCTGCGCAGATAATCAAGCGAGGCTTTCAGCGGGCGTTCTGCTAATTGATACTGTTTATGTGGATTTGCATGGCTTCTTCAGAGATTAACCGTGGAATTCCCGCCTCAATCGATGACTCGTTTGGCGATCAGTGCAAGGAAACTGGTTTCGCCTTGCTCAAATGTTATGGCCAGCTAGACAGATAGGCTCTTTGTGCTTTCGACGTTGCTTGATCATCACCATATTTTCAACCACTTGTGATAATTGGTTTTTATGAAGTTCAATCTCCTAATGTGTAATCGCGAAAGATGGTCTATTCTGGTTTTTTTCTGCTTCCTTTCTTCCTCTTCTTGTTTATAAATATAAAATATGTTATAACAAGAAGGCAAACATTTACTTCACATCTCTATGGCTACCAGACAATAACAATTCTCATATAAATCATAATTTAATAAAATGGTCAAGGAATATATTAATAAAGACAACATATTTTGGATAATGAATGAAATTATAGACCATTTGGCTTAACGACCATTTCAAACCGTGATTTGTTTTTCTACAAAGTTCTAATTTTGCTGGGCCAGGAATACTTCAATTGGGAAAATTTACAAGCGATTATATTAAGCTGTATCCTGGATTTCTAGCGGCGTTTTCTTCGCAATACAATGCAAATCACCGACACTGAAACATGGCCCATGAAGCGTTGCTCGGCGTGGTCTCAACAGGTTTGACATCAAAATACTGCTAGGAGTAAACCGAATCGTTTCTTGCTATGGGACCCATCAGCACTAGACAAAGATTTTGATTGTATTTCGTTTCCATGGTTTTCGTGGAACTACCTGTCATCATCGCTGTTGGTTGCATGATTGTTTGTGTCAACATCTATACGTACAGATAATGTGCAAAAGTCGCAGGAGAACGTATCACCATATGACCACCACAATTTTGGATTAAAGACATTACCGGTAAGTAAGGTAAGTTCAATTCCTGAAAACTCTAGAATTCTGAATCGAAAGTCTATTTTAAGGATAGCGTTTTAAAGATTTGAATTAACTGATAAATCATTTTTGGTCATGTGAGTAGGGTATTTGGGTGTGCACCATGGGTGATTTCCATAAGAGCAGGCGGACGAAAACATTTTCATCCTTTTTTTTTACTCGTTTTACAGACTAATCTGTGGTTGATAGTATGTCCCTTGCGCTGAACAGGCCGGCTCGACGTGCCGCAAGGGCAAGGGAATCTTTGTCATGACCCGAAGCTAAGAGATAGTTACATTGTGGTAATATCACATCATTTAGTTTTTCCACTGTAGTTATCTACTCCCTTTTTGTATAATTACCGTAGTAACATATGGAATTCAAATGGTGCATTGCATTAATTGAAATCACCATTGATGTTTCCTACTGATAATAAGGCAATCCTAATCTGACCTGGCCCTCAGATAGCTCAGTCGGTAAGAGCAGGGTTACCAATCTCGATTCCCGGTCCGTTCGAGGGAATCTTTCGGGTTGGAAATTTTCTCGACTTCCCTGGACATAGAGTGTCATTGTGCTTGCCACACTATGTACAATTTCTTGCATTGGTGTTGGCATAGAAAGTTCTCAATTAATACCCAGCAGGCAAAAGCTCACTGAAAAGAGCGACACAGCCAGTTAGAAGAAGAAGAACCTGATTGTAAAATTACATATTTAGCAGACCTAGGTAGAACTAACAATTACATTTAATGAATACCTAAACACAAATTGATTTTTAGGCCTTTCAAAGTGACAAATTTAAATGAGAATTACAAACCGAGGATATTTTAGCAATTATTTTCCGCAACGCACCGACGATATGGTGGAAGAGATCAAAGCTTGATGATTTACATACACACATGACCGAGCCATCAATGTTTGCTATGCTCATGTGTTCCAACGCAATTCCTCGTTATTTGCGCCAAAATATAGGCAAAACACCACACCGCAGACAAGCGGGAAAGTTTTGCATTTGAAGAAGCTTCATACATTGATGACTTTCTAAACTGTAAAGGAACATACCATTCTAGGTAGGACCATTTCGTATTGCAATCGTAATTTTTCGTAACAATTAACGGACTGCGCTATAAACTTTTTTTAAATAATATGATCTATAAAACGTGTATTGGTTTATGAAGCTTTAATCGTAGTTGAAACAATAATGATTTAGCATCTAATTGCAATTTGGATTTCATTTACTGTAACGGCTACCGGAAACATCTGATCGAGCTGTACGTTCACTGAATGATGACCATTTTCTTGGCTTCTTTCCCCACCTTCTTCCAGCTAGTTCTGGTTCTTAATGGTCACACATTACTGTATATTACCGCGGTCAGGTAAGCGTGCCGCAGCTCTTGTTTCAGAAGTTCCGCGTGAATCAACCGATATTAGAACAACTAGTAAAGGTCCGTTCGTTGGCGAAAGCAAAGCGGAAAAAGAAACGCGTGTCGTCATCGGAGAGTTTCGACGACCGACCGCAGACAAATCGAACGGGAATCCCACGTTTGCCGCTACATTCATGCATAGGTATGTCTACGTTGGCTGCGCGTACGCGAATCGACTAGTGCCAATCAGAACTGCGCTGCTGCTGTTGATTGCGAATTTTTAATCGATTTGAGAACGATGGAGCTGAAAGTGGAGGAAGTGAGACACACAGAGGTAGAGAATGGATTGATCCATCTACAAGGCATAAAAGTCTGGATTGTTTGTGTCATGGATTTGGATTGGATTTGGATTGGATTTGGATTGGATTTGGATTGGATTTGGATTGGATTTGGATTGGATTTGGATTGGATTTGGATTGGATTTGGATTGGATTTGGATTGGATTTGGATTGGATTTGGATTGGATTTGGATTGGATTTGGATTGGATTTGGATTGGATTTGGATTGGATTTGGATTGGATTTGGATTGGATTTGGATTGGATTTGGATTGGATTTGGATTGGATTTGATTTGGATTGGATTTGGATTGGATTTGGATTGGATTTGGATTGGATTTGGATTGGATTTGGATTGGATTTGGATTGGATTTGGATTGGATTGGATGGATTGGATTTGGATTGGATTTTGGATTGGATTTGGATTGGATTTGGATTGGATTTGGATTGGATTTGGATTGGATTTGGATTGGATTGGATTTGGATTGGATTTGGATTGGATTTGGATTGGATTTGGATTGGATTTGGATTGGATTTGGATTGGATTTGGATTGGATTTGGATTGGATTTGGATTGGATTTGGATTGGATTTTGGATTTGGATTGGATTTGGATTGGATTTGGATTGGATTTGGATTGGATTTGGATTAGATTTGGATTGGATTTGCATTGGCCATTTCAAAATCGTTCAAATTTCGTATTGTATTTTACACCACCTCAGTTTTTCCCAAAATACCAAGACATTCTACACCCAATTAAGAACCGTACCGCTCACAAACAGTACAGTAATGTTTAAATTCTCGTTTATACTCATTTGCAATATCTCCTCTCTCGCAAGACGAGTTCAACCTAATCTCGGCAAAGTCCGCACAGTCAGTTCCTCCTCGGAGAGACTGCCGTTCGATGATGAAGTGGTTGAAGGGCGGGCGGTCGGTCGCATGGTGGCAGAGGCACTCCGGAAAACTGCTGCGTGCGTGTATGTTTTTATTGCACTACACCGTACGGTACTCTCTGTACTCTCTCTCTCTCTACAAACGACGACCATACGGTAAAATTGGCCAACTTTAGCCATACCGTCACTGACTGGCCAGACCAACAACCGACCATGCACACTCTCGGTACTTTCTTTCCTTCGTTCTCGCGGATTCTTTCTTCGTCTACATTCGTCGATCGCTTGGGACTTTGCCGGCCCTCATTCAACCCAGGTTGTAGGTAAGACTAGGCAGTGCGCAAATGTTCTTCACAGCTTGGCTGACTTAGCTGACTGGAGTCCGGTTCCATGAGTAAGTTTCTCATCCGCAACGAATGGATTTTACGATCTGCGAAGAAACGTAATCTGGTGCTGTGGAAACAGGTACCTGCACGCGTTCGGCGGAGGGTAGCTTTCTACTCGTTTGAGCTTGGGATCAGATGAAGATATGTGCTTGTAAATGGTTTGCGGAAAATCATGCTTTGGAAAGTTTTAGCCAAATTATTTCGATCGAGAAACGAGAGTGCACAGGGATTAGAAGCTTGATTTTGCTGGTTGAACTTTTCTGAAAGTTGTTCGAAAGACGTTTTAGGCATAATTGTAGTAATTAATTGCTTATTAACTAGTACCATAATAATTTAAAGGATCGAGTCATAGAGATTTTAAATTAAGAACATAGTCACAAACTTCATGAAGCTGGTTGAAACCAACGCCTTTACCATCCAACAGAAGAGAATGCCCATTAAGTTCTTAACATTTGACTAAAACTTACTGATCTAATGTTTGAATAAGCTTTTTAATAGAGTTGGAAAAGTTTACGATATTGACCAAAGTCTACCACGGGAATGGTTTTGATATAATCATTTGGAACAAACTATTTGACTTAAACGTTTTTGTCTCTGTTGAATTTAGACACATTTTTAAGGTACTGTCCAGTATTAAATTTATTTTTAGCAAACATTTTCTAACGAGAAAAACTTATTGCGTTATATGTTACACTCAACAATAAATTTCCAAAAATTAAAGCTCAAATATATGCGTAAAGTTTATCTTGGAATTTCGTGAGAAATTTTCCCAAAAGGGCAATCTAAACTTCAGCACAAACATTGAAAATGAATCATTTTTCAGCCTACATCAAATTAATCATGTAAACACACAGGGATATGTATAACTAGACATATTATTCAAAAACTGTATACAAGAATTTTGTATAAATTTATCATAATCATCTTGGAAAAAAATCACGCAGTACTTGGATCTTAATAAGGCTTGTTCGCGACAAAATCTGGAAACCCCTAAATACGTATATCACTGGAACTACTTCATCAACGCGTGAAATATTTCGCAGACTGATGAACGTATGTCTGTTCATTGTGTAAAATCAATTTTTGGTGATACTACAAGCTTTTAGATCAAGGAAAGCGTCGAAAGAAGAGCAAGTGTGAAAAGCAATTGTGTGCGGTTGCAATGAAAATCCGGATGTGTCAGTAAGAAAACCGGCAAAAAAGCTTGGTTTTTCTGCAAGCACTGTCCATAACCTTCATTAATCTTTCGATACACGTTTGACAACAGCAGGGAAGGCTGAGAGCGGAACAAAACCGGATCTCAGGAACCACCAGAAGGACGCGAAGGTGAAGCAAATATTACAGACGATACCAGATCTTTCGGTACGTACTGTGGCTAGAAAAAGAAAAATGTCCCCAACTTTCGTGAATACTTTCAACCACCGGCAAGGTATGAAGTCGTTTAAGGTGAAAACTGTACCGAACCGTAATGATAAACAGAATGTGGCGGCTAAAACCCGGGCTCGCAAGATGTATCGTGAATATTTGACGAAGTAATAATGGACGATGAAACTTATGTGCTGGAAGCCTTTAAGCAGCTTCCCGGAATGTCTTATTATACTGCCATGCAAGGGAACGGCGTAGAGTAGCATTTCAGGACGGATAAAAAGGCCAAGTTTCCCAACAAATATTTGGTTTGGTAGGCAACATGCAGCTGTGGTCGAGCAAGCCAAAGATTCATCACTACTGGAACGGTAAACAAGGAAATATACCGAGAAAAATGCCTGAAGAAGCGATTGTTACCATTCCTACGCAGCCATGGCGCTCCCTCGCTATTCTGGCCTGATTTGGCATCTTGTCACTACACCAAAGATGTTTTGGTATGGTATAAAGCGAATGGAGTCCATGTTGTACCGAAAAAGGCGAATCCACCTAACTGCCCGGAGTTGCGACCTATCGAGCGGTATTGGGCTCTCGTGAAGAGAGAACATTCTCAATATAAACAACAAGCTACAACTATAGAAAAATTTCGAAAATCTTGGACAAAAGCAGCTAAATCGGTTGCATTGTAATCTGCACAGACCCTAATAGCTGGAGTTAACTCGAAAGTTCGTAGTTTCTTCATGCAGCTTAATTAAGTAACAGTAATTAGTTTTAAGATGACTAATAATGCACAAATAAATGAATAAAAAATGCATCTTGGATTGAACTAACCGCAAATTTGTTTTATTCCAAATGTAATCTGTCCAGATGATCACTCAATGATTAGAAAGAGGTAGCTCATCGAATCCTTCGGTACGCTTCTTAGCATCTTGCTATGAGGTACTAGGTGGTAACCACTGATTGCCGTCAATCTGCTAAATTTGGATGACAATTGCATTGAGTTACCTTAAATTAAGATATTTCAGCCACGATTTCACAGAACATTGCAATTGGTTGAACAAATGAGAGATAATGAAACCATAAAGTCATAGCACAAAGCCTCCCCAGGCAGGTACAAAAAATATGAAATTGGAAATCAATAAAAGCATCAAATTCCCAAAAGGCACTGAATGCTTCTAGAGACTCTAATTTCCCCAAGTCCTTCAATCGTAATTTAAGGTGGATTAGAATAGATTGCTATAACCCAAGTAGCACCGAAAACATAAATATTCCTGTTTTATTTTTCATGTGTCATGCTTTAGATCTATAACAGTGTGATTTGACTAGTTTTGTCATGAAGGTGTTCGTTTGGTGCAATTAAAATCTAGATTCTTTTAGCCGCCTAATCAATTTATCATACATATGTTTGAGGTTTTTAAGCTAGGACATATTTGTTGACGTCTGAAATCTTGTTTGCATATTATGTATATCATAAGTCTTCCATATTTCAGGAAACAAACATATGCGAGAAAGGCCAAACGTCAAAAAGAAAACAAGTCAGGTTAGCGTCGTATTGGCCGGAAAAAGACAAGTTTTGACGTTTGCTTTAGACAAATATTTATCAAATATATATGTATGTCACATACTCGTTTGCCACTGCAACATTCAAGAACATAGTTCAGTTATACTAGAATGAAATATTGAATATTTTAGACGCTAATAGCTTACATGGTCGAACATCAGGATTGGTAAAATTGGTAGTATACTTCAAAACATCAGCGCAATCCAACAATTATTTGCATGAGCAAATGCTTTTTATGTGAATTAATACCCCAAGCCTAAATTCACTAATACCAAAGCGAATATCTATTTAAGTCTCCAATAAGGTTGACAAAAATGTATGATGATGCTAAGGTTAAAGAGGATTCTGTCTACTCCTTATCTCATATGTCGAAATAATCGACTGGTAAGAACACCGATCTAGTAAGCTTGGAGTCCACAGTATGAACCTGGTTCACGAAAGTTTTTTTTATTGCCGACGAAAATTTGTTCAAATAATGTTACTTGGGAAGGAACGTTCAACTTACTTGATGCAGATATTCGTTCCAGCAGTAAAATAGTTTGTAGTATTTATTGTACAAATTGAAAGTGTTTTCTCGCTGAAAAACTACCATCACCCTTTCTGAGCGGTCACAGCAGCATCCTTATTGTGCGTTTCAATCTGGCCGAATTCCACTAAAGAGTCCTATGCCGGAACGAGGACGATGATCAGCCACCCCTAACATGGAGAACAGACGCTGTTTTAAGCTACCCCTAACATGGAGAACAGACGCTCGGATAGGCTGCACCCTTCAAAGAGAGGAAGCCTTCCCCTTCCATTTCCTTTCAGCATACGATCAAGGTTCCACCGGGGTTGGTTACCCGATCCTTCCTTTGGTTACTCGTACCCAGAGAGGTAGGGATAGGAGTAACTGGACAAGAGGCCAAGGATCTATTTTATACTTGCAGACACGGGAAGTACCAATGGTACGCAATGTCCAGTCATTTACAATTCAAATACAAATAATACAAAATAATGGTTGTGGAGACCCACTTCGATTCACTTAGAATGGTTTGCCAAAAACTAATTCTAGGAGGTACTGCTTCATTTCACCTTAAACTTTGTCAAACAGTAAGGTATTGCTCTAACTCCATTGCGCAGTAGCGTTCCATTTGCCTTGTATTTGCCGTACTACTCGCAGGAAATATTACGGAGAACGGAAGATGATTGATGACGATGTATGATTATATTTTAATGATAAGCTTTTGACAAACAAGTCGTGTGGAAATGCGGAAGTGGAATGAGCTATTGACAAACAAGTTGAAGTGAATCACTGCAATCCTGGTTTAAATCCATACTGAATGGTACTTCCGGCTTCTGTCCAACGTTCCCGACTGACCTATCCTTGTAGTGTGTACTTTTTCTGCTTTCCCTAAGCCGATGATCACATTCTTCCATTTCAAACTGGCGTCGCACAGTGATTTTTAGGCTACGCTTCGACTCAATTCTGGAAATACCCATAACGTAATTTTACAGGTGAGTAATTCTTTGTCTTTTGAAATTGAATTCTTTGTGCTTGATTGATCGAAAGTGGTGTAAAAATGAGAATGGCGCTTTCCTTAACTAGAATTGGTGGACCCCTCACTTGCAAGGGGGTCAAACACTTTTGTAAAAAAATTTGACCGCCATATTGGATTTGGCCGCCATTTTATATTTCATCAGAAAAACGTATTTTCCACAATGTTTGCACCCACCGATTTTAATTTTGTTACCATCATCGGAAAGCTGAAAAATTAGGTTAGCATTGGACGTAGCTTACTATTATAGCTTCTGTAGTTCTGTAGCGAGTTTTGCAATTTACAACATATGACGCAAAATCAATGAAACCAAAATCATAAGTTAAGCACGTGCAACAGGCGTGTGATGAATATATACTAACAAGAACTTTTTTAGGAAGTGTATACGAGTTGTATAGTGCATTTTTCTAAATATGTACATTACATGAAGTGTCATATTATAGTTTTACCTGAAGACCAAAATAACTCACACGTGACAATCGCTTCCAAAGCGAAATATAACGTCGCCTATATCTAATTCGATATGCAGAGTACTACAAGTAACGTTATGTTTTACTTATAGGACACCAACATATTGGTTTTAAGTGGAATGATAATCAATGAAAACACAACAGAATAATGGAAATATTTTTTTATTAGAACTTCATCTTTCAAACGTTGGGTTTTTAACATCAGCTTCAGAACTCTTAGAGTATCTTTTAACTCTTAGTATGTACTTTTCTTGCGGCCAAAAACCAATGATAATTTTGTGTACCTTTGATCGTTTGCACATTCTCCATTCGAAGATGGATTTAGTCATAGCTGCATTGTAATCAACTTTTTCCACGTAACCAAAAGCCATTGATTTTGCTTGATATTCAACATTCAACTAATCGGCCTACCACCAGACAGGCCTTGTTCACTCGACTTTCTTCATCAAAAACACTAACTTGCTAGATGTACAGGATCTCGATATCCAGCTTGTACAGGAAGTTCATGTACAAACTTGCGCCGCGTAGTGACATAATACTGAACTAAACGGTCCACCATCCAAAAGGCCTAAAAATCGGTAACCGCCATCTGGGATTCCAAAATCCAAGGTGTGTAGTGAGCCAATTCCGGACTTCTGTCCACCAATCGGAAGGCCTTGATCTATTGAACAACTTTGCTGAAGACAGTAACTTTCCACATGGCCAGAACTTCAAGATATCCGGGTTCTCAAGGAACCAATTAATACAAACATTTTGCATGCTAGCTACCGTCGCCTACTGAGCCAATCCCTTAGTAATAAGACCACCACGGGGTAGCCCATGCCTACCCAATAAATTTCCTCTAGACACCAGGTGAAAATCACAAGCATATTACACATTCAAATTACATAAATTTCATCAGCTACGTGCGCCTTCATTTCCCGATGGGAAATTGTTTGCAATCTTTCATGCGCCATGCAACAATGTTAGCAATCTTTCATAAAACAGGCTAGATTCAGGCGTTATCTGGCTAAATTTTACACGAAATATCCCATTATTTTCTGCCAAAGCTAGCATTCCCTTTATGTGCATTAGATAACGCAGAAAATTCAATGTTTCTTTTTATCTGTGTATCTTTGCTCGAAAGGGTCTGCGGTAGTCTAAATAGGCCTAATCTTATGTAAAAAAAATCTGGAACTTGAGTGGAGGTAACTGCATTCACCGCACGGGTTGATGAACGAAGATATTGCTGATTTTAACACAAATCTCCATCTCCATATTTTTAAATTAAGCCATTAAGCTTAGCGGTAGTCCAAATAAGCCTTATCTTACACAGAAAAAAAATGAAATTTAACAGACGCGTAAAATTTCCCCTTGTTTAATTTCAAGCCAAAGCAAGCATAAACAACGTAATTGTTTGCAATCTTTCATTGTACATACATTATTTTTGCAATCTTCCATACAAGAGACCTGATTCCAGCGATATCTGGCTTATAAAGCTATGTCCATTTAGAATCCGGAATAATAAAATCATCTGTATCTCGGTAACGAATTAACGTACAAATAAGTTTAATACATCAAAACAAAGGTAATTTACTGTTCTTTAAGAAAAAAAAATATCAATACAAATCATTTCTCATCTTTTCTAATGAAAATTCGCACTTTCTTATTTATTCCTCCCATCAAACGCTGCACAACTCGGGAGTCAACTTCCTTTGCACATTTGTTTCACATTTTAGTCATTTGAGTCGCGTCCCGAGTCGTTTTTCCACTTTTCTTGAGCTTCCGCTTCATTATTGCCCAAAATCTCTCGATGGGCCGGAACTGCGGGCAGTTGGGTGGGTTAATGTTTTTATCGATGAAATCTACGTTATTATCGCGGTTCCACTGGATGACTTCCCAGCTGTAGTGGCAACTCGCCAAATCTGGCCAAAACTTCACGGGACCTTTATGGGCTTTAATGAAAGGTATTACGCGGTTTTTGAGGCATTATTCCTTGTACAGCTTCGAGTCCATCGTCTTATTCGTCACGAACACTTTGGTCTTTGCTCCGCAGCTGCATATCCCTTGCCAAAGCATCATTTTTTTGGCAAATTTGTCCCTAAATCCATTGGTTGCTTGCTGGCTTGATAAAAACGATATCATGCTCGCAAACGAATTCTTCGAACGGTACTGCGAGCAGCAGCGTATTTTTGTGCGATTTCATTATCTGATAATCCAGGGTTTGCTCTGATGGATCTCAACACCTTCTGGTTCAGCTTGCGGTCATATGTTCCACTACGACGCTTACCTTGAGGCACTCGATCCACGCTCTTTTGCTCCCTGAAACGTTTGAGCATATTATACACGGTTGATTTCGAATTTCAACGTTTTTGCGATTTTTATTTCGGACCACGTAGGATTATCAACGTGGGTGTGCAGAATTATTTCTCTCCTCTCGGCTTCCATCTGGAATAACTTTTGACTCCCTGCACGAAACACCGTGAAATTTATACCACAGAAAGTGAGCGCATAGGTAAACAAACCGCTATAAAAGAATTCTTGCAGCGGTCACTTTCCGTGCCGGATTCCGGATTCTAACTGGACAGAACTTTATTTACATGAATGATCCCATTAATTTCAGCCAAATCTAGCATAACCTTTATGTGCATTAGATAACGCAGAAAATTAAATGTTTCTTTCTATCTGTGTACGTAAACATTTTCAAGAAATCGAATGGAGAAGGTTGCATTCCTCGCACGGGTTGGAGGACAAAGGTATTGCTGATTTTACCCCACTTGCCCTGTATTTGCAAATTATGCTCTTTTATATGGGTGGGGCTAGTTCCAAGTAAATTTTTTTCCTGGAAATCGATTGAAGGTGGCTGCATCCAACGCACGGGTTGGTGAACGAAGATATTGCTGATTTAACCCCATCTCCCAACATTTTAGAGTTATGCCCATTTAGCTATGCTCGGATAGAACTGCGGTAGTCAAAATTGGCTTAATCTCACGTAAAATTTTGTAAGGAATCGAATGAAGGTGGTTTCATCCACCGCATGGATTGGTGAACGAATATATTGGTAATTTTAACCCAATCAGGCCTGATTATCTATGTTCGTTCTAGGCCCGTTTATCCCTGCCTTCCCCGTATTTCCAAATAAGGCCCGTTAATCTATACTTTTATCCTTGGGTTAGATTGAATTGTCGTTGAATCTTTAAAGTAATTTTTTTTTTCGATTAAATTTAAAGCTATATCGGATGGTATTGTACTTAGATTTTGTGTTTTCAAAAAAAAAAAAATTCTATGCTGTTAAGAAAAATTGATCGAAGGTTAGTTTATTTACAGAATGCAAAATTAAGAATATTAATCTCATTCAACTTGAGGTAATCCTAATGTCAACCACTCCAAAGGAATCAGAACATGTCAGATTTTTGCCCAACCTATTTTAAGGGCATCTTCAGCGGTGGTCTATATTTGGAATAACTTTATACTTGATTTGCATCAGTAAAACTTAAATAGAACCAGCTAAAATAGACCAACTTCGCGTTCCCCGCACCGATGTTGTATTTCTTGTTGTTTAACCCGCCAACACCTGTCATCCTGTCAATCATTGAGATCAGAAGTTTTTTTTCAGAGATCGGAGTTTTTTCACAATGTTTTTGCCATTGGTTTGACCAAATAATTTTTACTGCTAGTAGTGTGTCGTTAGCATCGAGGAATACTTGCTCTTCCATTTGACTGAAGGTGAATGTGTGAATGCATGCATTTCATTAAAACGCTAATCATGACCAATCCATCAATTAACCGATTGTTCACTTCATTACTTTTCATTTCCGAGCAATCGATACTATACTAATACTATTCGGAGTCGGAATTTGCCATCAAATTAGTCATAATATCCACAACAGTCACAATTCCGGGAGCTTTCCTATTTTAAACTAGTCAGCATTTTCCGAAAACTGCAGTCGCTGTAAAAAATAACTAAGAGAACCATTTGATATTCAGGAATTAAAAGAAAAGCAATGCGCAGGCACGGGAGCAACTTGAGGTAATGATCAACATCCAAGGCAAGCAACACCACTTCCGGCGCCAGCATCACTCGCACCAACCACGGCCACTTTTCGGCTCAAAAGCTGATTTTACTCATTAACTGGTACTATCAAGAAGCGTGTAGCGTCTAGGAACTGTATTTTTCTTGTTCAAAATTGCCGCAAGAATAGATAAAAATATATACCAGTTTTAAAATGGTGCAAAATAGATCCGGTATAAAAAAAAATTTACAACACCGGTGCAGCGGTATTTTTGCGTTTGGTTTAAAAAAATAAATCCCATCCACAATTTGGACGACCGTTGAAGATGCCCTAACCTATTAATTTTTTTTTTTTCATTCTTTTATAATTAATCACAAAAAAATAAATAAAAAAAAATATTTTAAATAAAAAAAACCCACCCCATACCACTACTTTTATTTTATACCTTCCTTTCCCCCCTCTCCCACGCACACTAACAAATACAGACAACAACACTGCCCACCCCACTAAATGATAGATACTAGCAGAGAACTACAAGATGCAAAGCGACACGATCTCATCTCCCCCCCACCCAACCAACAACAACCAATCAAAAAAAAAAAAAAACAAAAAAAAAAAAAAAAAACCGTCCCAATTTTTTTTTTTGTAACCTTAAAGGTTTATTTTTTAAAAAAAAACTACAAGGTACAGCCCAATGGGGTTGTGCGCAAAGGTGATGTAGGACTACGCAGCAATGTGCAATCTAGATGGCTTGATTGTTTAAAGAGTGGCTGAAATGGGTTTCGTTCCAAATCTAATTCGCATACACTAAACGTTCGCACTACAACCTTAATTAAGCAACTAATCTACTTAATCCACTATGTACAACTAGGAACTACAATATGTGAACACATGGTCGGTCAGCTGTAATAATGCTTCGCTTGTTGGTTGTCCAACATGCTCGGTCATTTACTCCGGGACGCGATGTAAGAAGCAAATGCCACGTTGAGCCGGTGCATGGTATTGAAAATTTTGATGAGCGCAAGAGAAACTACAATTAAACAAACTCTTCAATTGGGTAAATTAATTTGTTCGTCCTGAAAAGGACTCGTTCTAATTGATGACGGGGAGAACATGGTTCGCGATTGAACTTAGGTTTTCTTCACGGACTGAAAAGAACACCTAGTGAAATGGTCACAGCGGAAAGAAGTTTCATCAGCTCTTCGTCGTTGCTGCAGATGACGTGGGATGATTCTGGTCTACTTGTTGTCACGGCGGCGTTACCTGCCAATTCGAGGACTTCAGTCACTAGGTATTCCATCACTGCAGCGAGGCAGCTGGGGGCACCGGTGGCAACGCGCTCGATGTATTGTCCTTCCAGAGCAGACGATGAATTCGACCGAGTGAGAACTGCAATCCGACCGGAAATATGCCACGGCGACTCATATCGCTAAGAAGCAGTGCACCAGACGACTTAACGGGCGCAGTCGAGCGCTGCTGTAACATCTTCGATAATGGCGGATGAATGAAGCAAATCCTGCAGCCACTGCACAGCTCCACGACTGTCGTAAGACTGAATCAAAATGTTCTGCTAAGAGCTATTAGGTAATGGCGTCGGATGCTAGTGCACGAAAGAAGGCGGTACCAACGAAGGCAATGTGATACCAATTGCATCAAAGGAGACGAACTTCAATTACATATTGCGCCACAATAATTAGTTTTAATTATTACACGCTAGACGGATGATTTTCTTTACAGAAATATGCCTTAATTACTTGCTATCACCAGCAACTAATCCGCTATGCACAACTAGGAACTAAAATGAACTCTACAAAATGGTCGGTCGGACGTGTTGCAGTTCGGCTCGCATTATCCATGTTAGAATTTCGTTCGTTGGTTGTTCATTTACTCCGGGACGCGGCGTTCAAAGCAATGCTATTTGCAGCTGAGGCGCGGTAATTGAAATTTCAAACACAAGAGAAAAATTCAATCAAACTCTTTAGTTGGCAAACTGATCTGTTCGCCCTGAAAAGGACGGATTTAGTTGACGGGGGAGACACATGAATCGCGATTGAACTTGGGTTTTCTTCTTGGTATTCTTCGTTTATCTCCTCGTCGTTGTGGGTGACCATCTGCAGGTGACGTGGGATGATTCTTGTCTCGTTGTCACGCGCGGCTTTTTCCCGCCAACTCGTAGGCTTCAGCAGCGAGGTTAACGGGAGCATCAGCACCAACTGCCAACTGCACAAAAGCCTCTCTTTGTAACGGCAAAGGGTAAATGCACCTTTCTTTTTGGGGAAATGGTCCTTAAACTTTGGAAAAATGGTCCTTAGATGCGTTAGCCTGGTTTAATTCAATCGGAGGTACATATTAACCTTCTGGTTAGCGCTTGCCGGTTGTTTTGACGGATCTTAAGTTTCTTCAAGATTGTATAGTTAAAATAACCCCAAAACCAAAAAACAAAAAACAAAAAACCCCAAAAAAATAAAAAAACCCCAAAACCCCAATCCCATCAACACCCCCCAACCCCCCCCCCACCCCCCCAATCTTCCAAAATTTTAAGAAGGATTTCCCCCAAAAAGAAGGGTGCATTTACCCTGCTGCCCTTTGTAACGACTGTTTGTCGGTGCACCCTCCAGGGTGCTTATTGCTGCCAACTGCGTTCCTTCAGCAGATTTATGCACAGCTTCACGACTGCCGTAAGACTGAATCAAAATGCGAAGGTGTACCCGTTATATAACATTCATGACTGCCTAGGAGACGTTCCTTACTTGAATATGAAGTCTGTGCTAGGATTATACTGTGCATTTGGTAAATTTACTCTGAAAAATCGACATTATAAGACATCACCTTGTATTAACGTTATTTTCAATAGCCTAATTTTGAAAATCAATCAATTCCAATTTTAAAATTGATGCGTAGAAATATTCCAGATAGATTGGTGCAAAGATTTTGAAAATCGGTCATGAAATGAATTATTTATTAACGTTCAAAACCTAAGCATATTTCGTGACGCTCCAAATGTTTGTACTCGCAACGTGTACCCCTGTATTAAAAACAAAGACGTAGTCCTACGTCAAAAACAAAAAAAAAAAACATTAACAACAACTCACCCCATTAAAAAAAAAAAAAAAAAATTATCCCCAACAAAAAACCAAATTTTTTCTACCACAATTTTTCCCCCAAAAACCCCCCCCCCCCATATTTTTTTCCAATAAAAAAAAAAAACCACCTCCCCCCCCCAAAATAAAAATAAAAAAAAAAAAAACCCCCCAAAACAAAAAAAATTTTTTTTTTTTTTCCCCCAACCAAAAAAACCAACATTTAAAAAGTACTACACTTAAAAACCTATAAAACCCAAATTTTTTTCAACAAAAATCAACATTTGAAAAAGTCCTATTTTTTTTAAACAAAAACCATAATAACTTTTGTTTGACATACGATGCGACAATCCCAGTACATCAAAAGTTGTATCTATTGTTTTCCTAGAATCAATGGAAACACAGCTTTGCTGAAAAATTTGAAATAAAAAAGTTAGAGCAAAATTACTGATTTTTATAGGGACACTCTAAGCTACGTAGGAAAAATTGCTCTAATTCGATCATATTAAAAGCTACAGAAAAATTTGTGCAACCAGAGTTGCTTAAAATGTTTTCATCTACAATTTTTCTGAAAAATGCATGCCTTTATTTCTGCAAATAAAAAAGTTTGATTTCCGATTTCTCTGAAAACAAGGACCACTCTAGTTTTCATTCAAACCAAAAGAAGGACCTTATTATTAGAAACAACTTTGCAGAAAACAATTTTGCTCCAAAACGTCAAACTCAGGTTGAAAACGTATCTTTCCAGCTAAATTCGCATTCTGGACCACTGTGCATGTTAGCAAATGCGGCACCCATTGTGCACACAGTTTTTTGAAACCCTAAACTTCAGCCAAAATATGCCATGTTGTTCTATGTGAGATGCCTATGGTGTCAGCTATCACATCCACAGTCGATCGATGATCTTCCAAAACCATATCTTGTATTTCCGCTATTATTTCTGGTGTTGATGCACTTCTTGGACGTCCTTAGCGTGGATCGTCTTCAACGCTTGCACTGCCACGCTTAAACTCCACAACCCATCGGTGAACTGTACACAGAAAAAAAAATCCGTGCCCAGATCCGTGAACTGCAGTCATGCATTCGAGAATAAGCAAAAATACACCGTGAACTGAATCACGTTATCATGAACTAAATAACGTTTAAAGGGAAAAATCCTGTAAACGTGAACTAGTTCACGGTCCGTTCTCATTTTCGGGAACGCTTTTTTTCTGTGTAGGAAATAAAGGAGAAAACTCTTTTGATACTCTCACCATGTTGGCATGGATCTCAGTAGCCGATAAATTACTGCATGATATTCGGATTTTTCCATTGTAAAACAATACACTGACACGTCAACTTCAAATGACTTGTAAATAATGAATGAATTCAGATCGAAATTTTGAGTACGTTCATAACACATCGGTCAATAAGTCCCGGGCCTTAATAGGAAAACAACATTTTTTTTTTGCCAAAATTCATTTTTATTCATCAATATTATCTCCTTTTCGAGCAATACAATCATTCCAACGTTTCTCTAGCTTCTCGATACCACCGGTTTAGAACGACTTATCGAGACCTTCAAAATATGCTTCAGTTTCAGCAATCACTTCCTCATCTGAGCCAAATCTCTTTCCACGGAGCATCTTTTTGAGTTCTGTGAAGAGCCTGGGGGGCAGATCTGGAGAATACGGTGGGAGCGGTAGCAATTCGAAACTTAATTTTTACGGCTGTTTTTATTGTCTTGTGCCACGGTGCATTGTCTTGGTGAAAGAGCACCTTTTTCTTCTTAAAATGGGGCCTTTTCTGGGCAATTTTGGCCTGAAAACGATCCAACAAACCGATAGTCGCTGTTGAACATCTCCAAACAGCTTTTTGAATCATCGACTCGTTGTTGTTTTTGCTCTGGTGTGAGCAAACGCGGCACCCATTTGGAAAACAGCCTTTTCATACCACAATGTTCGTGTATGATGATGTAAAAACTACCTTTTGATACTTTCAGAGTGTCACCCATCTCTTGCAACTTCACTTGTCAATTGCCTATGATGATTTTCAGGGGTTTTTTTTAAATATTTTCCGGGATAACTGCCTCATTTGGCCGACCAGGGCGTCCAGCATCGTCGGTGTCCGTACGACCACGTTTAAAATAAAACGTGGGACGGTGTGACGTTTGAAAATGACAAACCATCGTTTGATGGTCGTTCCCGATGGGGCAGAGTCCGCATAACATTTTTTAAGCCAAGCTTGGGCTTGAACGGTGTTTTTTTCCCATCAAAAAGCAATGATATAGGGTATGTGTCCCTTGACTCAGCCTAATATGCAACAATCGATTACATTTTTACTATAACTCATAAAATATTTGAGCTGGAAGCGATATTTAACTAGTTATACACTTGCTTAGATATGTTCAATATGCCATTTGGTAGTATGTATCACGAAAAGTTACACAACTCATTTTATAAAGTCAGAAACTTTCGAGGGATATGGATGTAATGTCGGTCTATAAGCGCCAAATTGGGTCTATTCATGGATGCAAGTTCGTCCCATTCGACAGATTTATTATTAAATGTTGTCTTCGCACGATTTTTTTCTGATTTTCTGATTAAATGCGTTTCCAGCTGTATTCGCTCTACCCACCAAACAATTTCATAAATCAAACTATACTAAAACTGCTAAGAAACACTTAAGTGATTTTTACATATGGTTTAGCGACCATTTGATAATCAAAACATTATAATTCACTCTACACAGATTTTGTTCCTTTAGTTTGTGTTAAGATGACCCATATGGAAAACTTTCAACCGAAACTCAGACATTTTTATTGTAAATTTTACCAATAACAACATTTTTACTACACTTTCCAAATAACAGGCCATAGTTGGGAACGTGGTAAAAAATATGTTCCTAACATTGGGTCTATGGTTTTCTTGTTAAATCATCGTTATTTTACCTATGTGACCTGTTAGTTCATAACGTGTGACTGTTTGCTGTACATCTTGGCTGTATTATTCGGTTTATAGGTTCAATTTCTGCAAATTAAGATCATTCGAAGATCGTGTAGATAATCTGTTCCGCTTAACCAGTAAAGTCATATTGTCTAAAAAGTTGAGGAAATCGGAAATTACGCGGAAGTGAGCAACTATTAATTGATCAATTATGTCTCAATTGCTTTGAAATAAATCGGTCATCCTGATAGGAATATAATTTTGTTGATTATCGGCAAATTTATGACATTTTTGGTACATAGGCCGAATCAAGGAGCTAGGCTGACATTACATCCCGTTACCCTATCAACACACGAAATTTCTTTGAAGCCATCGTTTTTAAGAATCACAAAAATACTTGAACCACTGTAACTCGATAAATAATTAACCAAACGTCATGAAATTTTGACAGTAATTTTTTGAAGGTTGGTACTTTTGAAAAATCATTTGGATATTTTATTAGTGCCGCCATCTGGTAGTTAGGCCTGAGAGTTATTGACCGATGTGTTATTAAAGGAATGCCAAAATTTCTACGCCATTATATCAAATTTTGGTTTTTCTACTACTTCCTAGATGTAAAAAACTTTTTGACTAACCTAGTATTTGGACTACCACAGACCCCTCCAAGCATAGCTAAACGGCTCAATTTAAAAATATGGGGATGTGGTGTAAAATCAGCAATATCTTCGTTGCGGTGGATGTAATGACTCGAACTAATTTTTTTTTTTAAAATAAGACTAGGCCTTTTTACACTACCGCAGACCCCTCCGAGCAAAGATTATTTTAAAAAAATCAGTGAAATATATCTAATATCTCCGTCAGCTGAATTTTGCGGCGTGTAGAGCTCTCTCCATTCAATTTCCCAGAAATTTTTACAAAAGAAATGCTATTTTTCACTAATGTTGTGTTACTCGGAGATGAAATATTGAATTCTTTCATGTATTTTTTTTCCACAGTGCGCTGTAAAAAACTAAGGAGTGCGTTCAGATTTGAAGTGTATCGGCTTCGTGCCATCTTGGAGCCTTTCCTGCACTCTCGGTTACAGCAGGTTCAGCCAATGCATTTCAGACTCATCACATATTTCGTAATCTTATCATGATGTGTTGTACGGATTTCGATTCAAAAGTGTGTGAATTCTGAGTAACACGTCCACTCAGTGCATGGATTTTGGTTCAGAACGTGTTGTTTTTGCCTACGTTTTCCTTATAGTTTTGGTCAGATGCCTACACAGTAGGCAAAGGATGATTAAGCATAGAAAATGCTTAATCACTGGACAAACACGAATGAGCGATGATTTTTTTTATTATGTTGACAGTTGAAGATTGTCCGGATGTCGGTCCCAAACGGTACCTATCATCGTTTCTATCACCAATCCAATCAATCTCTCCTGCCCTAAACGAGAGAAAGACAATAATATTATCATCACCCTCAAGCTGTTCGTTGGTGCACCTACGATATTGCAGTGGCCAATGCATTTCTCGAGACATCAGAACAAGAAAGAGAGAACTTTTCTCCACTCTATCTTCCATGAAACCGGCGACTCTTAAAATGAGAACTTCTTCTCTTCGGGATCCCCCAATTTCGGGGGAAGAAAGCACACCTCCGATAGATTGCTCTCTGACTAATCCACCCAGCAATCCTTTCCTCTAGTGATTAGAAGTAAAACTTTCTTCGCTGATTGCCTTCGTCCGAGAGAAAACGACAAAACGATAAAACGAATGGTAATGTTGCGGCCCCTTGCATGTATTTGCTTAGATGTGTTGCGCGATGGGGATGGCAATAGGCAATAACATATCTACATATCTATATTTTGACCACCGTGCGAGAGCATTGCGGGGTTTACTGTGTGCGTAATAATTTTTTGACAGCTGTTTCCATCGAGGGTGTACGACGACGACGGAGGAAAAGCCCCGACGGGCGACTGACTTTTCGTTGGACCGTGGAAAATCGCGAAAATCCCGTGCTCTCGTGCGGTTCGTTGCGTTTGCTTCGGGCAGCGAGTTTCTGCTTTTCGCCTCGCCTCGGGGGTTGTCCGTTCTTAGTGCGTTGCGTTCTGGGTGAAAAAGTTACGGTCAAAGTGAAGGAATCAGGTGCTATTCGTAGTCCTTGTATCTTTTCAGTTGGGGCAGGGTTCGTTAAGTGTTCAAAGTGCGGAAGGCTTTCTATTCAGTGAGTGATATATCGTTAAATATGGCATTTTGGTGAACTGTGGGGGAAAGGGGTCGACTGCTCGGACAGAGCGAAGAATGGCCAAGTGCGGTTCAGAGTCAGAGTGAGAGAAATGGGTGATGATATAAGAAAAGTCTTAGAGAACTAGAAGACGGAGAAGAGGATCCCTCAGCTGAACACACATTGGAGGTGGTGGCGGTCGTCGTGGGAGTGAGTGAGAGAGAGTGCAGGGAAGAACTAAAACAGAGAGTGAGCGAACAACCGACTCTGGGAGAAGAGAGAGTTTTGTGTTGTTGAACGATGATCGGTGGAGAGGTTGGGAGTGTACGGGTGGATTAAAGAAGGTAGCAAAGTGAAGATGCTTTGAAGGTGCGAGTGGGATGGATCATATAATATCTGTAAAAGTATGCGATCTAACCCAGTTCTTGGAAGAAAAAGAGTACTTGGCAGTGTTATTTAGAACAAATTTCACCAAAGAGCAGATATAACTGTAAAAGTTTCTCGTTTTATGCTGTGTGACTTTCTTCGTGTAATCCCCTCTTTCTCTCGTTTCCCTTCCAGCGAAATGGATTCATAGAGTGAAGCCCTTCGTTTACCGTGGTGATGAATGATTTTTATTGTTCTTGCCTTCTCAATATGTTTTATTCCACACAATAATGTTGGCTCCGAATATCTTGGAAATCGGTTTAAAATTACCTCGGTTCAGGTATTTTGCCAAGTGATTTATTCCTTCTAGCAAAGAACCGTTCCATTATCAGCACCGAGCATTACGCTACCATATGTGTGTCATGTGAGACGACAGGTTCTGTATGTACATACGTCCGTTCGTGCTATCTGTTATCACTCATTCGGTGTTCAAGTGTTCATCTACCTACGGGGAAATCCGATCTTACTTTAGGTCAATGTTGCCAACTCAATTAGGATGGTAGTTCGATTACAATAGTTTGTATTCTTATCGATATAATTGTAAAAGTTTATGATTTTTGATTCATATGTTTACGTTTCAACCATCTAGGATTACGATCGTCTTATTATGTTAATAATTCAGTTCATGTTTTAAAAGTTCCATGCAAGAACATTTCAGCTAATTTTTTGAATCATGTATATTCATTGAAAGAAAAACACGTTCACGTTTCATCAGAATGACAATGAACTTAAACTTTTAAAACCTTATTTTTTCGTATTCTGTAGTAGGGGTAATGTTGGCTTCGGCAATTTTGATTGTTCTCGGACACCTATACTCAAACCTCTAATTCAATATATTCTTGCATCCAAAGCACTTCACGGAATAACGTTTGCATTAAAAAAAATGGACTTTTTTCGGATGGTGATAAAAAAAAGCTAAGACAGATAATTGCTTTTGATAAATTTCCCTTGGAATGTAATTATTTAAGCTTACTTGCAAAATAATTCTACGCCCTTGCGAGCGGCCTTCCGGCAGTTAACCGGAATATTCGCCATGGCGGACGAAAACATGCGTGTAGACATGTTTTTGAGTTCTTTATTCGATTTATTAATCAACTACTCAGTTTTCGCGACAAAATTGTTGGAGTAGATCTTACGCTTCAGGTTGGCCCAGAAACTCTCGATGGGATGCAGCTGGGGGACGTTGGGCGGGTTCGCTGACTTGGATACTACATCGATATTCAGCCGCTCCATCTCCTCCAACGATCGCTTCGAGTAGTGGGCCGACGCCAGATCCGGCCAGAACACCGCGTCTTCGCCCTTATGGTATTTCTTGATGAACGACGCAACTTCCGGCAGGCATTTCGTACTATAAATTTCCCCGTTCACGGCCAGTCCGGAGCGAAAGAAGAGCGGCTTTGACATCCCCTTCTCGCTGATTGTCAGCCACAGCAGCACCTTCTTAAGGAACTTGGTGTGTGAAATGATCTTCACCTCGGAGCTCACTTCCTTCGTGGGGGAATTAAAATACGAAGTGCCCTGCCAGTCGTTCCCATCTAGGGTGTGATAGGTCCATCGTCCGTCACCACCGCCACGTCGCGATTCGCCGTGAAAATCAAGTTGACCATCTTATTCAGCCGCTACCACTGCGTCATTGCCTGCAGCTCCGAAACCAGTGGACGCAATTAGTTATTTGTTTACAAATTCCCAGGTTTGGCTGCTTACACTATCGGTATGCTTTCGTATGCTACCAATCTGCTCAGAAGCTAAGGTAATTCGTGTAGTGTAGTAATTGCAACGAATTTTAGGGTTTTACAAATTTATACATAGTTTTAGGTGTTAAACTTACTGTGTTAACTTTTATTTAGACAAACAAATTCACTACTAGGGTAACAAATTCAACTTCGGGAAGTAATAAATTGTGGATGAAAACTAATTTTACTGCAGAAATCACTTTTATCTATTCTTCTTTGAGATCGGAAGTCGGCTTATTCTTCCTTTCATTGCTGTCATCTTTTTCCGACACGAATGCACCCTTTTTGTGTAAAGTCTATAGCCGGAAGGATACTTTGCCTGCGGATTGCAAGCCTGTTTCTGAGGGAAAGGGAGGTCCTGTTGATGAAGGGGTATAGAGACTTCTTGAGGATGCTGAACTTTGTGATTATTTTGTCTAAGGAGTGTATCGAATATAAGCTATCCACATACATTTGCGTTGTACGCATGTATTTGTGATGGTTTTTTATGCTCTGAACACTGCATGCTGTGCGTTTGACTGTCAGCTTTCTTTTGTTTACTTGTTTGTGCGGTTCAAATTCTGCGTTTTCAAAATGTCGCGTATTGAAAAGGAAGTGAAAATTAAGGTTCTGGACACATGGCTAAGTGAGAAGGGTATTACTATGCGAAAATTGGCGAAGCGGTTTGGAATTCATCATGCGAGTGTTAAAACCATCATTAATAAGTTTGGGGAACACTATTCTTTGGATGAGCTACCAGGAAGAGGCAGAAAACCCGGTTCTTCCAACCCGAAACTGGAGCAGAAAGTGGTATCTCTAATCATGAAGAACAAATCAATGTCAATACGTGATTTGGCCAAAAAAGCAGGAACGAGTGTCGGAATGATCCAGCGTATCAAGAAGCGAAACCACCTGAAGACCTACAAGAAGCAGAAAATCTCGACACAAAGTGCAGAACAGAAGAAGCGAGCAGCAACAAGGGCCCGGAAATTGTATTCGCGTCTTTTGCAGCGTCCGGATGCATGCGTTTTGATGGACGATGAGACCTATGTAAAGGAGGACTCAAAAACCCTTCCAGGTCCACAATACTTTACTGCCGTCGTTGGGGAGGATGTGAGCGATGCGGACAGGTCGATTCAAGTGGAGAAATTCGGTCGAAAGGTACTGGTATGGCAAGCAATATATTCCTGTGGTTTGAAGTCAACCATTTTTTACACTACCGGAACTATAAATGCGGAAATCTATCGATCTGAGTGTCTCCAGAAGAGATTGTTGCCTTTATATAAGAAGCATAGTACACCTCCACTGTTTTGGCTGGATTTAGCGTCGGCTCACTATGCCAAAACCACTCTCAATTGGCTTGCGGAAAAGGGTATAGATTTCGTTGAGAAAAATATCAATCCACCAAATTGCCCTCAGCTTCGACCCATCGAACGTTACTGGGCAATCGTGAAGAGGGTCTTCAAGAAGACTGGTAAGGCAGCTGGGAACATGCAGGAGTTCAAAAAATTTGGCCTCAAGCGTCCAAAAAATGCGATGCAACACTTGTCCGGAACTTGATGAAGAGCATTCGATCCAAAGTTCGAAAATTCGTGAAGGAATAACTTAAATTTCATCCGGTCTTCATTATGTTCAATTTTAACCTCGTACAATAAAGGATCAATTTTTTGTATGAATAAAATATCGGTTTTCAACATAATTTGAAAGAAAGTTTGTGGATAGCTTATTTTCGATACAATCCTTACGTGAGATCTGTATAAACAGCAATTTACTATCACTGGTGAGATCGAGATATACGACTTACCTCGATCATTCGATGGATGTGCTACCGAGGTGGACTTTCAAATTAAAGCTATGTCCATTAAGAATCCGGAATAATAAAATCATCTGTATCTCGGTAACGAATTGACGTACAGATAAGTTTAATACATCAAAACAAAGATAATTTACTGTTCTTTAAGAAAAAAATATCAATACAAATCATTTCTCTTCGTTTGAAATGAAAATGAAATGAAAATTCGCACTTTCTTCTTAATTTCTCCCATCAAACGCTGCACACCTCCGGAGTCAACTTCCTTGGCACATTTGTTCCACATTTTGGTCATCTGAGTCGCGTCCCGAACCGTTTTTCTACTTTTTTTAAGCTTCCGCTTCATTATTGACCAAAATCTCTCGATGGGCCGGAACTGCGGGCAGTTTGGTGGATTTATGTTTTTATCGATGAAATCTACGATATTATCGCGGTACCACTGGATGATTTCCCGGCTGTAGTGGCAACTCTCCAAATCTGGCCAAAACTTCACGAGACCTTTATGGGCTTTAATGAAAGGTATTACGCGGATTTTGAGGCATTCTTCCTTGTACAGCTTCGAGTCCATCGTCTTATTCGTCACGAACACTTTGGTCTTTGCTCCGCAGCTGCATATCCCTTGCCAAAGCATCAATTTTTTGGCAAATTTGTCCATACAAGCAAACTTGAACTTCGCAGGAACATCTCCTCGTGCCGTCGCCATGTAGAATTTTTGGCCAGGAAGCCTTCCGAAATCCATTTTGACGTAGGTTTCATCGTCGATGAGCAGGCATCCTTGGTACTTCGTCAAAACCTGCTGGTACAATTTCCGAGCTTCAATTTTTGGTGACGAAACATTGCTTCAACGTTCTGTTTGGTTGCTTGCTGGCTCGATAAGAACGATATCCTGCTCGCAAACGAATTCTTCGAACGGTACTGCGAGCAGCAGCGTATTTTTGTGCGATTTCATTATCTGATAGTCCAGGGTTTGCTCTGACGGTTCTCAACGCCTTCTGGTTCAGCTTGCGGTCATATGTTCCACTACGACGCTTACCTCAACGTGGGTGTGCAGATTTTTTTCTCTCCTCTCGGCTTCGATCTGGAATAACTTTTTACTCACTGCACGAAACACCGTGAAATTTATACCACAAAAAGTGGGCGCCTAGGTTAACAAACCGATGTAAAAGAATTCTTGCAGCGGTCACTTTCCGTGCCGCTGCAACACAATAAGTGATTCCGGATTCTAACTGGACAGAACTTCACCAGACGGAACAAGCCGAGGCGATTTTGTGTGAGAACAGAAACGTCTGCGTATTTGTGGGATTGACACAAATCTTACAGCGGCTGAGTAGTCCGGCTTTTCTGGAGTTTACGTGTCAGAGCACGACCCTTGTAGATGATGGCGGTGCCATCTGCTACAAAATAACACCACCCGGTAGGAGCGGAGCATCTGGCATGAATATGTTAAACAGAATGAGACTCTGGAGGCTCCTTCATACCAGACATTGTCAAACACCTTCCCGACGTCTAACAATGTCATGACAGATGTTTTCAAATATGCTTGTTCCGCCTCATGATGTTAGTAACCCATTTAAGAACTCCAGCACACGGCTGAAAATCAGCTTTTCAAATAGCTTTGAGATATAGTATAATAAACTTATGGGGCGACAGCTTTTGGGATTGCTAGGATCTTTGCCAAGCTTGTGGATTGGAATTACTTTAGCTACCTTCCGATGAGATGGAAAGTAGCCAATTCCCAATCATTTGTGGAAGACCGTGGCCAGGTGGATAAAAAAGGCAATGCTGAAGTTCTTCAACTCAAGGTTGATTACTCTATTGGACACCTGCGGCCTTCATGTTTATGGTTGATTTTGGTAGCAGCTATCACTTCATCAGCAGTTATTCGTGACTCATCAGGAACTACTACATATGGAAGCTTCAGTGACTCCAGGCATTTTCTCCTGACAGGAAGGACTCACTATGGCACGGCCTAGGTTACGGGAATCCACAAAGTGCTGCTCAAGTGCATTGGCCTTTTCAACGGGTGTTAGTAGAAGCGATGGGTTCGTATTTTGATTGGGTGAGGAAAGCGGGGGGATGAGTCTCTGCTCATTTTAAAGGATTTTAGTCATCTTCCAGAATGGCTTTGCACAGTCTGGGAAAGAGCGAACATGATTAGCAAAGTCTCAATTTCTTTGGTCCATCAACCTGACTTGGATGATTTTTTTTAAGACGATTAATGTTGGTCTTCATGTGACGAAGGCCAGACCGTTACTATTGACGCAAATGATATTATTGAGTTGAATGAGATAATTGGTAGGTCTGTTTAGGTTCAAAAGTTACTCTCTAATCTGTAACTAGCACGTGTTGATCCCAGGCTTGGGATACCGCCTCTTCAATTTGCTGCAGGCACAGGTTGGTACTCCAGCTAAGTACCGTAGTCAACGAAAGAGTCGCCGTACTGCTGAAATTGTGTCCAATCAGCACGATGGTAGTTGCCCCGGAAAGCTTTCTTCGGCCACTGACGATGGATGACAGGATGGTCAGAAAGATATCGATGGTAGCATGAGCACCAGAACGGCTCAACCGGGTGGAAGAAACCGGGCTCAAGATGGTGTAGTATCCTTCCTCGAAGCTTTGCTGGACGATGTTACCATTGGGGTTCCTCCGGGTGTTGTCCCAGGCCAGGCTTTGCGTTAAGGTCGCCGGTTGACGTCTTGCCGTAGAATTGCTGCTGAGGAGTCGCGGATGTGTGTTTTCTTGGGTATATGATGGTGATTACTCCAGTGGTCTAATCACCATCATGTGTCCACTTCGATTCCTATGGTCTCGATGACTCATCAGCGAGCGGCAGCTAATGTTGTACTGCAACGCAATAGTCACTCCTCCTCTCTAGGCTTGAGATGCGTTTGAGAGATTGTGGCGATGCCGATTTCTTTTTCGCTGAGGAAGTCAACGAACTCGAGTGTATTGTTTTTTTTACAAAACAAGCATTCCATTTGATGTTGTCTTCAGGTAAACATACTTTTCCATGTGATGTGAAATCCAATATACGATCCTTAAAAAAAGGATTATCGTTCCACAAACAAGCATTCATGACCCATGAAACTCTGGCCAATATCCATAGTAAAATGGATATGATCCAAAATATGTATCAATATCATGAATGTGTCGAAAACAAAGTACATGCTAGCAGGAAGTACCGAGCGCGACAGGGACCGCCTAGGCAGCAGTGTTACGATAGACGGGAATACATTCGAGGTGGTGGAAGAATTCATCTACCTTGGATCCTTCCTTACGGCTGACAACGACAACAGCCGTGAAATCCGAAGACGCATCATCAGTGGAAGTCGTGCCTACTACGGGCTCCAGAAGAATTTGCGGTCAAGAAAGATTCACCCCCGCACTAAATGTACCATGTACAAAACGCTGATAAGACCGGTTGTTCTCTACGGGCACGAGACGTGGACGATGCTCGAGGAGGACCTGCAAGCACTTCAGGTGTTTTCGAACGCCGGGTGCTTGGGACCATCTTTGGCGGCGTACAGGAGGATGGAGTGTGGCGGCGAAGATGGAATCAAGAGCTCGCTGAACTCTACGGCGAACCCAGCATTCAGAAGGTCGCGAAGGCTGGAAGGATACGGTGGGCAGGGCATGTTGCGAGAATGCCGAACAACAACCCAGCAAAAATGGTGTTCGCCTCGAATCCGGCCGGTACAAGAAGGCGTGGGGCACAGCGAGCACGATGGGCGGACCAGGTGCAACAGGAACTGGCGAGTGTGGGTCGTCAACGAGGTTGGAGAGAGGCAGCCATAGACCGAGTATATTGGCGAAATGTTGTAGATGAAGTCATATCGTAAATACGATGTTTGGCTATTTAAATAAAATAAATTAACCACTTTCACTCAGTCTTGAGTCGAGCACTCTTATGTCGGTGAACGTCATCCAGTACACTGCACCGTATCCTAGATATGAAATATACTGATATTCGGCAATCACATTTTACATTCATCGTACAGAAGCCCAAGGTCGTTTAGTTTGTTGAATATAATAGATTTTGTTATACGATTTAAAATAAAATCATATGCGGAAAACTTCATAACTTTGTGCGATTCAACTTGTAAACATACACGATATTCTTCACGTATGCCGACATTGTTGTTTTCATTGGTTCAACGCGTTCATCTGATCAACCGTTCATTTAAACATTAAGTGTATCCAAATGTCCGATAAATTATCCGAGTTAGCTCCAAGAAGTTAGTATCTAAGTACAAATAAATGTATTGCTAATTGAATTAAAATAACACATACATTTCTGCCAAGATGTTTACTGTGGCACAGTTCTATGATAGTGTACTAGCGGTTCCAGCTTCTTGGGTGCGCGATGGCTATTTAATGTGATCGAAATTGACGAATGAAAAGGCAGATAAGTTTCTAGGATTGGCAAAAGCTCGACAAAAAGCTCAGCAAAAGATTGATATGTTCGACAACTTCACATTACACACTATTTAAAATGTGATGTGATGTGATAAGAAGCCACCACCAGAGCAGGACTTGCCATGGCGTACAGTTCCTCCTAATGGCAAGATCAAGCTATACATACCTGTAATCCTCTATTCCGTAGTATGAAGGGCCAAAAACGGTGGTGTGGACCCGTAAGCAGAAGCACTTACACGAAACCCACGGAAAGGAAACGCTCTTATTACAGGAAATGAACAGTAAGCAATACACATTAGGATTTCCGTGGTGGTGGTTTGTTAAAAATAGGGTAAGCAAACTCACTGTGGACTGTCGGAAGATAATTAGACCCTCGCAGATCTCGATCTCGGCCAGATAACCACGAATCCCTCAACCAGCCTACACTTCGTCTGGCACTCTGTATTCCCCCCTTACCCTTTGTTAATGATTGTATGTATGTAATGTACGCAATATAATATAATATACGTATTTACAAAACATAAGTGACAGCCACTGGATTGTTATTGCAACATAAAATTTGGATATGTATTAATATTTGAATAGTCCTGGAAAAGCTGAAGAGCAGAGTAGATCAATCCTTTTAACAAAGATAAAATGTCAATGAAAAGATATTTGATTTGTTTTATTCTTTTGAAAATCAACAATAGTCTGTTAGTCTGTTGAGGACAAAGAAAGAAGTTTTAGTGATGGGAGAGCCTGGTTTGATAATTTCTAAAATAAATGGAATATCTTGTCCTATACTGCTTATAATGACATGCCAGACTTTTATGGAATAGTAGTTGAAGTTCAGAAATAGAATTTTAATGAAAATGTTATGCAGAAATGCTGAAAAACAAATCGAGCATTAAATGTATTGAATTATCATGCTGCTCCATACTATGAAATGCAAAAATAATTTTGAAATGCAAAGATGTCCCAAGGCATGCTGAAATTATTAATCAAACAAGAATGGGAAATATACCCTGCTTGAACACGATCTCCCTTTGCCCCCCCCCCCCCCCCAAACTCCAATTACACCATTTCCCCCCCCCCCCCCCCCCCCCCCCCCCGACGCAAAAACGCAAAAAAATGTGTAGATAACTACAGTAGAAAAACAAGAGTCTTCTTAAGGTTCCACTTGACGATGGCCCAATATTGTTCGATTGGGCGGAGCTCTGGCGTGTTGGGAGGGTTCTTGTCCTTGGGCACCACTTGAACGTTGTTGGCAGCATACCGCTCCATGGCCTTTTTTCCGTAATGGCAAGATGCCAAATCTGGCCAAATTAGAACGCAACAATTGTGTCGCTTCAGGAAAGGCAGTATACGTTTTTGTAGGCACTCGCTCAGATAATTTTCCTGGTTGACGGTTCCGGTCACAATGTAAACGTTGCTCTTCAAGCCACAGGTACAGATGGCCTGCCACACCAGATATTTCTTCGTGAACTTTGACAGCTTAATGTGCTTGAAATTATCTGCCACCTTTCCCCGTCCGGTTGCCGTATAAAATTCCTGTCCAGGAAGCTGTCTAAAGTCTGCCTTGACGTAAGTTTCATCGTCCTGTACCACGCAATCAAACTTCGTCAGCATCGTCGTGTACAACTTTCGCGATCGTGCTTTGGCCGACGTGTTTTGTTTATCGTCGCGATTTGGAGTCACCACTTTCTTGTAAGTCGACAGTCCAGCTCGTTTTTAGCTCTATCCACGGTTGAAGGCACCACTCCCAGCTTCTTTGCGACATCTCGGACGAAGAGGTTGGGGTTCCACTCGAAACAGCGGGCAACTCTTTTTGTCGTCGCTGTGGCCTCCGGCTTTCGATTTCCCCCCGAACCAGCTTTCCTGGCTGTCGATAAACGTTCACCAAACACTTTTAATACGTTGGTAACAGTTGATTTAGCGACATTCAACAATTTCGCCAACTTGTCGTGAGAGTAGTTTGGATTTTCGCCATGCACGTGCAACATTTTGATGCGTTGCTTCTCTTCCTTCGACATTTTGATAACTGAATAACTCATAACTGTGCTAATCTCAAAATCAAAATAGAGGCATGACGCTACACGCACACATCTTCAAAATGAGGGTTGTGTAAAAAAATTTAATGCACGATGAAAAGAAATGCGTCAAGTTTAAGTCGACCAAATTTTGATCGAAACACCCTTTAGAAAATTATTGTTTTTTTTTTTTTTAAAAAAAAAAAAAAAAATATAAAAAAAATATTATAGGGATGGGGGGGGGCCCAACGACCCCCCCCTAAAACACCCCCCGGGGGGGGGGGGGGGGGGGAAAAACCCCCCCCAACAAAATTTTAAAAAAGAGGGGGGCCCCTTGGGGCCCCTCCTTTTAAAAAACCCCCTCTTTTCACCAATTTTTCCCTTTTTTTGTTGGAAGGAGAAAAAGTGATGTTGCCTATCGATCCCCCCACCCCGTTTTTGGCCCTTCATACAATGGCATGATTAGGATTATCAGTGGTTATTAAAGCTTGATCAAGTCTAACAGTGAGGAGAGCCCATTGCTGTTGGACTCAGTTTCCGTGCTACAATGGGTGTTAGTACACATCATACATCATCTTCTTCTTCTTTTAGCATATCAAGCTTATTGCTTGCTCTTAACTTAGTGTTCTAAATGCACTTCCACAGTTATTAATTAAGAGCTTTCGATGCCAAGTATCATTTTTGCATTAGTATGATCGCAGACAGACGTTCAAGCAGGAACAAAACAATTCAATTTTTTTGTTTAAAATTTCAAATCTAATTACGTTGCAATTACCTAACATAGTAGCGCCGCCTAGTCAACCTATTGCTTCATTAAATCTGACAGTTTGACTGGCAATCCATTTTTCCCTTACCAATAAAAACAAATCTGTGGCGCCATCTGTTAGGTTATTGCTACTTCATATCTTGAGGGAAGCCATATTTTTACACAGGTAAATGAGATGAAGTCGAACATCTGTCTGCGGTATGATTGTGTGGCAAGTACAATCATACGCTATGCCCAGGGAGTCGAGAAATTTTCCTTTACGAAAAATTCCTCTACCAGACCGGGAATCGAACCCAGCCACCTCCAGCATGGTGTTGTTTTGTAACTGCGCATTTACCGACTGAGCTAAGGGAGGACCCCATCATACATCATACATCATACAATAAAATTCCAATAACATCTCAAAAATATGACGCTAACACCTTCTTGGCCAATTTCTGGACACGAGCTCGCTTCGTTGCTGAAGTTCCGGGCTTACACCACTCCTTAGCTTCTTGTTTTGATTCAAGATCATGGTGGTAGATCCAAATCTCATCCGAACCGATGCAGAAAATACTTTTTATCCTTTCGAAATTGCTCCAAATGTTGCTCAGGAAGTCGCATTCGAACGTGTTTTTGTTGCATTGTAAGCAAATGCGGTACCCATTGTGCACACAGTTTTTTGAAATTCAAAACTTCAGCCAAAATATGCCATGTTGTTCCATGTGAGATGCCTATGGTGTCAGCTATCACATCCACAGAAGATCGATGATCTTCCAAAACCATATCCTGTATTTCCGCTATGATTTCTGGTGTTGATGCACTTTTTGGACGTCCCGAGCCACGCTTAAACTCCAAAACCCATCGGTGAACGGTGATTCCTTTAATACTCTCGCCATCTTTGCATGGATCTCAATAGCCCATAAACCTTCCAAAACAAAGAATTTAATCACTGCACGATATTCGGATTTTTCCACTGTTAAAAAATACACTGAAACTGACGTTTAAATGGTTTGTAAACAAAGAATGGATTTACTGATTGAAATGAAATTTCGAGTACGTTTTTTTAAAAGATGAAATAGTAAAATTGCTTAGAAATTTTGGTTTTTCTATTGCTCCATAGATGTCGCTTTCAAAACTTTTTGACTACACTAGTATTGAAAACATTCACCTGAAATTTATAACAAGCAAACCTCGATTTTACAAAAATACTTGCTGTTGAGGTTAGCATAATTAGGTGTGACATAAAAAAGTGCCCATTTATAAAAATCTTGCACTCCCGTTCCATTCTACTCAGTGACTGAGTAGAATTATATTTCTTTCTTTTTTTTCTCACACGGAATTGTTAATCAACCTTCGAAAAAAATGGATCAACTCAATTTTTGAGTAGATCCACTTTTTACGAAAATTGAGTACCATTTCCGTGTGAGAAAAAGAGAAGGGAGTAAAGTTCTACCCAGTCACTAAGTAGAATGGAACGGGAGTGTGTAAATCTTTCGCATACTCATCAGGAGTCCCCTCGATTTGTTGAGTTTTGACATTTGGATTCAAAACATTTTATTTGTTGTGCTTTTGCAATACGTGCACGTTGTTTTGAGATAATTTTCGTTGAAATCATGGAAAACGAAGTGCTTTCAAAATCAATTCCTCTAAGCATCCGTAAACTGGTGATTCGAGATGTGGAAAATGTACAATCGCAGCGAGTTATCGCAGAAAAGTACGGCGTCATCAAAGCAACTGTCGGAAAAAAAATGGTTGAAGTACAGAACGTTTGGATCAGTGGCGGATCGCCCCAGTAGAGACAGGAAACGCAAAACGGATACAAGAATGGACACCGAAATCATGCGGGAATTTAAAAAAAAAAATGCAAAAATTACTGTCATGGAGATACAGGAAACCCTCCAGGCACCAATAACCGATCGAACAATCTGCCGGAGAATCACAGAGCATGGTTTGAAAAACAAGCTTGCCCGGAAGTTGCCCTTCATCAGCAAAGCTAATAAAACTAAAAGGCTAAAATTTGCTCGGGAGCATGCAGATAAGTCCATAGAGTATTAGAAAAAGGTTCTGTGGACTTATGAGTCCAAGTTTGATCTCTTCAATAAAAAAGACGTGTCCGTGTATGGCGCAGACCAGGAGAGGAGCTTCAGGAACGAAATATTCAAGGCACGGTGAAGCATGTGGGATGTAACGTGATGGTTTGGTTTTTTTTTGCGTGGGCTGGAGTGGGGCTAGTGAAAATCGATGGGACTATGACTGCAGAAAATATTGAGGTTGGAAAAGCAGTTCGTGTTCCAGCAAGACAACCCAGAGCATACAGCAAAGAAAAATAAGTTTTTCTTTCGTTCATGCCAAATCAAGCCCAAGGAATGGCCTCCACAAGGTCCGGAACAACAATTTTGAAGCCCTTGATAGAGCCTGGACAGACATTGATCCACAGCACCTGCAAAATCTAGAAGAGAATATGCTGAAACGACTGCAAATGGCACTAAAGACACATAAATTACTGAATGCCTTGATAACGCGTTGGATTGATCTTCGATAGGAAAGTTCAAGAGGTGGGCACTTTTTTTTTGTCAGTACTTTTTTTAACCTAACACATTTTCTTCTTCTTTTTCTCAGTGTTTTATGAATGAAACTTTAATTTAACATAATAAATAAAACTCCTGACAATATTTCGACAATTTTATTCATTTAACCATCGATTTATTTTTTAAAGAAGTTGAAAGAATAATTCGGTGGGCACGTAATTTTGCCGATGACTGTACGCTCTGATCATAATCTAGAGTATGTTTTCGTTCAAACTTTATATGAAATGTAATTTATAATATATTCAATTTTTTGTGTGATATGTACAATTGGGTAAAAAGCAATTCTTTATACGTCAAGGTTAGTGTGTCAGTTTAGTTCCGTATTCATGAAAATTATGAATAATTCAAGTAGAACCAAACTATTCTGAAGTTTGCATCATTCTGGCACCACTCCCAAAGAATCTTATTATCTTCGAAGAGTTCTACCACTAATCTTCCCACCAAAGCCGTTCGTCCCAAGGAGCGAAGAACGACAAAACAACGGAGCGCCCACGCAAGATAAGTTGTGGAAGATTCGAACGGCGCTGGTGGCGGGCAGAGGTGATGTGCATTTGTCGTAAACGATGTACATATACTCATATGCGATGTGTTCGGGTTTTCGGGAGTTAGATAACAAAACCATCATCGGCCACCGCTGCCGCATCGCATACGTTCTGAGTCTTGCGTTTTTGTACTATTTATTCCACCCTGACACAGCAATATCGCACTGCTGCTGCTCCTCGCTCGTTGTGTGTATCGATTTTGAATCGGTTGCCAAAAATCCCCATCTCGATGTAGCTACCTATTTAGCTGCAGAGCATTGCGGGCTGATTGCGTTCATGACGATGATGAGCCGATAGCGATTTGCTTCTTTCTGCCTGGCATGTCACCGGCGATGGTCGGTTTTGGTCTATTTCTGTGAGTGGCGCGTTCTTTCTTACGGCTAGTCGTATCGGAAATGTTATTGCTGCAGTTAGCTGTCTATCTATCTATCAGTCTATCTATCCATATGGTAAAGATGTATGTACTTGCACTGTGACGCCTCGCTTTGCTATGCGTTATGCACGTAAGCTTGTGTTTTTGTTCTACGCTCTAAGATGGCTCGTCGCTCTCAAGGGGTGATTGCGAGAAAAATAAGACATATAGTTTGGTGCTCAATATGCTACATAGAAGGCAAGATTCGAAGTTGGTTGTCAAGGTTAGTTATATTGTCTATACGTTTTGAGATTAATTTATTTAAAGATTGTGTATATTTGGATTGTTTTGAAAATAATGGCAATGTTTTTCAAGGTTGTTATCCAAAGCTCATATTTTTGATTGGGAATTAATATATGTTTTAAAAAAGCTTCACAGTGAATTCTTTGGTGTACCAAAATTGTGCAGTCACATCATTTTGACAAGTAACATTAATCAGTAGGAAATTATCACAAACTATCATTCCATATTTGCAAGTTTTTAAAAATAACATATTCTTAAAGGGTGTGTATAAGTACATTTTGCATGATAAATTCACTAAATGCACAGTATTTTCCTAACACAGACGCAAAAATAAACAAAATCCGGTCGAAAATACAGAACTTGCTCAAACAGCGGAACTGTGAGGAAGACGGTGGCGTAAGTTAGATATATGGCAATTATAATATTTATCTGTTCAATTTTATATTTGTGCTATCATTATGGTATTCTATGATCTTTGAATCACATTGCAATATTGAGGAACTGTCAAATATTGGAAACGGAAACATTAACTGAAAATCGAAAGTGATTTTGAAAGCAACTGTAATTTTCGTGTGTTGAAATTTGGGAATTTGAGCATTTTCATTTCAAAATTCAGCATTATATCAAACATATTTTGCTAAAATAACATGTATGCGTTTGTAACAAATGAACTTGTGTGTGACAAGAACAACTGCACAAATGGGAGAAACGGACTATGAATAGGTATGTAAAAATGGGAATGGTCATTTCTTTCCGCAGCAATGCCTCGAGTTTACAAACAGAAATCCAATCGTCAATTTGTTGAATTTATTTTTTTATTGCACAAACATAATAAAAGATTAACGCCTGCACGGCGAAAAAGAATAATTCAAACAATAATATTTCATCTAAAATCAACTTAAATTTTCGATAACGCATGTGCATGATTGTAACAATCATACATTTAAAGTTGATAATAGCCTGTCCACGTTAAATTTCTGTCACCAAAATAAAAGCAGCAAAAAAAATTACACATTATTCAACATAACCGATTGTTTATTTCACAATAATAGAGTTACTTTTACATTCGAAACAGTTGATAAGGATGTTAATCCTTCTTTCTGTAAAATTCTCGAACTCTCTGTGGTGCACCCGTCATCAGGTTCCGTACGGTATCCTCAGATACGCCCGCCGTGGCGATTCTCCATTTTCTCTTGAAATCATCGGTACAATTTGTTTTCCTCCTAGTTTCGAAGAGTATCCGCTTAACTAGAGCCCAGTAATTCCATATTGAACGAAGTTCTGGACAGTTTGGGAGATTGGCTGTTTTTGGTACGTATTTGACCTCTTCTACCTTATACCATTCCAAGACGGATTTCGCATAGTGACAAGAGGCCAAATCAGACCAAAACAGAGCTGGAGAGTTGTGGCTTCTGATAAACGGTAGCAACCGCTTTTGCAGACATTCTTTCTCGCACTCATCCTAATTGATAGTGCCGGTAGAGACGAAATTTTTAGATTTTCGACCACAACTACATATGGCCTGCCAAATCAAATACTTCTTCGGGAATTTGGACACCTCATTTGTCCGGAAATGCTCGGCATCGGCGTTTCTTTGCATTGCGGTACAAAAAGCCAGACCCGGAAGCTGTTTAAAGTCTTCGAGTACGAATGTGTCGTCGTCCATTACGATACAAGAAAATGTTTTCAAAAAATTTGTGTAACGCTCCTTAGCACGACTTTTTGCAGTGAAATTTTGTTTGTCATCATGGTTGGGCACCCTTTTCACTTTGTACGACTTCAGTCCTAGGCTCTGCTTCAGTTCTTGTACGTATGGTTTCGACTTCCCTACTTTGCGAGCCACATTTTGCACAGAAAGATTGGAATTTTTCTCAATAATGGCTACCACCTGCTTGTCCATTTGTCGGGAGCATAATTTTCGATTTGTTCCACTTCCAACCTTCCGAGCCACAGTCAAGCACTGGTCAAATGATTTGCAAACACAAAACACGGTACTTTTCGCTAGTTTTAGTTTCTTAGCAAGATTGCGTACCGATGAATTTGGATTTTGCTGCCGTTTATATAAAATGCGTTTGGGCATTTCCACTTGATTCGACGCCATTTTACTGAATGGGACAAGAATGTAAACATGTTGTACCACGAAATAAAGTGGAGAGTTTCAAGTGTCATTCAAGTGAAACGTTTCAGCAATCCGTGAAATAATTCAAAATCGTCACTGAAAGAAAAGTGTCCGAAATTTAACGATGACAGGCTTTAAACTAATGTATGCTTGAATCAACTTTAGTAAAATACGGTTATGTCGAAAAAAAAATGGTTGATTCTCTGACAGTTGGCTTACAGTGCCAGTTTATGCAACCATGATGATATTTGAACCAACTGAATAACAATAGTTGGTTTTAATATGCTTGGGATCAGTTCAATTTTTTTCTGAATAAGATTTTCGATCCCGAAATCGTTTGAATGAGAATGCAATGAAAGTATTGAAGTATTGGTATTGATTTATTACTGATTTTGTTTATATTTTTATTGTTTGAATAGCAGTACTGTTAAGCTCAACAAAGTAACACATTCGAAAATATATCTTCTCATTTACTTGATGTTATTTAATAGGTTTTGAATCTAATTTTAAGAACTTCCTCCGAATATTTATCCTCGTCGGACGCCATGATGAACTTGAAAGCGAACTGAAAACTGTCAGGTTGTTGTTATTATTTTTTTGTATCGTTGCTTCAATCATAAACACTGGCTGGAATTATAACATTTTTGTTTTGATTTAACCCAATGACATGTGTAATGATGGCTCTTTTAAGTATGAAGTATGGTTGATCCAATTCAAAAATTAGTTTGAGCTATAAATATTTTGTGGTTTAACAAAAATTGTGTTTATTATAGGTATCAATTATCGAGATTGTTATTTCAGTCCCCCGTCATTCTTTTCTGTGTATTAGTAAAAAGTAGGAAACATTTTTCAAATCTACTCAAACCATGGTTGAAATAATAATGTTGTTTATGGCAAAAAATAGGTTTATGATTGTCGGTGTAATCCCCACCAACTGTCTGTTTCACCCGCAATTTTAAAAGGAAGTTGATTTTAGGTCTATTTATTCCTTAAGTAAAACTTTGAAGAACGCTTTAGGTCAAATTTTTGACCAGGTAGAAACTAATCCCGGCACTATGACCATTCACTACTCCAGACGTCCAGATTGTTTCTGGTGTCGTCTCCAGCGACAGTGTTGGTGACATTTCCAGGGATGCCGCAGTGACAGTTCGGTAGGGCAGCAGGGTAAATGCACCCTTCTTTTTGGGGAAATGCTCCTTAAACTTTGGAAAAATGCTCCTTAGATGCGTTTGCCCGGTATAATGCAATCGGAGGTATTAACCTTCTGGTTAGTGCTTGCCGGTTGTTTCGACGGGTCTTAAGTTTCTCCAAGATTGTATAGCGGAGCTTCGCTCCGCAATCTTCTAGGGAGTTTTAACGGGTTTAAATTTCATTTTGACGAGTCTTAATTTCGTTTTGACGGGTCTTAATTTCGTTTTGACGACTATTAAATTCAGAAACAACCCGTCAAAACAATACAATCTTGAAGAAACTTAAGACCCGTCAAAACAAACGGCAAGCGATAACCAGAAGCTTAATACCTCCGATTGCATTATACCGGGCAAACGCATCTAAGGAGCATTTTTCCAAAGTTTAAGGAGCATTTCCGCAACAACCCGAGTAACACATATTCATGCTTTTATGTTGAGTAAGCTTCTTTATTACCAAATCTAGTCATATAACAGTATTTTCAACCGTTATAAAACTTGTGTGTTGCTTGGGAAGAAGGGTGCATTTAACCTTTGCCGTTCGGTAGTTAGGGCCTCGGCCGAGGAAATTGAACACTGTTTTGAAAGTTTGTGGAACTGCGCGAAGTGCTGGTTGGTGATTCCGATACCCACCCCGTCTCTTCCAACGGAGCCATCTGTGTATCGGCCGTGGTGTCCGGCGAATCTATGGTCGACAAGCTCACGGAACAATGTTAGCACCGTTTGTGGGTTTGATCCGGCCCTACGAAGAGCGTCATCGATTGTTACAGTTGGTTGGTTGCAGCCCCCACATCAGTAGATCTCGGCCACCAGAGGGAGTGCCTGGTTGGTGAGGCTACGGAGGAGATGGTTGACCTCCCGTACGAAGAACCCTCCATAGCTAGACCCGGTAGTTTTGACGTAGACTACGTCTTACGACAAGGGTACGGTGTCAAATGGAAATGTGAATATTGCGACCGTCACGAAATATTGCTACAAATTAAACGTTTATATCTTAATTGATGCTCAATAGATGTTCAAGATGTTTACATCAATCAGTAGCAAATTTTTCCGCGTATCAATTTATTTCTCAAAAATTATCCATTAACAATTGTAAACAGTTGAACATAGCGCATATTCAAGATATTATCTAATAATTTTGTTTAGCAGGCTAAATTTACTAAACGCACAGAACTTCCCTATCACAGATTTCAAATGTGAGTAAGGAAGGTATGCAGCAAAGAACGATATACAAGGGGTACACCTTGGTAAATTTTCTCATTCGTTCGGCAGAATCAAAGCTATGTGGAGTGTCGGAGAGCCAGTATTGGATTGGCAGCGCTGACGGTGGAAAGTATTCTGGAGGCTGCACTGCCCTAGAAGCATATTTGTTGTCATTCGGTTGATATAACATCGATGTAACTTGCTTCAGTTATAATCAAGTTGCTGCAACTAATTATGAAAGTAGTGTGCTACTTGTGTGGCAAGCAACTATTGGTCAGGTAGCTGATGCTGTTAGGCAGCCATAGGGTATGCAGTCGTGTGCTAGGCAGTCGGTTGACCAAGCCAGTGGTATATTTGTAGCCAGCCGGTGGGCGCAACCACGAGGAGCTAAATAAGGTGTTTGTGTGTGATCCACTTGGCAGAAATGTTTGGTAAGGTAAGTGCAACGGATTGAATAACCTGCTTCGGTAAAAGACCGAGATGGTTTAAATTCAAATGAGGACCATTTAAAATACGTCCTTTTAAGGATGACCAATTCATTTTTTACAGCTAAAGCATTTGTTTTATTGGAATTTATCTAACATTCCGTTCCAAATTCTTGTTAATTGGCAGCCAGTGGTGGCTTCAATAGTTTTTGTTTTCCCTTTGTCGCATACCCATAACCTTTCAATTATTCAATTTCAAAAACAGCTCGGAAATTTATATGGTCTCTCCAAAGCGCAAGTATAAATCAAACTTACGCCAACAGTAGCATGCCAAAAATAAATTTAAAAAATGGCTACCATCATAAAAAAATTAAACACTAGACGCTAATAACTCCATCGTTTCTAGATAGATCTTTGATATTTTTGCTCTAATCAATTAGAGACTTTTACCACTGCTTGTTTCCTCAAGTATTTGAAGTCATACAAATATGTGGTGAATATTTTTTGGGTACAAATTTATCCATCGGTGTTGGAAAATTTTAAAGAGTGTGCCGGCAAGTATCGAGAAATTCGCTGTCATGGACAACATTTTGGTTTTTGAACATGATGTTCAGAATTAACATTCTCTGTACATTCCAATTAGTATTGTTATGAACAATTGTTCTTGTGTGTTAACGAATCGCGTTGGATAGAGTTTTACTTCTAGGAAGAAATAAGTTTTGAGAAACAGTGTGAAAGTGAGAATTAGTGGGGCGCTGGAGCAGGGGCTCCAACTCGAGGTAGGAAATTAAATCAAGTGGTTAACCAACTTGACAAAGTGCATATACTGCAATGTTCTGCTAAGATATCAATGAAACTAATCTAACATGATTTAGAAGGAGATGTTCGCTCATCACCATGAGGCCCCAAGGGTGGACAGTAACGCAGGCTGTGACCTCAGGGGTCTTTCGAAGTAGGCCTGAAGTGGTCCGGATGGCTGTATTGTAAACCGGGACCATTTGCTCCAATAATAGTGGCCTGGCAAGGCTGGTGATCTCAAGGCCGTATGTGATTTTGCTATTGACGATGGCTTCAGCAACTTGACCTGCTTGGCCTGGGTGTCTTCCGGAGATGGTCCGCAGGAGGTTCAGTTGTATATGGCAGTTTGCTCCAACTTCATCAAAGTGCTGGCGGAACGATGAGCTGCGGTCGATCCTGACACCTAGGATCTTGATTGAAGTTCTCTGCTTGATGAGGCAGCTTTCAAGCGTTATCGGCTTAGCCAGTGTCCGGTGGTTGTTGCCATAGAGTTTTAAAAGCCGCTTTTCTATGACGACAGCTGGAAGCCGGAGGTTGAGGTCCAGTTTTCGATGTACCGCCCAGCTTGTGTCAGTTTTTTTTTGCAGAGGGCAGTTACTGTGCTACTCGTGACCATCAGAATGATATCGTCCGCGTAGACAGAGAGGAAGATGCCTACTGGCAGCCTCAGAAAAATCCTGTTCATTCCAATAGAAATAACGTAACGGGAAAAACCGAGCCTTGTGGGATGCCTGTTTCATCTTTGACGGTGTTGGAGCGGTGGTTTCCAACGGTGACTTGGAATGTCCGGTGGTGGATGAAGTTTAACAGGAAGTACATTATGTGTCCTGATAGTCCCCTTGCGATTAGCTGCTTAAGGAGGTATCGGCATTCATGCCCGATTGTATGCCTTTGAGGTCGAGAGTGGCGAGTTTGGCTCGGCCGGAAAGCGTGTTGTCGGTTGTCAAAAAGACCGTTAGGGTGAAAGAAACCGTATAGTCAGCGATTAACCGTTCGCTCGAGAATTCTGGTACCACAGCAGGTCCGAGAGATGGGCCTGTAGTCCTCCGGCGAGAGTCCCGTCATAACGGCCTTTTTTAACAAGTACTATGAGGCTGTGTGACCAAGAAGCAGATAGCGTGTTTTCTGTCCATTCTTTCTTGAGCAGGTGTAGCAGAGTGGCCTTACTGTCGCACAAAATCCATTGCATACAAAAGACGGCAAAAAGGTCTAAAAATGGATTTTACATTGCTAAGTTATGTAATTTTGGGCCACTCTGGTGAAAAGCTTGCACATAATTTTAGGTGCATTCACCACGGGTTGTACAGAATTTTGTAATGCAGGTTGCATATCTAGCGGGCGGTTTAGAAACGTTAATATTTGCGCTTATATTATCACGAGTGCATGAAATTAATTACGAATCAACTTCGAAATTTTTTATTTTTATAAATGAACAAGATAGTGTGTTTAAGGATGCGGCCATGGGTGAGATCTATCTAATTATAACTATATAACAATAATCTTATTTTCAAAAAATACTACATACGTGCCTAGTTTGGAAATTTAAAATTTCCAAATCTGGAAGTGTGTTGCAGTGCCCTTATCCAAATGATATCGGTAATGTTTACATGCGGGGCTTATTGTATGTGAAAGTAACCTCGGAATGGGCGTCACTCTCCAGACATTCTGAAATGGCTTGCTGGATCTGCAGTAGAGCTATCACTTTCTAGCTCCCGGATTAAAGCTGCTTCCAATGGTCACTTGAATAATTGTTGTAAACAGATTTCTTCCATAATACCATTGCCGGCGATGGGTGTTAGATTGGACACACACACACACACACACACACACACACTGATTTCAAATATGTGATTTCAAATATGCAATCTTAATTGTAATATTAAGCCTTACTTACCTTACCAATCAGACTAAGGCCAGCGTGGTCTCTACTGTACACAGAAGTTGTTTCCATTGTAATCGGTCCATGGCTGTACCTCGCCAGCCTCGCTGTCCGCAGGTCGCCTTCTACTTGATCGATCCACCTTGCTCGTTGCGCGCCTCTTCTTCTTGTACCCGTCGGTTCGTTTTCGAGAACCATTTTCACAGGGCTGTCGTCCGACATTCTTACGACATGCCCAGCCCATCGTAGTCGACCGATTTTTGCGATGTGTACGATGGGAGGTTCTCCCAGCAACTGGTGCAATTCGTGGTTCATTCGCCTCCTCCACGTTCCGTCTTCCATCTGCACTCCACCGTAGATCGTACGCAGCACCTTCCGTTCAAAGACTTCAAGGGCGCGTTGGTCCTCCACCTGCAATGTCCATGTTTCGTGGCCATAGAAAACTACCGGTCTAATTAATGTCATGTAGATGGTCATCATGCAGATGGAATTCAACTACTACCTCGATTTCATCACCGTCGATTTGAACTCGTGCTAGGAGGCTAACATTGTCTTCTCGTGAGCCTCTTCCCTTCATGTATTTTGTTTTCAACGCATTGATCACAAGCCCAATCCAACCAGCTTCAGCCTTAAGTCTGAGGTACGTTTCCGCCATCGTCTCAAAGTTACGTGCTACGACATCGTCGTCGGCGAAGCCAAATAGTTGGACAGACTTCCGGAAGATCGTTCCACTCGTGTCTATTCCAACTCTTCGAATCACACCCTCCAATGCCATGTTAAACAACAAACACGACAATCCATCACCTTGCCGTAACCCTCTCCGAGATTCGAATGGAGTCGAGAGCGTCCCTGATACTCGGACGACACACACCACTCGATCCATCGTTGCTTTGATCAACCGCGTCAGTTTTTCCGGAAATCCATATTAAGCCACACTTCCGAAATATGGCTACTTTATGGTTCCCTGGAATATCCGGAACATCCTATAAATGGGAAACTCATTATTCTCGTCCTAAAGCAATACGGTATTTCAACACCATTAGTACATAAAATGTAAGAAGTAAAGCGACGTGGAGAACAATTAATGGCACTGAGTGGCCTAAGGGTGGTCTTCAGAAAGTTCCGAAACATCCGTAAATTTTGAATAACCAGCAATTCCATACCAAATAAATGAAGTGGATCATAAAATTTCACAATATTTGGTAAGTTTGTTCCTTTGCGGAAAATATATTATTCAATTTTTTTAATTTTTTTATAAGGGTTACCCATTTTGAGACAGGGTGGTCCAAAAAACGAAATTTTAGAGGTACATATTTTTCAAATAATTATAACATTTGAAGCACTGAACCGATTCAAATTTTTATGATGAAAGGAAATGAAAAATAATGAGTTACAGTACTTAGAAAATGTATGAATATTAAAAATTAAATCTTATTATAAAAGTCAATTATAGGAATGTCCAGTTTTTATTATTTTGGTGGCGACTACACTTTTCATGTGAATTTCAATTTAAAAAATTCAGACGATTTTACATTTAGTTATTATAATGATTGTAATGATTTATTCACATATGAGCATTCATCTGTTTTACCCCTCTAACAAAAGAAGCGTATACAGATCGCTTGGAAAATCGACTTCAGATCCGAGGCTAGAAGGACCGAGTGTCATATACCATTCAACTCAGCTTGGCAAGATCGCATTTTTCTGGTTTTAAATATCAGCTTCTGGAAGATAAACAATATTCTGACCAACGTCTACGCTCCATTTTTTGACCAAAGTCCATACAAAATTCCCAAAAAATTATATGGAGAAAAGTTTACGAGAGGAAAGGGGGGCTCTGAGATTTTAAAAATGAGTCTACGTGGTTTATGAATCGGCCCTAAATGGTGGTAAGTGGTGTTTACCTCTCGCCGGAAGCAGATAACCTTCTATTGCCTTTAACTCGGATTTTTATTAACCTTACGTAGATGAAAAAAATCCTAAGCTGGTTCCAAAAATTATTAATTTCGTAAAACATTCAGCATTTTTCAAATTAGCTACTTAAATGCGCGTTGAATGCCATTTTTTCATCAAACATGCTCTTAAAGCTCGATTCAAAGTAAATCTGGACGTACGGTTTAATACACCACCGCGTCCCTGGTGGTTGAAAAAAAAAGTTTGACAGATATTTGTTGATGTTTTATTGACAAAGAAATTGGTAAAAAGTTGTTCTCGATTGGTCGACGCATCTCGAAATTACGGATCATGGAACTCGAGAAAAGAAATTTAATTGTGCACAAACATCTAGAGAATCCTTCGTGGTCTGCCACAAAAATAGCAAAAGTGTCAAAATTCCCAAAGTCAACGGTGGTGTGTCTTGTAATCAAACGTTACAAGGATACTTTGAGTGTGGATAGAGCACGAACGAGTTTTGACGAAATTTGATGGTTGTATTTTAATGGATGACGAAACATATGTCAAAATGGATTATAAACAAATCCCCGGACGAAAATTTCACCTGGCAACTGGTCGTGGGGATGTCCCTTCAAGGTATAAATTTGTTTTTGCTGATAAGTTTGCTCGAAAACTAACAATTTGGCAAGGAAACTGTAGCTGTGGCCTTAAAACCAAGGTTTTCATCACATCTCACACAATGACGTCGAAGGTTTACATTAAAGAGTGTCTGAAAAAGCGGATTTTACCCTTCATTCGGCAACATAAGACCAAAGTTATGTTTTGGCCGGATCTAGCCAGCTGTCACTACTCTAAGGAGGTACTAGAATGGTATGCTGCAAACAATGTTAATTTCGTTGCCCAAGAGATCAATCCTCCGAATTGACCTGAGTTCAGACCGATCGAAAAATCGCCTGTGCAAATCATGATGGCATCGATCTTAAGTAAAGTGCAACAGTTCGTTCGAAACGGTGAAATGTAATATATCTTTTATAAGGTGAATACATACCCTTTTGTTTGACGTTTTGATCAACCGTGTGTGTTGCTTAATTCTTGAGTTATGATCACTTGAATGCGTCCAAATTTACTTTGAATCGGGCTTTAGGATAAGATCTAGGGTGAATTAGTTTTGATTGATATATGTTAGATCGATGTTTCATTATTTTATTTTATTCATTTAGACTAAATTTTCAGCGCGTTATTTTAGTAAAAATACATAAATTACAGGAAAACATATGTGATTGTTGACATCAATCTTTTTGTCCAGCATCAACCGCAGCAAGGGCAGTACATCCCATAAACTGTACGAACTGAACATCTAGCAATTCTAACCGATCTAATTTTCGATCAAGAACCACCGTCAACATTCCGCCAGTTGCGGGTGGCGAAGATTTCACTCCATTGACGATTGTGTACCGTGCACTCGGCAGCTGGTGGGTGCATTCTATTTTTGGACCAGAATTTTTCATCACACTGCGAGTCAAATCAACAACACCATCGTAGCACCGAAACGGTCACTGCTGACTTGGAATTCAAATTCTAGCGAAAACATATGTTAGAATTTTGTTTTGTCGAGATTTTTCTTTCCCTTTCAATGCACCTGCCAATATCCTCCCATTCCATCACACCGCCGAACCCAGATGCGAATAAGTGTAGGTATTTTCTCGATTTTCTCAGCATCAACCATCGGAACGTTCTCTATTCGGTTGGATTCTCTCCGAATTCCGCTTTGACATTCGGCATTCGATAAAATGAACCTCACACTCTCCCTAGCCTATAGCTGCCGTTCACAACTGGCAATGACTTGCTCCGGGTTTCTGTACTGATTGGAACACACGCACCCGTTTTCCTCATTTCCCTACAGCACAATGCTAGTGGAAAATAGACTGCGGCGCTTGGTGTGAGAACGGGAGAGGGAATTGTTTTTCCCGAGCAAAAGCAACAAGTATTTTGGAAATGTGCGTCTTCCGGGGTAAAATGGTGTGGCGTCTAATGTCGAGTCCTTACAGAGATATTCTGCCGTAGGACAATGTGCTGTGCTGTTAGATGAGAACGAGCGTTTCCAGATGAAATCAGCCGGAAAAAGTCAAAATCTTGCACGACCCTCTCCGATTTGGATGAAACTTTGCACATGTCTTCGGAATTGGTGATGATGGATTTTCCGCGGGTTAAGGGAATTTTTTGACTCAAGACATTTTTTTCAAAAGGGCGTATGTGTTTTGTCATGCGTATTTTTCAAAAAATCATAACTCGAAAACCGTTGGTTGTAATAAAATTGCGTCTGAGAAGAAGTTGTAGTTAATTAATTTGACTTTATGAAAAAAATATGTACACTGTAAAAAAAAAAATTTTTTTTCTTCAAAAAAATCAAAAATTAAACTTAAAAATCAATTAGCAAATCTGTCCAACGTACGATTTTTATAATTTTTTTTTCAAAAAGACTTTAAGTCATAAAAAAAAGAATAAAAGTTGTTCTACGATGGAGCAACTTAAGATAAAAAAGTTCTTAGAAGTAAGAAAAATTCAAGTTTTTTCCAATTTGTTGTTTTTGCATAAATAACCATATTTTAATAATATAATACGATTTTTCTAGTGATTTTAAACAAAAATGCTCTTGGTGAGCAACATTCTATATGTACCCGTTTTCGAGATAATTTGAAAGTAATGTCGAAAAAAATGGCTTTTTCCATGAAAATATCCCTTTTTCAAAAGTTAGTCGTGATTGTCCATCTTCAAAAGTATTTTTTTTTTCAAATTGTACATAAAATTTTCAACAACTATCCTTTTGACACCAAGAAGATTGAACATCTTCTTAATTAACGAAATTAACGAATCTTAATTACCAAATAAAAATTTTGAGTTTTTTTTTGTTCATACATGATTTATTTATTTTTTCTACTATTTTTAAAAAAAAATTGTATTTACATTTTTACAAACACTATTTCCTAACATTCCTATAAATATTATGAAAACTCAGTATTTCGTCAGTTGAAAATATTTTCGCAGCGATTTTGTTATCTGCAACTGGAATGAAGGAGTGATATTTCTGTGTACCAGGAATCATTTTTGTTTGCTGATAACTACCACCCCATTCTGCAGCTCCCTCTTCATATTCTTCTTGTGAAACATAGCAAAATGATATTTTTGTGAAATTTTCTTGATTTCTCTTAATAGCCCAATCATACAAAGTTTTCGCACTTGTTATTGGATGTTCATGTTGTTTGGCCAAGCTTGCTCTTGTTGCCATTCGTTTTAATGTGCCGCCAATTGCATCACATGGTCCCTTACCATGTGAAGTTGCGAAAAAATGCCACTCAGAATCAATGTTGTATTTCTCTTTAAACTTGCAGAGGCTTGCAAATTTTTTTCTATTTTTGTATTGGGAAGCAGCCCCATCAGACATAAAAATGGCCTTTTTTATATTCATTAGTTGATTTAAATACGTTAGTAATTTAGAAATAAATACTTGTACCGCAATTGTATCATGTCTTAGAACTTCTGATATTACAACAAAACTTAGATTTTTAAGCATTCCTGACTCCATATAATAAATAACAAACGGATGAATTGTAGCCTGATCATTGTTCCAATGATGACTTTGAACAGCATCCTGAAGTACAAATGAATAATTCTCTGCAAAATCGCAAATAATAACTACTTCTCCTTCTTTTAATGAAGACTTTGTATCTTTTAAAAATTTAGATTGCTTTGTTTTTATATAATCATGAGTTAATAGTTTTTCTAATTTCTCGCTAAAATATTCAACAAATTCATCGACAGGTTTTAATAGCGTTTCTAAATTACATCTATCAGTTGTAATCCATTGTTCGAACGATATCTCAGACAAGTTATGTTTCTCAAGTTCTTTTAAAAATCTTATCTCAAATTCTGACAGCGTGGGACAATTTTCGCATTCACGGAGGTAACAATATTTTGATCTTGATGATGAATTACACAATAACTTCTCAAAATGTTGATTACAATCAGTGTTGAATGAATATTTTTTTAAACTGTGAAGCATTAAATCAATATTTTCGTGAATTGCGCAAACACAAACGTTGTGAGAACCTGAAGCATTTAGCAATTTACAATGTTTTGGTCGTAATGCTGCAAAAGTACTAAATCCAATTTTATGTTCACTGACTTCTTTAAATCGAGTGAAAGTTTCTCTAAGTGATGAAAGTAATAACCGTTTTTGAATTTGCCTTAGTTTTTACAGAGACATAATCTCTTTGTCCCGCCATGGCTCTGCTTATGTCGTCCCCCCCAAAAAATTGTATCACTTGATTCTTTATATCCGGATTCAAACGATTCCCCGATCTGTCGTTGGGGGTAGCCAATACTCCATTTTCGGCTGCCAATTCTTTTGCTTGTAATGCAAGGTATTTGTTTGTTTCAAATTTGCTCGTTATCTGCTGAATCGTCCACGAATTAGGCAAAACTGTTAATATACGTATTTTATCTATTCTCGATCTATTCGTACACTGCATGGATAAAAGTTTTTCAATTAACTTGTCAGTTAAATTTCTAAGTTTAGGCGAACACCGTCTCCCGATTTCACGAAAAGGTTTACAACAATGCTTTGTTTCGAGTTCCATTTCAACTTATGAAAGACGCTGTTATGAAAGACACTGTTAAACTGATGTCATGACTTTGTAATGTAATCCTTTTTATACGTACTAGGTACGCACTTTAGGTACTTTTTTGAAATATTGGTATGTGCAGGGGTATGCATGTAAATTATATTTTCTGTCAACACCAAAGGGAATGCATGAATAGGTATAAATGGGCGTAACAATTGTATTCTTACTGGTATAAACAGTTTAACTAATTAAATACATTATGTTTCTACCTGAACAAAATACGCTTGTACACTAACATGAATACTAATTATTTTTGTTTCGGGTTAGGTTTTCATAATATACTGTAAGTAAAAGCAGCAAATTTTGTCGTGTTACCTACAGTAAATATCAGGAATCAGTTTGTCTAGTATTCTCGGTAATAAAAGGTATATTGTAGAAAATTTTATGTACAATTTGAAAAGAATACTTTTGCAGATGGACAATCACGACTAACATTTGAAAAAGGGATATTTTCATGGAAAAAGCCATTTTTTCGACATTAATTTCAAATTATCTCGAAAACGGATACATTTAGAATGTTGCTCACCAAGAGCATTTTTGTTTAAAATCACTAGAAAAATCGTATTATATTATTAAAATATGGTTATTTATGCAAAAACAACAAATTAGAAAAAAATTGAATTTTTCTTACTTCTAAGAACTTTTTTATCTTAAGTTGCTCCATCGTAAAACAACTTCTATTCTTCTTTTTATGACTCAAAGCCTTTTTGAAAAAAAAATTATAAAAATCGTACGTTGGACAGATTTGCTAATTGATTTTTAAGTTTAATTTTTGATTTTTTTTTGAAGAAAAAAATTTTTTTTTTACAGTGTACATATTTTTTTCATAAAGTCAAATTAATTAACTACAACTTCTTCTCAGACGCAATTTTATTACAACCAACGGTTTTCGAGTTATGATTTTTTGAAAAATACGCATGACAAAACACATACGCCCTTTTGAAAAATTTGTCTTGAGTCAAAAAATTCCCTTAACCGGCGGAAAATCCATCGTCACCAATTCCGAAGACATGTGCAAAGTTTCATCCAAATCGGAGAGGGTCGAGTTCAGTCATTTGCTCATTTGGCAGAGAAATGCTCAGAGCCCCCACTTTGGGATTTTTTTTCCCCCAAACACAAATCCCAATACACGAGATGTCAGCAATTTTAAAAAATTTCCCACCGGTTTATATAGGCCAAACCCTTCGAAAAATGAACGTTCGTCTGAGGGAACACAAAAACGCCGTGGACAATGGAAGGGAAACCGAATTGAGCGTAGCTGCACACTCTATGGAGCATGATCATGCAATAGACTGGGATCGCGCTAAACTGAAAAAATGTGTCAGTAAAGTATCCCAGTTGAATGCATGGGAATCAATGTTCACCGCCATAACTGAGCATCCGCTGATGAATGAGGATGATGCCACAATATCATCGTCCCTTTTCCACTTGACGACGAGGAAAATAAAATGATTCCTTCTATATGTGACGTGTACTATATCTAGTATGAAGCTGTGATCGTTCTCTTCGTGTAATCAGTTGGACATCGTCCTGTAGATGGGCAGCATCGAGCCCGAAACCGGTCGAAAATAAAAGGTAAATTTTATGTTCCTTTTTCGTTTGTAAGAACCATAAGTGTTGTGTCCAGTCTCGCGTTGTGTTTTCATTAGTGTCTTGATGCATTGTTGCTCTAAATTTGTTTCATTTGAATCAGGGAACTTAAATTTGACATAAATTTATAATTTATCTCACTATAAGTTGTTTGCAATTTGAAAATTTATGTAACTAGTAAAACTCTTATTTTACAAACTCATCATGCTAGTTAACACCTACATGCCTGACCCCTATTTTAGCAAAAATCTGGATTTTCATTTGCCTGTCATTGTGCGAAATCTTAACCAAATTGGATGCAACCTTTTGCAAATGATCACAAATTTCTCCTTGTCCTAGTTTTAGATACAGTATTGAACATTCCGGAACCTAATGTAGTTTCGGATGTATTCAGGGGAACCGTGGGGTAAGTACCCTTCCCAAAACACTGACCAGGATCAAAACGGTATCAAACATGGCTTGCGACACCTCAAACTTCATGATTTTGCAAAACATGACCATTGATGACCATTCTGGAAATATTCGGCCATTGTGGCCACTCCTGGTCGCCTTCCGGGAACTGGGTTCCACCGGGAAAGTGGCCAGGTTTTGAACGGTACCAGAACATGGCTTGCGACACCTCAAACTTTATGATTTTGCAAAACAAGACCATTGATGGCCATTCTGGAAATATTCGGCCATTGTGGTCATTCCTGGTAGCCCTCCGGGAACCGGGTTCCTCCGGGAAAGTGGCCAGATTTTGAACGGTACCAGAACATGGCTTGCGACACCTCAAACTTCATGATTTTGCAAAACATGACCATTGATGGCCATTCTGGAAATATTCGGCCATTGTGGCCACCTCTGGTAGCCTTCCGGGAACCGGGTTCCACAAGCAAAATGGACAGACTTTGAACGGTACCAGAACATGGCTTGCGACACCTCAAACCTTATGATTTTGCAAAACAAGACCATTGGTGGCCATTCTGGAAAAATTCGACTATTGTGGCCACTCCTGGTAACCCTCGGGGAACCGGATTCCGCCGGAAAAGTGGCCAGATTTTGAACGGTACCAGAACATGGCTTGCCACATAGGTTTTGCCTTCATGTATACCTTGAAAACACATTTACCCCGGAATGGTATCATCCGTTCATCGACAGTTATATCTCGTATGTGTTCAGGATATTATTATGTATCCGGTCCGAAACATCCCGAATCAAGCGAAGCCAATCGTTACATTTGGGCATATCACGATTGCCTTTTCGATCCCGGTTTAGGGAACTCCTTTCTGGACGCCTGCTAATGGAATCGTCAAATCTAATATACTTGCAGATTTGCTGAAAACTATTATATAAACATTATTTTATGTTTTCAATGAAGGGTTTCCCGGGATCCCGGGAAATTTTTCAATGTGCTTAATTTTGTGGTTAGGAATATGTTTTATTCATCAATAAAAAAATCAATGGTTCAAATCAAGTAACTGGTCTTATCAATTTGAATTCGTTCTCTGAAAATGCGACTTCAAGAAGCAAATGTTATTAATGCTTTCATCGGACAGCCAGGTTCGCTTTTAAAAGCAGATATTTCCGGATTTTGAAAAGATGCGCTCGCTATCGATTGACGTCGGTTTGATTGATTTTAAGCCGCTGAAAATGATTTGAAGATTCGGGCTCAACTAACCATGTAGCTCAAAAAGTGACAGCTCTTTCGCAATTACTTAAAAAAAATCAATGATTGCCGAATCAGTCTGGGACGGGTTGGCATATTCCTTTATAGCCGCTTCCAGTTCTTCACGCATACTCGATGGTGTCGATCCTGAATCGTCATGCATACAGGACAATCCAGCATTCAACTCGGCAGCATCATCATCGGTCTGTCTTTGGCAGTCTTGCAACAATCTAACTCCCAGTTCCTTGATGAACTTAATCATTTGCGTTTTCGATGAGCTTTCCAATTCTGCTGGCACTTCCGTTGACAACGGAAAACCTTGAAGGAACTTCAGCGCTGTTATTATTTCCTTTTGGCGCCGTTCGTTGATTCTTTTCATGATTGCATCGAAGAGGTCGTTTCCAACTTACAAGAAACTCAAGCTGCCTTCCGCAGACAGCAATGTAGCATCTCGTCTTCCGAAGCGAGTCTGATTGGCTGAAGAGCTTCCTGAAGGTTTTTTGTAACCTCGAAATCACTGTCCAACATAAGACCTGAAAGGCCTATTTCGGAAAGTGTCTCTTTGATGCAATTAAAACCGCGAATGAAGTGCTCCAGCATCGATTCAGTCGAGTACCAACGAGTTTTGACGTCCACACACAGTTGAAGTGGTTTATGTAACATTTTCGTGATTTTTTCTTGAAGCAGTGCATTCTTAACAGGCGATTTTCGGAAAAAAAACTCACGACTCTTCGAATACGTTTCAGAGACTCTCCAAATCGCGTGGTGTAAAAGTCTCTAATTGAAATAAATTAGCTGTTTTCTTTAATATGAACATGAACATTCCAATATATTTACCCGAAGAACCATCTTCCGAATCGTCGCTATCTGAATCCTCATTTTCAATAGGTACCGGTGGCTGATCCTTGTACAGGACATCGCAAACCCCCAAGTGAATCACATGGTTGTAACACTGCTGATGAAGGTAATCCGACAATCTTCCACACTTCGTCATCACTCGAGCTCCGTCAGTCGTTAATGCTACAATGTTTCCATCCTTAATACCGAGTTTCCGGACCATATCCTTGACCGTTTCCAAAACCTTTTCAGCAGGTAGTGATCCACGAATTTAGCCGAGACCCAGGTTGTAGAATGATCCGTCTGCAAAATGGGCATTCACGTTTAAGTGGCGCTTGTTGCTTAGACTTGTCCACTCGTCCAAAGTGAGACTAACCAGTTCACCGCTATCGATACGCTTCACTATTTCATCCCGCGTTTGCTGCTGAGCGTATCCATAGTGTTTGGCGACCAGCTTCATGACGGATATATTCGACGTTGGCAGAGAATATTCACGATCTGCGATCGATTGTCTGATGAACTTGCTGTTGGTGATTGCATTGATCGAAAATCCGTCCTCTGCTGCCAGCCGAGCTACAATTTCCGCCAGTGACTGACGTTTAACGAACTTGAGCATCGATACTTGTTTCACTGGGACATTCGGTGTGTATGATTTAACTTTCGCAGCAGACTCACTAGGATTTGTGGGGGGTTTGGAATCCATGTCGTGTTTGTTCTTCATGTGCCGGAGCAAACCACTGGTCGAAGAGCCCTTGCACGACAAAATTTGCTAGCACTCCCGACATTGTGCTTTTTCTTTGTTATCCGCAATTCTATCGAAGTGTTTCCAAATTTAAGCCATGCCTTTAAAATAATTGGATGTAAGGCTACATTAGCACAAATTTTGTATTACTACTTACTTTGATGTAACGGCAATCTGAAATTATTCAATGAACACAGAAGCCGTAATCAGTGAATGAAAACAATGTTTTGAATGGAAATGACAGCTTGCGTCGTATTGGCGCACGCGTGTGTGTGTTAAATGTGTAGTTAAAAATGAGAATGCCTACTGAACCAACACAAAAGGAATGATGTATTTTCATGAATGATGAATAACATCGATGTAGGTACAGTAAATATGTATGTTGGCGTTGTATGGGTTATATTGAATGCGCGTAAACGGTACACTGAAATTTATTGGGAAGTATCAAAGCGAAAAAATATGTAAGAAATGTGTGTCCCGGGAATCCCGGGATTTTCGGGACGGTGAAAAATCTTATCCCGGGATTTGGGAGATCCCGATTTTTTCAAGATCCCGGGATGTTTTGTCCCGGGATATCCCGGGTTGGAACCTCTAGTCGCAAGCCATGTTGATACCGTTTTGATCCTGGTCAGTGTTTTGGGAAGGGTACTTACCCCACGGTTCCACTGAATATATCCGAAACTACGTTAAGTTCCGGAATGTTCAATACTGTATCTAAAACTAGGACAAGGAGAAATTTGTGATCATTTGCAAAAGGTTGCATCCAATTTGGTTAAGATTTCGCAGAATGAAATCTAAAAATATCTCAATCTAACATATTAGGTTGTCCGAAGGGAATTATAAAGCTCAAGGGAATCACGCTGTGAGATTAGTGTTTGTAAGAATACCAGACTATTTTGCAAGTTTTCTGATTGAGACATCCGGATTTTTATCGCAACCGCACACACTTGCTTCTTCAACCTGAAATATAAACAAATAATGAAGAAAGAACAGTTTTAGCATCGTACAATTCATTTGTGTGCAGAATTGATACCGTACCACACATATGACGGCTTTCATTAATTATTAAAATTATGTGCCATTTGCCATCAATGTATTGTTAAACATCCGGTTTATGTTGGAGCCCGTCATACGTATGTTGAGTTCGGCCTACACTGTCATATGTCAACGCATGATTGCAATAGTGTCTAATGAATCATCTTCTCCGCATCCAGACCAATGAAACAGCTATTAACTGCAATATGTTTTATATGTGAATATGGTCGTCTAGAAATAAATAAGTGGCAACGGATTTGGATGATCAATGTGTATGATGAATGTGATGCACCTGAACTGCACAGATAAATATTTTGCGCGTTTGTGTTGTTTTGTATTCGTGCTTATGATTGCAATATTAATACATTTAAAAATGATCATATTTGAACAAAGGTAATCGATAAAATAATTATCAGAATAAAAAAGAAGTTTAATTCAAGATACAATACAATAGCAAGATATTTTTAGGGTCAAATGTACAGTCATCGGCAAAAAAAAAATGCTCACCATCTAACATTTCATCACACACTTTGTAAAAATTGCAATACTGCACTTGTAATACTATGTAGATATTTTAAAATCATAATTCAGCCTGAAAAATTAAAATTGACAGGAAAGTATTTTTTTTACTAGCGTTACTCGATTTTATAAAACAAAAACTTGTTGCTGTTGATTATATAAATAGGTACACTGTAAAAAATCTTGTTGTAAACTGAATTAAACCACAATATGAAAACTGAATTTAACAAAATATCTTGTTGAAAAAAACTACTATTTTACCCGACTATGCCTATTTTCAAAAATACCATGAAATTTCAGTCAAATTTACTACGTTTATGGTACAAACTTCAACATTTGGAGTATATTTGGCAGACCTCATATTGATATCATCCGTGGTTGATCTAATCGGTAAAATGGTAAAATCAAACGCATTTATAGTCAGGTGAAAATTGTTGGTATTTGCGCTTATTTGAACCTTCGAAATGGTAGTTTCTACAGCGGCTTTTTTTTTGCTTGTATGACATGAAAAAGTGCTCAAATTGAAAATCGATATAAATCCTTCGAGTTCACATCAGGAGACCCCCTAATTGTGTACGTTTTGACTTTGGAAACAAACTGGTTGATGTGATGTGTTTTTGGAATACGTTCGCATTGTTTTTAAACCTTTTTGGTCGAAATCATGGAAAACTCGTTGTTCACACATTAAATTCTTTTGTGTGTTCGTAAACTGGTAATTCGAGATGTGGAAACTGGCAAACTGCAGTGGACTATTGTTGAAAAGTACGGTATAAACAAAGAAGCGGTTGGACACATTTGCTTGAAATACAGAACATTTGAATCTGTTGTGGAGCGCCCTGGCAGAAGCAGGAAATGCAAAACGAATGCAATAAGGGCCTGTTCATAAACCACGTAGACACATTTTTGAAAATCTCAGACCCCCCCTTCCCCCTCGTAGACTTTTCTCCAAACAATTTTTTGAAATTTTGTATGGAGCGTAGACTATGGTCAAACCCCCCCTCCCCCCAGAAAAGTCTACGTGGTTTATGAATAGCCCCTAATGGAACCAGAAACATACAGCAAGTTACGAAAAGCGCCATGGTCACCATCAGGGAAATACAAAAGACCGTTCCGCCGCCAATGTCTGATCAAGCTATTCATCGGCGAATGGCTTAAAATCAAGTATCGAATTGCATATTATTTCTAGGATTTCTTTTTCATTAGGGCGAATCTAACATTGAGAGACTCTCTTTAATTACTTTCTCTTTCATTCATATTTCAATCACCTTTACGTTTTTCATTCTACTATTTGTAGAGTATGCTAGCCAGCACTGTTGTGTTTCGATCTGTACTAAAGAATGCTTCGAAAGTTTTATAATGGCGCTGTAATGAATGAAAGAGAATGAGCCCGGAGAGAATCTCTCAATGTTGGATTCGCCCTAATGAAAAAATAACCCCGAGATTTCTTGTTTCAAATCTGGCACAACTCATCGAAAAGTCATTAGAACCATTTGACAAACGGCTTTAGGCTGAAAAAATGGATTAGCAAAAAAATACTTTTCTTGTATTTGAACAAAATGGTTTTTAACATAAATTGGGCTTCAAATGGTGAGTTGACAACTTCGAAGGAGGGTGCAACCGACCTCTGGTCCTCACAAGTTCCTACCTCACGCCTCCACGAGTCATATGATCACAAAAGACTGCCAGCTGAAACATGGAGACGCTGGTTGGCGTAGCCTGGGCAATGTTGTCATTTTGAAAATAGCGAAGTGAGGGGGTGCGACCTGTAAATCATATCATTTAATTTTCCATTCTCTTATCAATTAATGATTTCAGCAGGCTTTGGAATCATCTTTGCATTCCAAAACCATTTATCTCAGGAGCCTGGAGCAACATGACATGGATACAAAGCAGAATTTGTTTTTCGGCATTTCAGCATAACATTTACTTTGAATTTGCACTTCTGAGCATTAACTACTATATTACTGGCATGCGCTTATGGGCAGTATAGGATTATATTTCAATATTGTGTTTAGTGGTATTAGGATTAGATAAACCATTTATTTCAGAAAGCATCACACTGGGCTCTGCGATCGCTCCAATTGCTATCATAGAAATGTAACTAGAACAATATAAAGATATGTTTTAACAACATGTCTTATAAAATAATATCTCTCATTGAAATTATAGTTTTGATATTTGGAATTATATTTTCTGTTTTCAGCCTTTCCAGGACTAGTAGGATAGTAATACATATCTAATTATATTTTTTCAGTAACAATCCAGTGGATGTCAGATATGTTTTGTACATACGCATATTATGTTCTCGTATTGACTTACTGTAGCCGCTTTTTACATGGTCAAGTAATTTAATTGTCTCTTAAAATGCCATGTGCAGCATTCAAGTTGGAAATTTGTATTAATAGCATTTTTGTCTTCTATGATATTTTAATTTTTTATGAGTTTGTTACCTGTAAGTCATTGAAATACCTAGGAGTAAATCTGACTAATACACTTAATCGTTCAGCTACTACTAGGAAGAGATGTGTTGATGCTATGAAATCAGCCAAAACCGTAGTTCAGTTTTGTAAAAATTTCAGACCATCGTGGGAAATAGGTAGACTTATATATAACACTGTTATTTCTCCGGCCATTCAGTATGGAACTAAAGTAGCAACTCTTACGAAACGGAGTAGATTTCAATTAGCAAAATATGAGAAACTTATAATGAAAGATATTTGGAACAGTTGTAGAAAAGAAAACAGGAAAATAAATGTAAGGAAGGAATTGAGGAGAAAAACAATAAATCGAAGAGTTAGAGTAGGAAGAATTTCGTATTATGGTCATATCATCAGGAGAGAATCATCGCATCCACTCAAGTTAGCGTGTAAGTTTAAATTTGATTGAAAAAGGAAGGTAGACCTAGTTTCACCTGGAGGATTCCTTAAAACAGGACCTTGCAAGATACGAAGGTATGAGTAAAAACGATTGGAAGAGATTAGGTTAAGATAAAGATAGATCGAAGAAAAAAGCTGTTGAAATTTTTAACGATAGTGGCAGTGGAATTTCAGATGGTGAAGAAGTTGAGTAAATTAAGACGGTTTTTTAGCCAGCTTATCGTATAATACTAAAATAAAGGTAAAAGAAGGTGCAACCATGAAGTACGGCGGTAGGTTCTCTTCGAAACAAGGCATAAATATGTTGTTTTGATTTTAATCTTTTAAACCACTTTGGTAAATTTCATTGTCAGTGAGGAATTTTGATAGCAGCAAAAACATATTTATGTCTTGAAACAAATAAACAAACGTATATATGTCTTGAATATAAAGTGATAGTAACAAAAGCGTCAAAATTAATTATTTGAATTTTTTTCAAAATCTGTTCTATTTAACAGTATAAATTAGAAGCTCTTTATTCAATATTTTAGCTTAACTCAATGGTTGTAGTATTATTTACTATTTGCCTGCTTTTCATTTAATGTGTAAGGACGTGAGGGAGGTTAGGAGGATTGTTACTATCACTTTAAATTTCAATTTACGAGGATTTATTAATGCAACGGGAGGTAGGTTGGGTTTTCGGTAAGTGAACGGTTGGAAGCGCAATGACTTACTGTAGCTGCTTTTTACATAGCCAAGTAATTAAATTTTTACAGTGTAAAATTCCATGTAAATTATTCAAGTTGAAATTTGTATATATAGCAATTGGGTCTTTCATGATGTCTTTCTATATGAGAAGAGTGAGACCTTGTAAAAACCAGCACAGTATATGCAGTTAAGTTCTTGATCCATTCCTATTGGATCAGTCTATAAAAGCAAATTAGTCCTATACGAATAACATGCAGCGGAAGATGCGTTGGAAAGTAGTATCCCATGATTTTATCATGCAACATAGAGACTGATATGCTTTTATGGTAAGTTATTTGAAATGTAATTTTTTGGTGAGATCCTTCCTCATTTTATTTCCCACAACAATATTATTAGGAACAGTAGAAATTTGCGATGTCCCAGTACATTTTCTAGTGCAAATAAAAACAAATAAAATGTGTTAATTGAATCTAAAGTTCAGTATAGCCGTGGAATTTTCTTTTTGTCTTCACATTTTTATTTATTTTTTATTTTATAAGTCAGTTATGCTAAAAATTTCCACTGTTCCTTTAACAACTATATAACGGGGATTGCCTAAGGGGGGTAGCCTAAGGCAGTCGAAGGATTTGTTGGCTGGACAAGGGTTCGTGGAGTCGCCAGTCCCTTGTCATGCGAAGACACGCGGCCTTCTGGCCGTAGTCTTCTGAAGGTCCTCATTGAGATCGGCTTACCCTGCTACAAGAAGCCATCACGTAGGCTATTCTCTCTGAACAACCTGCGGAGAATAGTCCTGCAGCCATAGGTAATCCTTGCACTGATGGTGGGTTCACATCACATCATCATCACAATGGCTTTTAACATAAATAGAATGTGGTAATGAAAACAATGTTTTTATGCTATTGAACTAAATAAACATCATAGTGGGGCCTCATAGCGTCGTTGGTAAACGTGTTGTTTTTGCAATCCCGAGGTCAAACCTCAATCCGAAATATTTACATTGGAATACTAAAACAACCTGCAAAGGGGAATGGAGTCTTGAGCTTCTTTTTTCTACGCATTTCAATATTTTTGAGTACTTTTTCAAACAGACGTATCTGATTTTGTAAACAAAGAGGGGAAGTAAGATTCAAACGTAAATTTCTCAAAACTCTCAGCACCACGGAAAGTAGAATCACCATCATGTTATGGGAATGTTATTCCATGTGTTGGTGGCCCTAGTTTGCATGAACGTGCTAAGGGTTTCAAGAATTTGACGTTCGCATTTTACTTCCCCTCTTTATTTACAAAATCAGATACGTCTATTTGAAAAAGTACTCGAGAAATGGAGATTTTATTGGAGAGTAGTTTTGGAATGGTGAGTGATCGATTCTTCGAAATCTTGATTCGATATGACACGCTACTAGTGTCAAGAAAACTGAATGAACGAATACATAAGTCATGATGACAGCTCAAGGCTCACCCATAGCTAACGTAGTTGGGACAAAATGGGCCTTCCATAAAATAAGTTATAAGCCAATTTGAATCGTTAGTTTCCTATGTATTGTTGGTATTGTTTTGTACCGACTGAGCTGAGGGAGGAGGAGTGCTGATGCTCTGCTTTTCATAGGAAACCCGTATCACCATAAAACCGTAAGAACCAGAAAATAGGATTGGCACCTACATTCCAATCTACACAATTTCATCAACCTACGACAAAGAGCAAGGCTGAGAACGTTGGTAGATGGGTAAATACGTACGTACTCTAGCTCGTTCACAAAATGCAATTACCGGACAATCGTTTCCACTTGAACAATTACTTACAGTAATCAAACAGAAAAAAATCCCTAGGTACCTATCTAACCGATGCACTCTATTTCTCAGTTTTATGGCATTGCTTTTCATTCTATTACCATCACTTCTCGTTTTGACTGTGATGGATTTCGGTTTGCAACGATCGTACAGTAATGACGCTCTCCCAATCAATTATTTCCGAAACAATTTATCAATTTCAATCAAAGCATCGATCCAGCAAAGTCATCAACATTCGAGAAATGGAATCAGTGGCTAGGAAATTAAATAGTTTAACCGCAATTAAACGAGTGAGCTTTTTCTTTTGTTTTCTGTACCGCCATCATTGATATCACACAATCTCTATGGAAGGAGAAAATGGCTAAGAAGCTATTAGCACTCGATGCTTTCCATCACCTGCAAATAGGTGCTTGGTTGGAACGAACTTTACATGCATACAATGGAACAAAACCGCATGCTTAGCATAAGAAATGAAAATGTGATTTTCATCTACCCAGTGGGAATAGAAGTCAACCCGAACAATGTTTTAGGTCTTGATTAAATTTGATTGATTTTCGTCGTCGATTTTCTCGTTGTTGATTACAAAGATGTTAACTTTCTATCGTCCTTTCTATGCAATGATGTTCGGTAATAATTGTTCTTAAATCAAACAACAACAAGTTAATAGACCTGCCACGTTTTTATTATATTCACAAGGATGCAAAAAGACTACTGTTTAAGTAAATATGTAAGTTTTAACTAAGACTAGATGCATTGTTTCGAATCTTGGAGGTTACCGCTACCGTGATGTATTGTCGTGTTTGCAATTGCATTGGAGGGAATGATTCAAAGAGTGGGGATAGAAGTGAGTGTTGCGATCTTCAGGAAGTCCGTTCAACTTTTTGCTTTAACAGCGAGCAACTTGTAGACGATGGCGGATACGTACATCAGACTTAAGGCTAAAGCAAGAAGGATTGACCT